>JAQQTO010000045.1:6297500-6787500 GCA_029884595.1 Ormosia semicastrata
CTGATGCTCACACTCACTTAAGGCGGTCACTATTATAAATAGTACTGCTAAGGGGGCTGCTAAGATAAATAATTCAGAACCCTAGCTGCACCTACAGAAAAGTGAGTGAGAGAGCGACATGTTTATTCTCTTCTCTACGCAGTTAGCATTGTGTGTGAGACGTGAGGCTTCTCTCTGCGGACATTGGACGTTCGTGAGTCTGTTCGTGTGGATACCGCAGAGACATCGTTTCTATTACGGTGTTGGTGATTCACGCTTCAAGAGGTAAATCATTTAAAAAAACTTAGATTATGACTTTTTCGCATAGATCCTCGGTGGGAATCCCTGTTTTCCGCTGTGTGATGTATCCACAAAAAATTCCCAACACATATTGCATGACTCAACTTGATTAGAAGGACCAACTTGAGCTTCGATTTCACCAGGAGCTTCAACATGCTCTTCCTGCCCACTTGTTTCTACCTCCACATACAACTCCATCGACGCCATGTTCGGAGTTTGACAGAAGGAATCTATCATGTACTTTACATCATCATCGTCTTCTATTGGAAGCCTTACCCATCTCTACGGATTGAAGCATTGCGGACATCGATAAACAACTTTTGACACATATTGGTTTGCTTGAAGCCTCAACTTTGAATGGATCTTAGTTTTCAACCCATCCAAAGTCATATTGGCTGTGATCACAATAGGCCTAGGAGGAGGACCTTGATACATGACACCCTCTTCACCATTATACATTGTCTCATTGAAGTAAATGTGCACATTTAGCGGTTTTGTCATGTTAACTCTAATTCTGAACAATAACGATTCAACACATTTATTTAATATCTTAAAAATCAATTACAATATTAATTGGACATATAATAATGTATAAATATATATAATAATGTATAACAATATATTACATATATTTATTCAATATATTAACAATCAATTATAATATTCAATATAGTTATTTATGTAAAAAAAATTTCTAAACTCGATTATTTTGAATTAAGCTACATTTACTAATGTAAATCATGTCAAGTACTCAAGAAAAAATATATATTCTACTTAATTACCTACAAAATAATGATCCATACAATTTAGACTACATATCATACAACTTCATTATTCACTAACCAATAAAAATATTAATGTATAATAACATTAAATTACAATTAACACTAACCTAATAAAAAATCAATCAACAAATAATAAATAAATTATTTAACTATTGAAAGAGGTACTTACAGTGTTAAGGAATACAATCTAAATTTGATCACAAATAATGATTTAGACACCACTTCTAGTAAGAATTGAGTTCATTGAGAGAGTTCAGAGTGTTTAGAGAGAAGAAATTTGTAAAGAGATAGTGAGAATTTAGAAAATGGTTTGAATGTCACGGAAGGGGGAGGGATTGGTGGATATATACTAGGGTTACGTCACCCTTGTTGGCTTATTGTGCTTGGTTGCGCCAGCAAGGGTGGCGTTTTCAGTGATGTGGCCAACCAGGATGCGCCAAGTAGGATGGCGCATCCACGTAGGTTGTGCTAAGCGTGTTGGCGCAACCTACGTGGATGCACCATCCTACTTGGCGCATCCTGGTTGGCTAGATAATATTAAAAAAAATCACGTATGAAAAAAAGGTGGCATTTTGATAAATAGTTTTAAAAAATGGCAATTTGATAAATAGTTTAAAAAAATGGTAATTTAGTAAATAGTTTTATCAACAATGGCAGTTTAGTAAAAAAGTCCTGGCTTTTGTATATATGATTTGACTGACTGTGCACTTATGGTATATATAAAATGGACAAAACCAATTTGATGACATTGCACGTATTGGAGATCACATAATATTGAATAGGTGCTATTCATCGTGAAGTGCTGAATGGTGTATTGGTTGCACTTTTAATTTCAATTATCAATTACTGAAGTGTTGAATGATATATTTTTTATGATGCTGTTAAGATTAAGATTAAATGTGGAATAAAATTTCTTCTCATGTTTATGAAGTGTTGATATTTTAGAATTAAAGTATGATAGATTTGTTAATCATTAAAGTGGTTAAATTTTTAAATTTATTTAATTCTAAATTGTAAAATTATTTTATCTCAATTACCCATAATTTTGATACTATAAATGACATAATTTTTTATTTATGAGTATATTGAGGTTCGTTGTTATATATAGGACAGTTAAAGATCACTCAAATGTTGATTATTTGTTCTTATAACTAATGAGCATGAATGTTAGTAGTATAAGTGTACTATTAGTTTTATGTATATATCCAAAGATAATAAATATTTCTAGTTAATGTACATATCATTACCAAATTATGTAATTTTTATTAGCATCATTATGTTGAATGTGGTAAATTGATGGATTGTCCAAAAGTAAACATCAATATGCATTGTATGAAGTGCTTTTCTGAATCTGTGTAGTATGTTAGTATATAACTCAAAGCATTAATGTTTTTAAATCTCTATTACTTGCAGTACCTATTGCTTTGTATTCGCATCTCTCATATGTACCAGTTTTTAATAGATTAAACTTCTCAGAATGGAATGAACAAATCCAATTTTACCTTGGGGTAATGAATCTGGATTTACCTCTTCAAATAGAAAAACTAGATGCTATTAGTGTTTTAAGCATTGATGAAGAGAAGATCCATTATAAAAATTGGGAAAGATCAAACAGATTGAGTCTTATGTACATGCGGATAAGTATAGCTAGCAATATTAAGTCAGCTCTTCCTAAAACTAAAAGTGTTAAAGAAATAATGAAATTTGTGGAAGAGCGCTCCTAAATTGTTGATAAGTCTCTTACTGGGACACTAATGAGTACCTTGACCACCATGAAATTTGATGGTTCTCATACTATGCATGAACACGTCATGGAGATGACAAATATTGCAGTAAGACTTAAGTCATCGAGAATGAATGTGGATGAAAATTTCCTTGTGCGGTTCATCTTGAACTCATTACCATCTGAGTATGGTCTTTTCCAAATGATCTATAACACTATAAAAGACAAATAGAATGTGCATGAATTGCATAGTATGCTAGTTTAGGAGGAAACCAGACTTAAGAATCAAGGAAATCATTTCATCAATTATGTTAACCATTAAGGAGCTAGAAAGAAAGTTAGTAGGAAACATGACAAGAAAGGAAAAGGACTCCTAAAGATTAATGAGGTCTCTTCCTCTCAAATCCACGAAAAAAAAATTGAATGAAAATAGATGTTATTTTTACAAAAAGACTGGTTATTTCTAAAAGGATTGTCCTGTTAGCCATGGCAACCATCACCCAAGAAGGGGGTGAATTGGGTGATTACAAATTTTTAAAATAACTTTGAAAAATTAAATATTTTGAATCACTCAATTAATAAATACAGCAGAACATGCATAACAAAGGCATAACTATTAAGGATTACTCAAATGCAACTTAGGTTATAAGATAAATCAAGCAAATAAGCTAGATATCAAGTTCAACTCAAGCATAGGTAATTAAAGCACAAATGTAAAAGAGATAGAGTTGAGAAAAATAAACACAAGGATTTATCCTGGTTCAGCCATCAACCACTTGTGGCCTACATCCAGTTCCCAAGCTAAACTTGAGATTTTCTTCACTATCTCCTAGACTTCACGGGTGCTAGGAAAACTTTTGTACAAATAAGAGCACTCCTCACACCTTGGGATATCTTACCCTTGTGCTTGAGTCTCAAAAAGGGGATACCTCACCCTTTACAACCTTTGAAGGATACCTCACCCTCTTTACAATCAAGGGATACCTCACCCTTTACAACTTTTGAGAAATACCTCACTCTCTAAGGGATACCTCACCCTTTACAATCTTTGAGAGATACCTCACTCTCTAAAGGATACCTCACCCTTTACTCTAGAGGGATACCTCACCCTCTCTTTACAGATTATACAAAGATATAGATGAATAGAAACTCTTTCAAAGAGTAGATAATACAACTTGAAGTTTATGGTATCAAATAATCATACACTTAGCTCAAAAATAGAGATTTGGAGAAAAAGATGATGAAACACGAATTGAATGCTCAAGAGACATTTTTAGATTGTTCTTCAACCTTTTTCTAATGCCCAAACATTTTCATTTATAGTCCAAAGAATTTTAGAGCTATTGGTGGTGGTTAAGAATGATTTCTTATGAAAACTAGCGGCTTATAGCCATTGGAACGTGTTTTCTGGTTACCCAGATAACCGGTTAGGAGATTTCACTAACTGGTTAGGAGATTTTGCTAACTGGCTAGGGGTCTTAAAATTTGACTCTAATTCATTTGCTAACCGGTTAGGGGATTTTGCTAACTGGTTAGGAGACTTAAAATTTGGTCTCTGACTTTCTCAATAATCGGTTAGGGGATATGCCTAATAGGTTAGGAGCTTTTATAAAAGCATGAAAACGCTCCTAATTTTTATACTAACCGATTAAGTGAATTATCGAATCGGTTAGGAGCTTTTAAAACATGAAAAATGCTCTTATTTATCATACTAACCGGTTAGGTGAATTGCTTAATTGGTTAGGAGCTTTTAGAACATGAAAAATGCCCCTAACATGGTGAATAATCGGTTAGGAAAAATTCCTAATCGGTTATTGCACTCTAATTTTGAAAACTAACTTTAAATTATCATAACTTCATTGTTTCTTATCCGTTTCAAGCAAATGACAGCTCATTGGAAAGATCTTTGAGTCTATTTTCATATGAAAGAAGTTTCAGAACAAAACTCAAAGTATTTTGAAAGATGTAATCAAAAGAGTAACCAAAGGTCAGTTTTACAAAACACAAACTTGGTTATTTTTCAAAGGTTTGAACTACTACCAACACTAACTTTCAAAAAACACATTGCTGAGCATTTAAACATTTTAGAAACACTTATAAAGATGTTAAAAACTTATTTGAGCTTAGTGTGATTCTCTTTTACCTTTACACAAGATCTAAGTCCTATAAGCTAAACTTGAAGAGTCTTGGAACTTGATATTTGCAATTCCATTCCTTTCTTGTTTGTTATCATCAAAACCATTGTTTTAGACAATGCCAATTACATTCTCCCCCTTTTTGATGATAAAAAACAACCATTGAGAAAAAAATTAGTTCAAATAAATTGGATTTCACAAAAGGATAGATACTTACTCCCCCTCTATTTTTCAAGAGGTGATTAGATCAAAGATGCACAACTCCCCCTTAATTTTAGAATCTCAAGATCGTTAAATTTGCACCTTTTTATTTTTACCTTTTCTCAAACCTTTTTCTTTTTACCTTTTCTCAATGACTCATAAACTTCTCTCCCTTTTGTTATGATCAAAAAGTTATGCAATAAAGAGATTTTGACAAAGAGAGAAGTTACACAAAACCATTGCCACATAACAAATATGCAATCAATATTGTAGCAATAAGATAATCAAACCAGCATTTTATTCATGTTAATAGAATACCCATTGCAAAATATTCATTTCAAAATAAACAAAGTTAAGCAATCTAAGATAATAAGCATTATGTCCAAGAGATAAATCTGCAATGATTAGAGTTTAAAACATAATGATAAAGCTAAGTCAGAAATAGATTAGCTGAAGGAGGTCACGGCTAGGAGTGTTGTTTTCATGACCAATAATCGGTTAAAAGGATTTGAGTAACCGGTTACCAAGTGACCTCTAACCGATTAGAGAATGTCTCTAATCGGTTAGTATTTAATTACAAATGGTTCCAGGAAATTCCAAATCTCCCATAATCGATTAGTGAAGCCTCCTAACCGATTATTTTACTTGGCAGAGAGCCTTTTCCTTAACAAAAATAGATCCAAAAACTCAAATGATACATTGTACAGCAAAAGAAGATTATGCAGCAAATATCAAATAGTACAATAAATGAAGTTATGCAATAAAATTGTAAATTATGCAGCAAAGTGAATTTGTGCAGAATTTCAGCTTATGCATGATTGATCCAAAATATCAAGTTAAAAGATATTTTCATCAAATATGTTATTTCAAACAAGATACAAACTAATCTAGCATATTCGAGACATGTAAAGATATTTTCAAGAGATTAAGATAGAGAAGCATAGACCAAGTCTCCATTTTATCAAAGGTTTCAAGTCCAAGCTTCTTGGAGACAAGGAAGAGAGCTTGAAGTATTTTCTTGTCTTGTTCTTGGAGTAGCCATTTTTAATATTCCAAAGTCAGCTTTTGGCCTTCAAGCACACCTACAACACATTTCAAAGTACTTTCTTTGGTATCCACCAATTTTGGATCTATAGAGGTTAGTCATTGATTATTAATCCATTATACTCTCATAAAGATCAATTTTTCATAGTATGTAAATTGAGCAAAATAAATTAAATAATCTATTACCATTAAGCACATAGCCAATAACATGCATACTTTCATGATATATAGACAATTTAAAGCATAAAAAGCATACATAGGTATTGTAGAATCTTATGTACCAAGATATATAATAAACTAATGAGCTATGGTACAATAAGAATGAACATAATAATGTGCTAAACAAAATATTCAGATTTTACTAAGTGTACATGATTCTATCCTTTACCTAAGGTCTACAAGGAATATACCTCATATTCATTATCTTTTTAAGTGAATGCTCATAAGAGGTAAAAACTTTTGATACATTGGCCTTGGTAATTAAGGAAACTCTTTTCCTTACCCATTGCTTCTCTTTTTGTGTTTTGAACTTTGCAAGTTCCACATTTTGTACTTGAGAAGTTTTGGTTGAAGCCATCTTCCTTCTTTGACCAAGACTTCTACCATTGGGCCTTGGAAACATTCCCCTTGATGATTCCTTTTTCTCTTGACTAATTTGTCTATTCTTTTGAATTTTTTTTTTGCATAATTGAAATACTATGAGGACATTTTGGTACCCACTTCATCTTGGGTCCTTGAATGTTAGGACTAGGGCTTTTAAGGTCTTTAGGAACCCATATCATACTATTTCTCATATAAGTATTTCTTCTATAATTGCATAAATGAGAAATATGTCCTAGATGACTACAAAAATTATAAACAATTGAATTTAATGATGGTTTAGTCCTTTGAAAACCATCTGTAAAAAACTTAAGCCTTTTGTTATTATTACATTCTATGTTATTTTTGTCATAAGCTTTGCTTGAATTTCCATGTGAAATAACATTAATTTCATTCTCATTAACAAGCATAGAATGTAAGCAATTAAAATCATTAGCTTTGGCAAATTTAGAAGATAAGTCCTCAACTTGATTTTCTAAATCAATGCATTTTTTCTCAAGAAGTTGATGTTTCACATTTCAAAGACATTTCCTCATCAAGAAAAGATATTCATTTTTCAAAATCTCAATTTCATTTTCAATGGAGGAAATATTTTCCAAACAAGATGAGTTTTTCTTTTCTAAAAATAACAAGTCATCATATAATTCATCATATGCATATTGTAGCTCATCATAGGAAGGACTATAATATGGTTTAACATTATTTACCTCCAAGTCCTTTCTAAAGGAATCACCATCTTCCTCATTGTTGTCCATCAAGAATTCGAGAATATCTTCCTTCTCAATTTTGTTTTACTTTGCCTATTCTTCAAATTGAGCACCATCATCACGAAGAGGCATTGAGCTCATTCACTTACATTGAAAATTTTCTTTAGGACGTTTTTCAGAATTGTCTTCCTTTAAAGACTTTTACTCTTCTTATTCTCTATATACAAGTTTATGCAAGAAATCATTATTAGCAAGATAAAAAGCATCAAGGGTGTCTAAAATTTCTTTGGCACTAGAGCAATTCTTAATTCTAGCATAGGCATCATCATTTAAACTACTTCTTAAAATTTACATTGCTCTAATGTTCAAGGAAAAATATTTTTTACCATAAGAATTCCAAGTTTGTTTTGATTTGCAAATAAATCCATCATGCACAATATCCCACAAATTAAAATCAATAGATTGCATATAAAACTCCATTCTAACTTTCCAATAAACAAAATGCACACCATCAAAGAATGGTGATTTATCAATTTCAAAACTTTCCATTTTGAAAAGCTTTCAATGGTTGCCAAACAAACAAGGATCTTTAACTCTAAGAAGTTACACTTTCAACAGAACACAAACCTCTGACACCACTTGTTAGCCATAGCAACCATCACCTAAGAGGGGGGTGAATTGGGTGATTACAAATTTTTAAAATAACTTTGAAAAATTAAATATTTTGAATTACTTAATTAATAAATGTAGTAGAACATGCATAACAAAGGCACAACTATTAAGGATTACTCAAATGCAACTTGGGTTATAAGATAAATTAAGCAAGTAAGCTAGATATCAAGTTCAACTCAAGCGTAAGTAATTAAAGCACAAATGTAAAAGAGATAGAGTTGAGAAAAATAAATACAAGGATTTATTTTAGTTCAGTCACCAACCACTTGTGGCCTACATCCAGTCCCCAAGCTAAACTTGATATTTTCTTCACTATCTCCTAGACTTCACGGGTGCTAGGAAAATCTTTGTACAAACAAGAGCACTCTTCACACCTTAGGATACCTCACCTTTGTGCTTGAGCCTCAAAACAATGATACATCACCCTCTTTACAATCAAGGGATACCTCACCCTTTACAACTTTTGAGAGATACCTCACTCTCTAAGGGATACCTCACCCTTTACAATCTTTGAGAGATACCTCACTCTCTAAAGGATACCTCACCATTTACTCTAGAGGGATACCTCACCCTTTCTTTATAGATTATACAAAGATATAGATGAATAGAAACTCTCTCAAAGAGTAGATAATACAACTTGAAGTTTATGGTATCAAAGAATCACACACTTAGCTCAAAAATAGAGATTTGGAGGAAAAGATGATGAAACACCAATTTAATGCTTATGAGACATTTTCAGATTATTCCTCAACCCTTTTTTGATGCCTAAAGAATTTTAGAGCCGTTAGTGATGGTTAAGAATGATTTCTTATGAAATTTATCCATTTATAGCCATTGGAACGTGTTTTCTGGTTGCCCAAATAACTGGTTACGAGATTTCACTAACCGGTTAGGAGATTTTACTAACTGGTTAGGAGTCTTAAAATTTGACTCTAATTCATTTGCTAACCGGTTAGGGGATTTTGCTAACTGGTTAGGAGACTTAAAATTTGGTCTCTGACTTTCTCAATAATCAGTTGGGGGATATGCCTAATCGGTTAGGAGCTTTTATAAAAGCATGAAAACGCTCTTAATTTTTACACTAATCGATTAGGTGAATTGTTTAATCGGTTAGGAGCTTTTGAAAACATGAGAAATGCTCCTATTTATCATACTAACCAGCTAGGTGAATTGCCTAATCGGTTAGGAGCTTTTAGAACATGAAAAACGCTCCTAACATGGTGAATAATTGATTAGGGAAAATCCTTAATCGGTTATTGCACTCTGATTTTAAAAATTGACTTTAAATGGTCATAACTTCATCGTTTCTTATCTGTTTAAAGAAAATGACCACTCATTGGAAAGATCTTTGAGTCTATTTTCATATGAAAGAAGTTTAGAACAAAACTAAAAGTATTTTGGAAGATATGATCAAAAGAGTAACCAAAGGTTAGTTTTACAAGACACAAACTTAGCTATTTTTCAAAGGTTTGAACTATCACCAACACTAACTTTCCAAAAACACTTTGTTGGGCATTTAAACATTTTAGAAACACTTACAAAGATGTTAAAAACTTATTTGAACTTAGTGTGATTCCCATTTATCTTTACACAAGATCTAAGCCCTATATGCTAAACTTAAAGAGTCTTGGAACTTGATCTTTGCATTTCTATTCCTTTCTTATTTGTTATCATCAAAACCATTATTTTAGACAATGCCAATTATATTCTCCTCCTTTTTGATGATGACAAACAATCATTGAGAAAAGAGTTAGTTTAAATAAATTTGAATTCACAAAAGGATAGAGACTTACTCCCCCTCTATTTTTCAAGAGGTGATTAGATCAGAGATGCACAGCTTCCCCTTAATTTTAAAATTTCAAAATCATTGAATTTGCACATTTTTCTTTTTATCTTTTCTTAAACATTTTTCTTTTTACCTTTTCTCAATGACTCATAAACTTCTCCCCTTTTTATAATGATCAAAAAGTTATGCAATAAAGAGATTTTGACAAAGAGAGAAGTTACACAAAACCATTGCCACATAACAAATATGCAATCAATAGTGTAGCAACAAGATAATCAAACTAGCATTTTATTCATGTTAATAGAATACCCATTGCAAAGTATACATTTCAAAATAAACAAAGTTAAGCAAGCTAAGATAATAAGCATTATGTATAAGAGATAAATCTACAACGATTAAAGTTTAAAACATAACAATAAAGCTAAGTCAGAAATAGATTAGCTGAAGGAGGTCACGACTGGGAATGTTGTTTTAATGACCAATAACCGGTTAAAAGGATTTGAGTAACTGGTTACCATGTGACCTCTAACCGGTTAGAGAATGTCTCTAATCGGTTAGTATTTAATTGCAAATGGTTCCAGGAAATTCCAAATCTCCCATAATCGATTAGTGAAGCCTCCTAACCAATTATTTTGCTTAGCAGAGAGACCTTTTCCTTGACAAATCTAAAAACTCAAATGACACACTGTACAACAAAAGAGGATTATGCAGCAAACTTCAAATGGTACAACAAATGAAGTTATACAGTAAAATTATAAATTATGCAGCAAAGTATTTTCTGGTCTTGTGCTTGGAGCAGTCATTTTTAAGATTCTAAAGTCAGCTCTTGGCCTTTAAGCACACCTACAACACATCTCAAAGTACTTTCTTTGGTATCCACCAATTTTTGATCCATAGGGGTTTGTAATTGATTATTAATCCATTATGCTCTCGTAAAGATCAATTTTTCATAGTATGTAAATTACACAAAATAAATTAAATAATCTATTACCATTAAGCATATAGCCAATAACATGCATACTTTCATGATATATAGACAATTTAAAGCATAGAAAGCATACATAGGCATTATAGAATCTTATGTACCAAGATATATAACAAACTAATAAGCTTTGGTACAATAAGAATGAACATAATCATATGCTAAACAAATATTCAGATTTTACCATGTGCACATGATTCTATCCTTTACTTAAGGCCTATAAGGAATATACCTCATATTCATTGTCTTTTTAAGTAAATGTTCATAAAAGGTGAAGACTTTTCATACCTTGACCTTGGTAATCAAGGAAACTCTTTTCCTTACCCATTGTTTCTCTTTTTGTGTTTTGAACTTTGCAAGTTCCACATTTTGTACTTGAGAAGCTTTGGTTGAAGTCATCTTCCTTCTTTGACTAAGACTTCTACCATTGGGCCTTGGAAACATTCCCCTTGATGATTCCTTTTTCTCTTGACTAATTTATCCATCCTTTTAAGAAATTTTTTGCATAATTGAAATACTATGAGGACATTTTGATACCCATTTCATCTTGGGTCCTTGAATGTTAGGATTAGGGCCTTTAAGGTCTTTAGGAACTCATACCATACTATTTCTCATATAAATATTTATTCTATAATTGCATATATGAGAAATATGTCCTAGATGACCACAAAAATTACAAACAATTGAATTTAATGATGGTTTGATCCTAATCATCTTTGAAAAACTTAAGCCTTTTGTTATTATTACATTCTATGTTATTTTTGTCATAAGCCTTACTTAAATTTTCATGTGGAATAACATTAATTTTATTTCAATAACAAGCATAAAATGTAAGCAGTTAAAATTATTAGTTTTGGTAAATTTAGAAGATAAGTCCTCAACTTGATTTTTTAAATCAATACATTTTTCCTAAGAAGTTGAGGTTTCACATTTCAAAGGCATTTCCTCATCAAGAAAAGCATATTCATTTTTTAAAATTTCAATTTCATTTTCAATTGAGAAAATGTTTTCTAAACAAGATGAGTTTTTCTTTTCTAAAAACAACAAGTCATCGTATAATTCATCATATACACATTATAGCTCATCATAGGAAGGACTATAATATGGTTTAGCATTATTTACTTACAAGTCCTTTTTAAGGGAATCACCATCTTCCTCATTGTCGTCCAACAAGAATTCGAGAATATCTTCTTTCTCAATTTTGTTTTGCTTTACCTCTTCTTCAAATTGAGCACCATCATCACCAAGAGGCATTGAGCTCATTCTCTTGCATTGGAAATTTTCTTGAGGACGTTTTTTAGAATTGTCTTCCTCTAAAGACTTTTGTTTTTCTTGCTCTCTATATACAACTTTATGTAAGAAATCATTATTAGCAAGATAAAAAACATCAAGGGTGTCTAAAATTTCTTTGGCACTAGAGCAATTTTTAATTCTAGTATAAGCATCATCATTCAAACTACTTCTTAAGATTTACATTGCTCTAATGTTCAAGGAAAAATATTTTTTCCCATAAGAATTCCAAGTTTGTTTTAATTTACAAATAAATCCATCATGCACAATATCCCACAAATCAAGATCAATACATTGCATATAAAACTCCATTCTAGATTTTTAATAAATAAAATGTACACCATCAAAGAATGATGGTTTATTAATTTCAAAACCTTCCATTTTGAAAAGCTTTCAATGGTTGCCAAACAAACAAGGATTTTTAACTCTAAGCGGTTAAGCTTTCAATAGAACACAAAGCTCTGATACCACTTGTTAGCCATGGCAACCATCACCCAAGAGGGGGTGAATTGGGTGATTACAAATTTTTAAAACAACTTTGAGAAATTAAACATTTTGAATCACTCAATTAATAAATGCAGCAGAACA
This sequence comes from Ormosia semicastrata, assembly GCA_029884595.1. Classification (NCBI taxonomy): domain Eukaryota; kingdom Viridiplantae; phylum Streptophyta; class Magnoliopsida; order Fabales; family Fabaceae; genus Ormosia; species Ormosia semicastrata. The sequence continues at coordinate 6,310,293 of JAQQTO010000045.1, forward strand.
TGCATAACAAAGACATAACTATTAAGGATTACTCAAATGCAACTTAGGTTATGAGATAAATTAAGCAAATAAGTTAGATATCAAGTTCAACTCAAGCATAGGTAATTAAAGTATAAATATAAAAGAGATAGATTTGAGAAAAATAAACACAAAGATTTATCCTGATTCAGCCACTAATCACTTGTGGCCTACATCCAATCTCCAATCTAAACTTGAGATTTTCTTCACTATCTCCTAGACTTCACAGGTGCTAGGAAAATCTTTGTACAAACAAGAGCACTCCTCACACCTTGGGATACTTCACCCTTCACAACCTTTAAGGGGTGCCTCACACTCTTTACAATCAAGGGATACCTCACCCTTTATAACTTTTAAGAGATACCTCACTCTCTAAGGGATACCTCACCCTTTACAATCTTTGAGAGATACCCCACTCTCTAAGGGATACCTCACCCTTTACTTTAGAGGGATACCTCACCCTCTCTTTACAGATTATAAAAAGATGTAAATGAATAGAAACTCTCTCAAAGAGTAGATAATACAACTTGAAGTTTATGGTATCAAAGAATCATACACTTAGCTCAAAAATAGAGATTTGGAGAAAAAGATGATGAAACACAAATTTAATGCTCAAGAGACATTTTCAGATTGTTCTCCAACCTTTTTTTGATGCCCAAACATTTTTATTTATAGCTCAAAGAATTTTAGAGCCATTGGTGGTGGTTAAGAATGATTTCTTATGAAAACTAGCCATTTATAGTCATTGGAACGTGTTTTCTGGTTGCCTAGATAATCGGTTAGGAGATTTCACTAACCGGTTAGGAGATTTTGCTAACTGGTTAGGAGTCTTAAAATTTGACTCTAATTCATTTGCTAACCTGTTAGGGGATTTTACAAACTGGTTAAGAGACTTAAAATTTGGTCTCTGACTTTCTCAATAATCGGTTAGGGGATATGCCTAATCGGTTAGGAGCTTTTATAAAAGCATGAAAACGCTCTTAATTTTTACACTGACTGATTAGGTGAATTGCCTACTCGGTTAAGAGCTTTTAAAACATAAAAAATACTCTTATTTATCATACTAACTGGTTAGGTGAATTACCTAATCGGTTAGGAGCTTTTAGAACATAAAAAACACTCCTGACATAGTGAATAATCGGTTAGGAAAAATTCCTAATCGGTTATTGTATTCTGGTTTTGAAAATTGACTTTAAATTATCATAATTTCATCGTTTCTTATTCGTTTAAAGCAAATGACCGCTCATTGGAAAGATATTTGAGTCTATTTTCATATGAAATAAGTTTCAGAATAAAACTCAGTATTTTGGAAGATATGATCAAAATATTAGCCAAAGGTCAGTTTTGCAAAACACAAACTTGGCTATTTTTCAAATATTTGAACTACCACCAAGACTAACCTTCCAAAAACACTTTATTGGGTATTTAAATATTTTAAAAACACTTATAAATATGTTAAAAACTTATTTGAATTTAGTGTGATTCCCATTTACCTTTACACAAGATCTAAGTCTTATAAGCTAAAATTGAAGAGTCTTGGAACTTGATATGTGCACTTCCATTCCTTTCTTATTTGTTATCATCAAAATCATTGCTTTAGATAATGCCAATTACATGTCCAAGACATAAGACTTGGTTTGAAAAGGAAGGTAAGCCTAGTGCTTGTGTATGTTTCAAATCAAATTTAGCTAAAGTTCCTTATAATACTTGGTGGATTGATTCTGGTTGTACAACTCATGTTTCTAATATGATGTAGGGATTCCTTACAACCTAAACCACAAGACCAAATGAAAATTTTGTCTTTATGGGAAATAGATTAAGAGCTCTAGTGGAAACTGTCAAGACGTATCGTTTAATCCTTGACACTGGACATCATTTGGATTTATGTGTAACTCTTTATGTACCTAGTATATCTAGTAATTTAGTTTCATTATCCAAACTTGATAAAGCTGGATACTCTTTTAAATATGGTAGTGGTAGTTTCAGTTTGTATAAACATAATCATATGATTGATAGTGGTATGTTATGTGATGGATTATACAAGTTAAATCTTGATACTCTTTATGCTAATATGCTCTTAACCTTGCATCATAATGTTGGTACTACACATGGTTTAGTTAATGAATGCTCTGCTTACTTGTGGCACAAACGCTTGAGACATATTTCTAAAGAAAGAATGAAAAGATTAGTAAATAATGAAATCCTTCCAGAATTAGATTTTATTGAACTGAATGTATGTGTGGATTGTATTAAAGGTAAACAAATAAAAAACACAAAGAAAGGAGCCACAAGAAGCAGTCAACTTCTTGAAATTATACACACTGATATTTGTGGACCTTTTAATGTTAATTCTTTCAATAAAGAAAGATACTTTATCACCAGGTTTTGGTTATGTTTATCTGCTGCATGAGAAATCTCAGGCTGTAAATACCTTAGAGGTTTACATTGATGAGGTAGAGAAGTAATTAGACAGAAAAGTGAAAATTGTCAAGTCTGATAGAGGTAGTGAGTATTATGGAAGATATGATGAAAGTGGACAACATCCAGGTCCATTTGCTAAATTCATTGAAAAATGTGGTATATGTGCTCAATACACAATGTCAGGTACACCATAGCAAAATGGCATATTAGAAAGGCAAAATAGAACCTTGCTAGATATGGTTAGAAGTATGCTAAGTAATTCTTTTTTACCCATTTCATTGTGGACTTATGCTCTAAAGACTGCCATGTATTTGTTGAATAGGCTTCTTAGTGAGACAGTTCCAAAGACTCCCTTTAAGCTGTGAACTGGAAGGAAACCTAGTCTAAGGCACCTACATGTTTGGGGTTGCCATACAAAAATTAGATATTATAATCCACAAGAAAAGAAACTAAATGCAAGAACAATCAGTGGTTATTTCATTGGTTATCCAGAAAAGTCAAAAGATTATAGATTTAATTGTCCTAACCATACTACAAGGATTATTGAAACTGGGAATGCTAGGTTAATTACGAATGGTGAAGTTAATGGGAGTGAAACACCACGTCTGTAAATGCCTTAGAGGTTTTCATTGATGAGGTAGAGAAGCAATTAGACAGAAAAGTGAAAATTGTCAAGTCTGATAGAGGTGGTGGGTATTATGAAAAATATGATGAAAGTGGACAACATCCAAGTCCATTTGCTAAATTCCTTGAAAAACGTGTATATGTGCTTAATACACAATGCCAAGTACACCACAGCAAAATGGTGTATCAGAAAGGCGAAATAGAACCTTGTTAGATATGGTTAGAAGTATGTTAAGTAATTCCTCTTTACTCATTTCATTGTGGACTTATGCTCTAAAGATTGTAATGTATTTGTTGAATATGCTTCCTAGTAAGGCAGTTCTAAAGACTCATTTTGAGCTGTGGACTAGAAGGAAACCTAGTCTAAGGCACTTGCACGTTTGGGGTTGCCAGACAGAACAATCTACAAGAAAAGAAACTTGATGCAAGAACAATCAGTGGTTATTTCATTGATTATCCAGAAAAGTCAAAAAGGTATAGATTTAATTGTCCTAACTATACTACAAAGATTATTGAAACTGGGAATGCTAAATTAATTGAAAATGGTGAAGTTAGTGGGAGTGAAACACCATGTAAAATGGAGATTCAAGAATTAAGAGTGCAAGTTCCTTTAACTTGTGTCTCTAATAAAGTTGTTGTTCTTCAAGTTATTGAATCGATTAACAATAATTAAGAACAACAAATAAACGACCTCATTACTCATAATGAAGTTGTAGTAAATGAGCCTACAGTAGAAGAACCACAACAAATAATATTAAGAAAATCTCAAAGAGAAAGGAGATTAGTTATTTCTGATTATTATGTGGTATATCTATAAGAATATGAAGTTAACTTAGGAATAGAAAATGACCCAATTATGTTTACACAATTCATGAATAATGATAATGCTGATAAATGGTTAAATGCCATGAAAGATAAGTTGAAATCTATGGAATAAAATGAGGTCTGGGACCTTGTTGAGTTACCAGAAGGCTATAAAAAAGTTGGTTGCAAATGGGTCTTTAAGACCAAAAGTGACTCTCATGGTGACTTAGAACGTTATAAGGTCAGTTGTAAAAGAATTTACTCAAAAAGATGACATTGACTATAAGAAGACCTTTTCACTAGTCTCTAAGAAAGATTCTCTCAGAATTATTATGACATTGATGGCTCATTATGATCTAGAGTTACACCAAATTGATGTGAAAATTATCTTTTTAAATTGGAATTTAGAGGAAGATGTTCACATGGACCAACCAATGGGGTTCATAGAAGAAGAAAAAGAAAACATGGTGTGTAAACTTAAGAAGTCAATATACGTACTTAAACAAGCTTCTCGACAATGGTATCTCAAGCTTAAACAAGCTTCTCGATAATGGTATCTCAAGTTCAATGATACTATTATATCTTTTAGATTTAAGAAAAGCATTGTTGATTGGTGTATATATCTAAAGTTCAGTGGGAGTAAGTTTATATTTCTAGTTCTATATGTTGATGACATCTTGCTTACAACTAATGATCTTTGTCTATTAAGTGAGACTAATCAGTTTCTCTCTAATAATTTTGAAATAAAAGATATGAGTGAGGTAACCTATGTGATTGGGATAGAGATATTTCGTGATAGATCATAAGGATTGTTGGGTTTGTCTCAAAAAGCATATATAAATAAAGTGTTAGAGAGATTCAGAATGGAAAAGTGCTCAGCATCTCTAGTTCCAATTCAAAAAGGAAACAAGTTCAGTCTTATACAATGTCCAAAGAATGATATGGAACAAAAACAGATGGAAGCAATTCCATATGCATCTGTTGTTGGGAGTTTAATGTATACTCAGACTTGTACCCGACTAGATATTAGCTTTGTAGTAATCCTGGTTTAGATCATTGGAAAGCTACAAAGAAAGTTCTGAGATATTTGCAAGGAACTAAGGATCACATGGTTACTTATAAGATTTCTGATATTCTTAAAGTGATTGGATATTCAGATTCACATTTTGCTAGTTATGTGGATACAGAAAATCCACTTTTGGATATTTGTATCTTTCAGCTCGAGGAACTATCTCATGGAAAAGTGCAAAGCAGTCTGTCATTGCTGCATCCACTACAGAAGCTGAATTTGTGGCATGCTTTGAGGCCTTGATTCAAGCTAAATGGCTAAGGAATCTTATTTCAAGGCTTGGAGTAGTCGACAGTATTTTCAAGCCATTGAAAATTTAATGTGATAATTCCACAGCTATCTTCTTTTCTAAAAACAACAAGTATTCCAAAGGTGCTAAACATATAGAATTGAAATACTTTTCTGTTAAAGAAGATAGTGTTAATAGAGCACATAAACACTGATCTTATGATTGTTGATACTTTAACAAAAGGATTATCACCCAAAACATTTACTGGTCGTGTTAAAAGTATGGGCATTATGTTTACTGGTGAAAGTTGAACATTATTATTTTGTTCAGATGTATATTTGATACTCTGAGCTCATTAATGTATAAGTTTCTGAATTTTTTTGTTTTCAAACTTATGTATACATGTATGAATGATAATATTGAAAACAGGATTTGTCTTTGATAAAGATATTATTGTTGGACATTTTGTGTACTTCTCATTAAAGTGTCTGATAACTCCATAAAATGCAATTATTTGTGCCCTATTTTTGTGCTAAAATGAATGCTTAGTCCTTGTTAATAATGTATATTTGGAGGTTTTGTGCTTATATTTGATATATTTTGATTCTGATGCTTTCCGATGTGTTATTATGCAAAATTGAGCTTTAATTGTTATGGATTAAGTAAATTTATATCTGTTACTGATTTGGTGTTTTCTCCATATTAGGAAGAGCTCCAAACAAGGTCTAATATGGAGCATGTGAGCTTAAAGACCAAGAGGAAGCCAAATTGGCATTTTGGCAAGTCACCGCCGCGGCGCAAGATAGTGCGCGCTGCGGCGCAAAGGCGCATCATCAGAAATTCCATACTTGAACCCGCGACGCTCTGTAACTGACTCAACGCAGGCCTAGGCGTTCGTAAGTAGGGGCCGGGGCGCACGGCGACGAGCTGAGCCTATAAATAGGGTTTTTCACGTTTTTCTCTCTCTCTTGGCTGCCTTAGCCATTACTTTTTAGTTTTCTCTCTTTTAGTTTAGGTTTTAGTTAGTTTTAGGTTAGAAAGCTTTGACTAGATCTCCATTGATGGTGGATTGGAGTCAAGGAACAAGGATTGAATGAGGATTCAAGCTTCAGAGATAAATCAATGAGCTTCTTTATCTCTTTTCCCTTTTTCTCTTCTCTTCCTTATCTATTGTATAGCTAAGCTTTGTTTAGGAATACTTTGAAACCTTTTATTTATATTAATGATGTGTTTTTCTCTGAGTTTGTGTGGATGTTTGATTATGGTTCAATCATTATCTGTGTTTAATGCTTGATCTTGGTTGGCCTCGATTGCATGATCCTAATATTGGCAAATGAACTAGACATAGGGATTTATTGATATGGATATGGTATGGTTGATACATGTTCGGCGATGAGTTGATTCGTTAATAGGATAGAAATATACCTATTAGCCATATATAGTGTGTGATTGAGAATAGATCGTTCATGAGTGGATGTTGTACTAGCTTTCAAGGAAACTTGGTGAGTTGGGCAAGTAGAAACTAGGGTTGATTGACCTAGACATAGGCTTTTGACTACATCAGATTCTCAAGCTAACCTAATCAATGCATTTGTATTTATGAAGGGGATTGCATGTTGTTGGTAGATGTAGGGGGTGAAGGAGGATTTCCTGACACCTAACCGTGTTTATGTTTATTACTTTTATATATTAGATTAGTTTAGTTTATTACTTTCTTATTTTTATGCCCTTGACTAGAATTGATTAAGCTATTGGTTGGTACTTAGCTTTATAATTGAAAATCCTCGTGGGAACGAACTTTTACTCTGTATCTGTATTACTTGAGCGATCCGTGCACTTGTGGTAGCAATCAACTTTTTGGCGTCGTTGCCGGGGATAGTTTTTATATTGCTAATATCAACAATGAGGTTGATTAGTTCTAATTCAAGTTGTATATAAGCTGTATATAATCTATGTTTCATTTCTGTTTTGTTTTAGTTTCAAATAAGAAGCCGGGTGATTTCATTCATACGAGGCCCTTGAGGGACTTCGCGACTCCTGAAAGGATAACCCTTGGATCAAGTTCTTGAAGACTACTCATCCGCAATACTTCAATTTTGGTAGCAATGTCCTACTAGGACTATAACTCAGGCCCTTCATGAGAGGGATCCCCATGTTTATGTTTCATTCATGTCTTTACTTTGTACATAAATAGGTAGTATGTTAATGTGTTTATGTTTTATATGTTAGCATATTAGTATGTTTGTGTTTTGTTAGTTGTTAATATGTTTTTGTTAGTATTTAGTAAATATATGTGTTAGTTATGTTAGTTTTTGTTTGTTTATGTTTTAAGTGTTGTTTGTGTTAGTTTGTATATAGGTTAATATGTTGATTAGGTTAGCTTATTGATTTAGTTAGTTTTTAAGTTTTAAGTTTATTTTAGTTTGTATATAGGTTAGTATTTTATTTTTGTGTTAATTTGTGTGTGTTGTACATTTTTATAATTTAGCTTTTTGAACAAGTTTTGTTGCGACTAGAGACCCATAAGAGTCAAACTCAAGAAGACAAAGCGTGTTTTTGCTAAATTTAGCTTGCCTACCCCACGCCGCGGTGCATGGGGCATTTTTCTAGAATTCTCGCACTTTTTGTGTGTGCCATGCCTGTAGCCGCGGCGCTGAACCCCTGTTTTTGTTTTTTTTTTATTTTCTCTATTTTTTAGTATTTAATAATGCTCAGTACTAGTCTCAGGATCCCTATAGATCATGTTCATTAAGGATACATTTCATTTTAGGTTTGGGGGAGTATCTTTACATGTTCTGTTACTTTTGTGCTTAATGTTAACATGTATTAGTATTTTGAGTATGCAGTGGTTTTAGTCATTATATTTTCATGATTATGTATTGTTTTGACTATCACTGATGTACTGATGACAAGATTTTCAATTTTCACTGTTTGTAAATGATGTTGTGCATGCTTGAATTGCGAAAGTTGAATCTATTTGAATGCATGACATGTTGCAAGAATGTTGGTGTTGTTTTTGATTGTCCACGATGTGAAAGGTTGCTATTTTCCCCCTTTTCAGTGAAACCTTATGTGATCTTAATGCATATGAAACAATTTAGTTTCTTTTGATGCATGATTTACATCTCACTTAGATGCAAGTGTAACTTTGAAAATGATAAGAGTGCATGTCTTGAGATGTTTATGGATGTACATGTAGAGTTTTGATTATCTTATAGATTGTTTTTGAACTCTTTTGAGGTGAAATCCTAGGTTGTGCATGATTAAGGAAATGATTAAGGCATTTTTTGGACCGATTGAGCCTTAAAAAGCTTACCCTGATATGATGATATCCTTAGGTCCCTTTTTGAAGCCTTAAACTATTTGGCCATATTTGTTTTTTATAACCATTGTGTTTGTTAACCTGTTAACTGTGACGCCCCTTTTTGACCAAGGGAACGTCTCACTTTCAATTACAATGCGAAAATAAAATTTATGTGAGTTAAGATCCGGTTCATTTTAATAATATATATATTTACTCAATTATAGTTGGGTAATTAAATTGGTGAGTATATTTTTTTTCTTTTTGTTACATTAATGTTAACGATAATCAATATCCATGGTGACGAAACATACATGGGAAATTAACATTTTATTTATATATATATATATAATTATCAAACTGTTTAGTTACAAAGTCTGGCCTATCAAAAAGTAAAACTATACGTGCCCCCAAAGGATTATACATACATATTCCTACGGTATCAGCTTATACAGCCCACTACAGACAAAACATCAGGCCCCCAAAATAAAATACTGGTAGCCCTCAGTAGCTACAAGTAAAGTCAGTCCCTCAAGTGAGGAGGAATCGAGTCAGGATCCTCTCCAGGATCCTCTTCAGGGTCGTCCTCAGGAACTTCTTCGGGATCTTCCTCAGGATCTTCTTCGTCAGAGGAAATCACCATAGGAATCGCAGAGTCACAAGACGGGGCCCGAGCTGTGGAGCGAAAAGAGTCTTCCCGCGGAGTGAAATAACTATCACCCCACATCTCGCGTATCGGTAGTTGAAACTCCAAATGTAAACTAATACAGCAGGTGAAGACAGGCGGCTCGTGATGTCTCCAGGCTAGAGATAAAGACACATTCCCCGTATAGACACAACGCTCAGAACCATAATTGATGTACCAACACTCTGGCCCTCCCAAGAAAGTCAGGCGCACATCTCCCAAAAATCTTTGTGTGCGTGTGATGATCACATATTTGATACATTAATAAGCTTTCATTCTTAGTCATTTACACTCTTTATGTACTTAATTAATTGAGTTTTATTATGTTTTGTAAATTTGGACTCAAATTAGACTTAATTGAATTTTTCAGCATAATTTACATCTTACACTGTTTTTGTACTTTGGTCATATCTTGGGCTGTAGGTAGTCTTTGGAGCTGATTCTAATGGCATTTGAAAGATAAGAGAGAGTTCTATAACTTTCATGAAGACCTCAAAGGCCTAATCACACGAGTAGATAACTCAAATTAGGGTTGAAGCAAGAACTAGAATACTGTTCCTGACAGCTTGACCTATGTATACTGTTCATCACAGATTTTGGGCTAGATATTGTAAAATGGATTGAAATTTGGATGCTGAATAGTTAAGACCCATATCTACAACTTTCATGTTGAACACTTTTTCAGAATCGGAATTTCTTGAAGGTGATATTGGGTTTGGAAGTCAGAACAGAGGAGCTGTGACTGGGCCTGAATAGTATGTAGTAATTTGAACGTATCTGGAGTTGTAGAAATGATATTGGATCCAAACCAAAGCCATTTGAAAGCTAAGATCTAGGCCTACAACTTTCATGAAGACCACTTGGTTCAAAAATGACGAATGCAATGACTTCAGAGCTGCATGATTTCGGAGATAAGGAATCTCCATTATTTCCCACTCATTTAATGTCATTTAATGTCATTTGGCATTTTCCACTCATTTTCCAATCATCCACCCACTAATAACTCAGCCCCCTTGACATTTTGTATCTCTAATCCTCTATAAAAGGAGGCCTTGGCAGATCATTAAGATATTAGGTGTTAGTTACCAAAATAATGCTAGTTTGTTACTAAGTTTTCTTGTAGTAATTTTCCTTTGTTCTAAATTGAAGTCATGTTTTTCTTCTTCTTCTTCTCTCTTTCTTTCTTCTTATCTATGAGTAACTAAGTTTTATTTTACTTGGGTGAATAGGTGAAGCTCTTGGTAATGAAATAAGGTTAGATTAATTTCTCTCTTATGCTTAAATGATATATTTTCAAGTGATCATTATACGTATTATATTTTGTTTCCAAACTCTCCTTGTAAAGTGGAGTTCTTGATTTGTTGTAGACAAGAGATTGGCACAATGAATGCTTTAACCCATTTACAAGTGGTGGTGTTAGAAACTCTCCTTATAAAGTGAAGTTCTTGATTTGTTGTAAACAAAATATTGGCACAATGAATGCTTTAACCCATTTATAAGTGGTAGTAATATTTTTGGAAACATAATATAAATACGTATATAGTTTTAATAGACTTTTACGTTGTATTTTCCGATTGGAACCTCCATGTTGTGAGGATTCTAATTGAGTTATAAAAGGAATTAATCTTACCTTTATTTTATTTACCAAGAGTGGATCTTTTAACCCAAGTAAATAATTTTAATCATAGTAACAAAATATTCACTTCACCTTAATTAATCTTCAACAATTCCCTGTGGATCGACCTCGGACTCCCGAGAAATTTATTACTTGAGACAACCTGCACTTGGGTTTGTAAATGCAACAACTAAAAAGTGTGCATCAAGTTTTTGGTGCCGTTGCCGGGGACTTGATTTGAAGACTGAATTTCTGGTGTAAAAAAAAAATTTGTATATGTACTAACTAGTGGGGGAACCTCTCCCTTTTATTTTACGCACTAACTTGGTGGGGGAATCTCTCCCTTTTACTTATTTTTTTTTCTTCTTTAAATTTACTTTTCGCACTTTATTTTTTTTACATTTTAATTTCTGTACAGTGGGGGTAATTCTCCATTTTATTTTCTTGTACATTTTAACTTAGTGGGGTAACTCTCCCTTTTATTTTTATTTTTTATTTTTTGTACTTTATTTTCGTATTTATTTTCTGTCATTTTTTTTGTTATTTATTTTCTATCATTTTTTTTTATTTACTAACTTACTAACTTTCTTACTAACTATCTAACTTTTTCTTTATCTGTTTCTAACATTTTAATTTATCTCGCATACTAACTTTTTATTTATTTATTTATTTTTATTTTATTTGGTGGTTGGTTTATTACCCCACCTTTGTTATTTTCTTATTTGGTGGTTGGTTTATACCACACCTTTGTTAATATTTAATGGACTGTTTATACTGCTAGCTTGTGTATTTTTTTTTTCTATTGTAAGTTACTTGTTTATGCTTAGTTGGTATCGTGATTTAAATTCTGGTCGTTTGGTTAAAGTTAATCCAGGTACTTTACATATTGATTTGTTTGAATCACAATCACACACATTAAGCACAATGGCTGAAAACGAAAGTGTGCATGATGAACATGAAAATCAACCGTTGCGAACCATGCGTGAGTATTTGCAACCATCCCAAAATTCTAATCCATCATGTTTTATCTTTCCAGTCAATGCCAATAATTTTAGATTCAAGTCAGGTATGATTTCTTTACTTCCTAATTTCCATGGTTTAGAATCTGAAAGCCCATATTTACATCTAAAAGAATTTGAAAAAGTATGTACTACTTTTCATGATCAAACTTGCACTGAAGAGATTGTTAAGCTTAAATTGTTTCCTTTTTCTTTGAAAGATAAAGCAAAATCTTGGCTTAACACTTTGAAACCAAGATCAATTAGCACATGGCAAGAAATGCAATGTGAGTTTTTGAAGAAATTTTTTCCAACACATAAAACCAATGCTTTGAAAAGACAAATCCAAAATTTTTCCCAAAATTCAAATGAAGCATATTTTCAAAGTTGGAAACGTTTTAAAGATTTGTTGAATTCTTACCCACATCATGGTTTTGAAAAATGGCACACTATAAGCTTCTTTTATGAAGGGTTGACACCCGAAACTAAACAATTTGTGGAAACAATGTGCAATGGTGAATTTCTTGATAAAGAACCTGAAGAAGCTTTAGATTATTTAGACCATTTGGCTGAAAATTCTCAATCTTAGCATGATACTAATCTTTCTGAAAATTCAATTAGATTTAACCTTGCAAATGCTAATAAAGGAAAATATCATCTTAGTCAAGAAGAAGATCTAAATGCAAGGTTTGCTAGTTTGGCTAGAAAGGTTGAAGCCATGGAATCCGGGAAAGTAAAAGAAATCAAATCTGTGCAAAATGAAGAAATTTGTGGCATTTGTGATGAATTAGGACACTCAACAAATGAATGTCCAAAAATTCCTGTTTTTAAAGAAGTTGTGCATAAGCAAGTAAATGCAATGAATAATTTTAAAAAGCCATTCACTTCTTCTTTTTCAGATACATACAATCCGGGATGGAGAAATCACCCGAATTTCAGTTGGAGGAATAGCAACCAGCCACAATTCATGCAACCACCACCTCCCCAGGCACAGCAAGATTCTCAAAATCTTCAAGGATATGCACCCTATGTCCCACCATATAGGAAAAACCTTGAAGGAACATTGCATGCATTCATGGAAAAACAAGAGGCCATCAATAACCACAACAATCAAACCATGATTGACATAAAAGACACTCTTGCTAAACTTTCTTCTGCACTTGCCATTCATGAGAAAGGAAAGTTTCCCTCTCAATCTCAACTAAATCCTAAGGGTCAATACAGTCTAAAAGATGGTAATCCAGAAAACCAACAAATAGATCAAGTCAAGTCAGTGATAACCCTTAAGAATGAAAAAGTTGTTGAAGAAAGTAAGGAGATAAAGAGCCAAATATCCAAAGTGATGAACTCCTTGAGTGTGAATGAGCTAGAGGATGTGGAAAAGAATCAAGATAGTAGTGATGCTGAGCTACCCAAGGAACCTAAGGTGACAAAAAGTCTTGTTAAGTCAGAAAATGATGATGAAGGCCACCAGACATACATGATTGACTCAATCATGGATAGGGGAGTTTCTACAACCCATGAATTTGATCTCCTTGAGAATTTTCTTGTCAATTCTGAGTTTAATTCTATCAGTAATCCCTCTGATGTAGTTGATATTTCTACTATTTTTTATAAAACTCAAGATCATGACACTCAGGCATGGCAATCAAAGTTTAAGGAGTTTCTTATGAAAGGTTGGAGCATTACTGATAAAAAAGGTGTTCGTCCCTTGGTCTGTTCTTATAAAATTAATTTGGAAGAAGGTAAATGGTCAGCGGTGGAAGCTATAACTTGAGTTGAAGAATCTAGATGTAGCAGAAACTTTGGTAGACGATCCTGTCTACCAAAGCTGAGGTAAGTTTTTAGTATTTCGTATTTTTATTGAGTCGGCTTAAGTGCCTCCCAGATTTCGGAGCCTTTGTATGGGGATGTAAATAGTGTCGGCAAAAAAAAAATATAAAAAAAAAACCCAAATTTTTTTTTGTTTCCATGCTTATTTATTTCATTTTTTTTTTGTCATTGCTAACCATTGTCAAGATGTAGTTATTCTCTTCTCGTCTAAGCATTTCAGGGTATGTGACTTCTCCTCATTACTTTGTTTAATTTTGTCCCAATAATTTCTTTGATATATATTGATAATTATTTCTTCAGTTTGGATTTCATTGTTAACATTGAGGACAATGTTGTGATCTGGTTGGGGGAAGGATAATTGTGTGTAAAAATTAAAATAAAAAAATAATTTTTTTTTAGAAAGTATGTATATTAATATGTCTGTTGTGTTTATGTGTTTGTCAGTAACTTACTAAACCAGTGAAGGATGGCAGAGTAAGGAGTAAATTTTACTCTTGAGACGTATCTTAGTTAGGGTCGTAACTAGTTTGTGTAGTAGTAGCAACTCAAATTCAGGGAAATTTGCATGATTGAGTAAATTATCTTCTTTCTTAAAATTCACATGCTTGGTTATGGATGTTGAATTGGTGGACTGAGAATGATAGAATTATGCCTTATGAGATTTTGAGCTTATCGATGAATGGATTGAACATCTGTACCATTCTTTTCTTTCTTGAGTGATTTTTTCTCATGGAATTGTTACTCTAGAACTTGCTTTGATTCTTTTTGAAGCTACATTTTCACATGCATACATAAACATGATAGAGGCAAATTTTCTTGAATTAACCATTTTGACTAAATAGCTAACCTTACATATTTTCCTTTGTTTAACCGCTTTGAACTTATTTGACCATTCTTTGTTTCTAACTCATTACGTACCTTAAATGAAAAACCACGTTCTAACCCAACCTTAGGGAATAAGAAAGCATTGACTTTGTTATTTGATGAGTTCTGGAACAAATGTGGGGGTGCATATGCAGATTGGTTATAAAAAAAAAGAAAAAAAAATGTGTCTATATAAAAAAAAAGAAAGCTGATTATTGCTACAATCAAAAGAATGCACCATGTGATATATCCATACCTAGACCGAGGGTGGATGATTGGAAATAACAGGAATAGAAGGAGAATGTTCAAGCCTAACATTGAATTCAACCTACCAATTGATCTTCAACAAAACATTAGTCAGATATTGGTCATTGTCCTGTAAGAGGAAGAACTAAGAAATTCTTGAGAAATTATATTGGTCATTGTCCTGTAAGAGGAAGAACTAAGAAATTCTTGAGAAATTTAGACTGAATGTTCTCAAACATCTTCTCCATTCTAACTGTATCATAATGCCTTTTTATTCTCTTGGGTATTTAACTTGTCTTATCTATATTACTTCCACCTTTACCTTGACCCCATTATAACCTTGAATAAAGTTCTCATGATTTGTGTATATATGTTGTTTTTGAGTAGTGGAGAAGTAGAAGATAAGCAAGCTTATGGTAGTACAATTTTCATGGGTTGAATTGAGTAAAACACAAACCTTTTAAACACTTGAGGGATTGAAAGTGAATCTTGTGAAAATCTATCTTGACTCATGCTTTTCAATTGAAATATCCTTACTTGTTGATTTGAGATATGAAGATATGTTACCTCATGAATGTTTTGATTACTTGAATGATTGCTCTTCATTTTTAAATATTATTAGAAATTGAGTCTTTTAGAGTGTTTAGCTTTTGAGTCTGTTTCATTTTTTTTTTGTGAGTGATCTTATGTGTTTTGCTCAGGAGTGCAAAAAGCTAAGTGTGGGGGAGTTTGATGATCACATATTTGATACATTAATAAGCTTTCATTCTTAGTCATTTACACTCTTTATGTACTTAATTGATTGAGTTTTATTATGTTTTGTAAATTTGGACTCAAATTAGACTTAATTGAATTTTTTAGCATAATTTATATCTTACACTGTTTTTGTACTTTGGTCATATCTTGGGCTGTAGGTAGTCTTTGGAGCTGATTCTAGTGGCATTTGAAAGATAAGAGAGAGTTCTATAACTTTCATGAAGACCTCAAAGGCCCAATCACACGAGTAGATAACTCAAATTGGGGTTGAAGCAAGAACTAGAATATTGTTCTTGACAGCTTGACCTATGTATACTGTTCATCACAGATTTTGGGCTAGATATTGTAAAATGGATTGAAATTTGGATGCTGAATAGTTAAGACCCATATCTACAACTTTCATGTTGAACACTTTTCCAAAATCGGATTTCTTGAAGGTGATATTGGGTTTGGAAGTCAGAACAGAGGAGCTGTGACTGGGCCTGGATAGTATGTAGTAATTTGAACGTATCTAGAGTTGTAGAAATGATATTGGATCCAAACCAAAGCCATTTGAAAGCTAAGATCCAGGCCTAAAACTTTTATGAAGACCACTTGGTTCAAAAATGACAAATGTAATAACTTCAGAGCTGTATGATTTCGGAGACAAGGAATCTCCATTATTTCCCACTCATTTAATGTCATTTGGCATTTTCCACTCATTTTCCAATCATCCACCCACTAATAACTCAGCCCCCTTGACATTTTGTATCTCTAATCCTCTATAAAAGGAGGCCTTAGCAGATCATTAGGATATTAGGTGTTAGTTACCAAAATAATGCTAGTTTGTTACTAAGTTTTCTTGTAGTAATTTTCCTTTGTTCTAAATTGAAGTCATGTTTTTCTTCTTCTTCTTCTCTCTTTCTTTCTTCTTATCTATGAGTAACTAAGTTTCATTTTACTTGGGTGAATAGGTGAAGCTCTTGGTAATGAAATAATGTTAGATTAATTTCTCTCTTATGCTTAAATGATATATTTTCAAGTGATCATTATACGTATTATATTTTGTTTCCAAACTCTCCTTGTAAAGTGGAGTTCTTGATTTGTTGTAGACAAGAGATTGGCACAATGAATGCTTTAACCCATTTACAAGTGGTGGTGTTAGAAACTCTCCTTATAAAGTGGAGTTCTTGATTTGTTGTAAACAAAATATTAGCACAATGAATGCTTTAACCCATTTATAAGTGGTAGTAATATTTTTGGAAACATAATATAAATACGTATATAGTTTTAATAGACTTTTACGTTGTATTTTCCGATTGGAACCTCCATGTTGTGAGAATTCTAATTGAGTTATAAAAGGAATTAATCTTACCTTTATTTTATTTACTAAGAGTGGATCTTTTAACCCAAGTAAATAATTTTAATCATAGTAACAAAATATTCACTTCACCTTAATTAATCTTCAACAATTCCCTGTGGATCGACCTCGGACTCCCGAGAAATTTATTACTTGAGACAACCTGCACTTGGGTTTGTAAATGCAACAACTAAAAAGTGTGCATCAGTGTGGCTCCATATTCTTCTGCAGTCGCTCAGTCGAGATGAGGCCAAAAACCAGGGAAGTCGGGAGCTTCCGGTTCCTTGCAGTTATCTTCTATGGAACACAGTATACGGACAAAACAGAAATGGGGAGACAGAGAAGAGGTAAGACATCCTACCATCATTACCAATCATAGCATCGAGAAACCAAACGGCGCAAAGCGCCCACATAGCATTTATGACAGCAATAATGGTAATAAACATTCAATAGCAATTATAATCAACCAAACAGTTCCAGGCAGTCATGTACATACAGATATATCAGAGGTACAACAGTTCCAATTATAATAGCAATGTATGCCAGATAATTCATGGACTCACTATGCACACGTGCCCTCAATAACCAAAATCCTACTCCATGGAGCTAGACACAAAACAGTCGGAGAGAACGATCAGAAGGTATATCTGTATTCTTGGCTGCCCAGGCCCGCAAGTGCTAAAATTCTCAAATTACCATTGTGTACATCATGGCATTTTACAAGACATTCTACACAGATCTCGATATAGGACAGCGTCTCGGTCCGGATCGTCAGTGTGTTTGCATCGGCCTGCCCCACAGACAGAGAGCTACCAGTTGCCCATTGTGAGGTACCTGCACCCTGACGCCCCCAAGGTCAACAAGTAACCTACACTTGTCTATTCGCACCCGCACAAAGGTGTAAGTTCAACTCCTAGGCTTCCGGCCTTAACCAAGTCCAACAGACAATCTCTTTCTTTTTGTTCAATGCATGACACAATCATACTCTTCATGACCAACTAGGTCCATCATGCTTCAAATGCATGTCATATCATTTATCAACAAGATCTGATCCCATTCACGGGTCCATAACAAGCCAATAGTACATTTTAAGGATATCTATAATTTCCATTCATAGTCATGATAGAAGTCAATCATTAAATTTATTATGTGCCTCAAAAGCTCACCCATACTCATGTTCTTCCCTGTTTATGAATCCCTACTTAATCTCTAGTCATCCAATCATTTATGATTTATGTGCTTTTATTAATCCAAGGGTTTTGAATCTAGGAAGATACATGGCCAGAATCACCAACAACGTCACAGATATAATTGCTAGGTATTGGGTGATAAACCATAATTGTGAATTCGACGGAGACAATGCATTTAGTGGAAAATTGAGGCTGCCATTCGACGAAAACTAACATGGCAGAAGGATGAAAGATGGGAGAACATTTTATAACAAGATTGGATAAAAACCAATTTCTGTCAGATGGAGGTTCTGTCGAAGAGAGATCAAAACTGTCGATTTTTTTTTCCAGAAGGTCAGCAGAAGTCCTATTTCGACGGATGTGGGTGTCGACGTTGGAGAAATCTCCCAAGTGTCGAACCAACGAAAAACACTATGGTCAGAACTCTAATTCGACGGATCTTGACATTCTACTCGACGAATATTAACTTTGGGAAGCTTTTGATAAATGGACAGAAGATCTACTCGACAGGTATGTCTCTCGATGGGTATTGGCATTCTAACTCGACGAACATGTCACTCGACGGATGTGGTCATTCAAATTCGACGGATTTAGCATTGGAGGAGTTTCTCCCCTAAGTGGTCAGGAGTTCATACTCGATGGATTTTGATATTGCACTAAATAACCAGGAATTAAATTCGACGGGCATGGCCAGGGGTTCATACTCGACGGATTTTAACTTTACTAAGTGATCAAGACATCAAATTCGACGCGTTTGGCCAGGAGTTCATACTCAACGGATTTTAACTTTACTAAGTGATCAAGACATCAAATTCGACGGGTTTAGCCAGGAGTTCATACTCGACGGATTTTAACTTTACTAAGTGATCAAGACATCAACTTCGACGGGTTTGGCCAAGAGTTCATACTCGACGGATTTTAACTTTACTAAGTGATCAAGACATCAACTTCGACGGGTTTGGCTAGGAGTTCATACTCGACGGATTTTAACATCTCATTAGATGATTAGGATATCATATTCGACGGGTTTGGCCAAGAGTTCATACTGTTACTAGTTTTCACTTGAAATTTCCAAATTTCTGGGCTCAACACCGTGACCATCTGAGAGCCAATCAGAAGTCATTCCTTTCCATATTACACGTTCCAATACATCCAGATATATATCAAAACACACAAACAATCAAATAGCATATATACATCACCAATAGCATGTAAACAAAGATGACTCTCAGTACCAATCACAAACAACGTCTCTAAATGCTAAAAGAGGTTGAGGAGGAGTGTCTTCCTCTTACCTTGGAGAAGCACAAAGAAAGGTGGCTCCTTTTTGGTCAGGATTTCATTTTCAGGTTCCAGGAAATCCTTAAACATTTAAACTTGCAAGAATCAGAATCCTAATATTGAAATGGATACCCATTGTCATCAAAATGACAGTGGGTTACAAAAAAGAGAAGAGAGGGAGAAAAAGCTAAGAGCTTTACCTTAAAGCTCCAACCTTTAAGCTTCAAAGACGTAGGAGAATGAAGATGGAGGAAATGGCAGAACCTTGAAGTGATTTCCTCAATGATGGTGGTTCTCCAAACACGAAATGGTGCTAAGATTGTGACGGTTTGAAGAACAAAATGGAGGTGTGGGTGGATGGTGTATTCTTCTTTGTGGGGTGAAAGAGAAGAGAGAAAGATGAGTGAATAGTGAGTCTGCGTACAGGAGGAGGGAAATGTGAGAAAAGAAAATGAATTAGACCCCTTAATTCAAACGTGCTGCACAAATTGGGAGGAGAGAGAAATGATAAAAATGATGGTTGGAGGAAGCTTCCTTGAGAAGCTTCGCGCGCTCCTCGATAAAGCACATAGTAAGCTTGTCTCCAAATTAAATACATCTGACAAATGTTTAATTACACTATGGAATTATTTTCTCAGTGAATAAAATTTACAATTGATGAAAATAATATTTTATTATTCATCAGATAATTTTATGATACCGCAAATTTTATTTAACAGATAAAATCTTAAAAAATGCAAATCTCTCAAACTGTGCCCGGCCTCGGGTTTAGTAAGATCCCCCGTTGATACGTTGACAGTTCAAAGTTTACCAGCCTCAGGGAAAATATTCTAGTTTTCCCGGCTCCGCTCAGTGTACACGCAAAACGAAGAATATATTAAAATATTCATCGTTTCCAGAAAAATCCACAAAAATTCCTAAAAATCATAAATATTATAAAATGATCGTTTATAATGAAATAAAGAATTTTCGGGATGTTATAATACTCCCCTTCAAAAAGGAATTTCGTCCTCGAAATTTGCATACCTTAGAATAACTGTGGGTGTTGCTCATTCATCTTGTCTTCCCGCTCCCAAGTTGCATCTCCTGTCACCTCGTTCCAAATCACTTTCACCAATGCGATCTCCTTGCCTCTTAATTGCTTTATCTTCCTATCCTCGATTCTTACAGGAGACGTCTCATAAGTTAAGTTTTCTTTTAATTGTACTGCATCCGGTGCTATGACATGACTTGGGTCAGGGAGGTATTTTCAAAGTTGTGACACATGGAAAACATTTTGAATGTTTGAAAGGAAAGGAGGTAAGGATATTTGGTACGCTACAGGACCTACACGACGAATGATTTGGTATGGTCCAAGGAATTTAGGAGTGAGTTTTCTAGATTTTAAAGCCCGGCCTACCCCAGTCGTAGGTGTGACTTTCAGGAATACATGCTCGCCTTCCTCAAACTCAAGAGGTTTTCTCCTTCGGTCTGCATAACTCTTTTGCCGACTTTGAGCCGTTCTCATCTTTTCCTGAATTATCTTAACCTTCTCAGTTGTCTGCTGTATAATCTCTGGTCCAACAGTAAGGCGCTCGCCGTCTTGGTACCAACACAGAAGTGTTCGACACCGTCGTCCATACAGAGCTTCATAGGGTGTCATCCCTATGCTCGAATGATAACTATTGTTGTAGGTGAATTCCATCAAGGGTAGAATGTCGTCCCAACTTCCAGTTTGCTCTATGGTACAGGCTCTAAGCAAATCTTCCAAAGATTGGATCGTCCTTTCTGATTGACCGTCGGTCTGCGGATGATAAGCAGAACTCAGATGTAGCTTCGTCCCCAACGCTTCTTGCAAACTCTCCCAGAGATTTGAAGTAAATCTCGGATCTCTATCCGAAATAATACTCGTAGGCACACAGTGTAGTCTAACAATTTCTCCAATATAGATTTGAGTCAATCTCTCCAGTTTGTATTTTATGTCGATTGGGAGAAAGTGTGCCGACTTCGTGAGTCGGTCCACAATTACCCAAATCGAATCATGACCTTTTCTTGTCCTTGGCAATCCGACTACAAAATCCATTGCAATACTGTCCCACTTCCATTCCGGAATAGACAACGGTTGCAGTAACCCCGCTGGTCTCTGATGTTCCACCTTAGGTTTTTGACAAACTAGACAAGTCGATACACGTCTGGTGACGTCACTCTTCATTCCATGCCACCAGAACAACTTCTTCAAGTCTTGGTACATTTTTGTTATGCCTGGATGTATACTCAGCTGGCTTGTATGAGCATGGTTAATGATGTATTCTCTAAGCTCTTTGTCACGGGGAATACAAACTCTTCCACGAAACCTCAGAATTCCATCCGTTCCTTCCGCAAACTCTGTTTCATCTCCTTGCTCCACTTGCTCTCTCACTTCTTATAAGAAGTTGTCAATCTTCTGCTTTTCCTTTATGTCATCCAGTAGCTCACTTGTGATGGTAACCATATTCATGCAAATCTTTCTAGGTTCTAACTCCACAAAAGACCACACATCTCTAAACTGCTCTAGCATATCCTTTTCCTTGATCATAAGGGTAGAGACACTGATCATCTTCCTACTTAGAGCATCTGCCACAACATTTGCCTTGCCAGGGTGATACAGAAGTTAGAAATCATAATCCATCAGGAATTCTAACCACCTTCGTTGCCTCATGTTCAACTCCTTCTGATCATACAAATACTTTAGACTCTTGTGATCACTGAAAATATTGAACGTTGCTCCGTAGAGAAAATGCCTCCATACCTTCAGAGCAAAAACTACAGCCGCTAACTCCAAGTCGTGTGTCGGGTAATTCTTCTCGTGCACTCGCAACTGCCTTGAAGCATAAGCCACAACTCTTCCATGCTGCATAAGTACAGATCCTAGCCCTTGTTATGAAGTGTCGCAGTACACTTCAAACTGCTCATTCGGATCGGGTAGCACTAACACCGGTGAGGTGGTCAGTCGATTCTTCAACTCTTGGAAACTTTACTCACAGCTGTCAGTCTACTCAAAAGCTTGGTTTTTTCTCGTGAGTTGTGTAAGTGGTCCAGTAATCTTGGAGAATCCCTCAATGAACCTCCGGTAATATCCAGCTAAACCCACGAAACTTCGAATCTCCGTCACGGACGTTGGTCTTTCCCATTGCAGCACCGCCTCCACCTTCGATGGATCCACGGCAATCCCATCCTTCGAGATCACGTGACCCAGAAACTTAACTTCTTCTATCCAGAACTCACATTTTGACAGCTTGGCATACAATTCCTTCTCCTTCAGAATCTGAAGAACTACACTGAGGTGTTCAGCATGGTCCTCCTGATTTTGAGAGTATACTAGAATGTCATCAATGAAGACCACAACGAATCTGTCCAAGTAAGGACGAAAGATTCGGTTCATGTAGTCCATAAAGATAGCTGGTGCGTTCGTCACACCAAACAGCATCACGAGGTATTCGTAATGACCGTATTGGGTACGAAAAGTTGTCTTAGGTATATCCTCCATCTTCACTCGTATCTGATGATACCCAGACCGCAAATCGATCTTTGAAAACACCGCTGCTCCCTTCAGTTGGTCAATTAAGTCATCAATTCTCGGGAGTGGATACTTGTTCTTAATCGTTACCTTGTTCAGTTGTCGATAGTCCACACATAATCTTGAGGTGCCATCCTTCTTGCGAACTAATAGCACTGGTGCTCCCCATGGTGACACACTTGGCCTGACAAATTGCTTTTCCAAAAGCTCTTCTAGCTATTTCTTGAGCTCAGCTAACTCCGTCGGTGCCATCCTATACGGTGCTATAGACATGGGACCAGCTCCCAGTACTAGGTCGATAGCAAACTCTATCTCTCGAGCCGGTGGTAAACCAGGTACATCATCAGGAAAGACTTCGGGAAACTTATTCACTACTGGAATTGTGTTCACATCAACCTCATTCTCGACTTTCAAAGAAGACAGTAGCATGTATCCGTGAGCTCCTTCTTTCAAGAGAGCTTGAACTCGGTTGGCCATCAAAAATCTAGAATCCTCCATTATGGGAAAAACTATGGTCTTTCTGGAACAGTCTAATAGAACATGGTTGGAAGACAACCAGCCCATCCCTAAGATAATATCTAGTTGGGAAAAGGGTAAACAGATCAGATCGACCGAAAAGGTTCGACCTTCAACAACCAATGTACAATTTAGACAGACTTTGGTAGTAACTACCGGTTTATCAGTGGGGGTAGAAACAGTTAAGTCAAAAGGTAATGACGACACAGATAGACCCAGTCTTTGCACACAGTCATATGATGTAAAAGAATGGGTTGCCCTAGAGTCATACAGCACAGTTAAAAGATTACCTTCTATGGTACCTTCCCCTTGTATCAAATCTTCGGATTCGGAAGCCTCAGCTCTGCTCATAGTGTAGACTCGCCCTCCAGCCTGTGGTTTCTTGGCTCTTGCAACATTCACTGAAGGTTCGGCCTTTGTTTGATTGTAGTCTCGGGACACGTGACCAGGTTTGCCACATTTGAAGCAGATGAATCCCTTCATGGTACAGTCCCTTGTGAGATGGTCTTTCCTACACTTCAGACATCTGGAAGGATACGTCGTGTTCTGGCCAGTCCGGTTCCCAGTAGAACCTCTACCAGAACTTACACCCATGGCTTGTTGCCGATTCCCCGTGGGTTGGGAGTACGGCTTCTTCTGGAAACGGTAAGCACTGTTACTGCCGCCTCTCTGGAATCTCGTAGGCCCAAAGTTTCTACTCCTCATGTCTCTAGATTGCTCCAGAGCCTCTACATCACAGCAAGTATCCAGTAGTCGTGAGAATTCATTGATCCTCAAGGTGATCACAGCCTTCTTCACTTCATACCTCAGTCCTTCCGTAAATCTTCGGTATTTCCATGCTTCATCTAGTTGGTTCTGAAAGTACATCGAAAACTGTGACAAGTTTTCAAATTTTACTGCGTACTCACTAACAGTCATATTTCCTTGTCGCAGGTTGAGGAATTCCGACTCCTTCGCATGCCTTGCGCTTGCAGGAAAATACTTATCCAAGAACTGTTCCTTGAATAAGCCCCAAGTAATCTCTTGGTTCGCAGCTTCCAGCATTTGCTGCACTCCATTCCACCAATTTTCAGCATTGCCTACCAGCATAAATGTAGCATAGTTCACCTTCTTGTCCTCGGCGCAGCTCATTCCTCGAAAGACTTTCTCCAATTCCTTGATGCACAGACTAGCCTTGTCCAGATTAAATTCTCCTTTGAATTGAGGAGGGTTATGGCGTCGAAACTCTGCTAAATTCTGAGCATCAGCAGTGGCCTCTAACTGTTGAGCAGCTCGCTCTTGTTGTTGTGCAACTCTCTCTTGCTGCTGGGCAGCTTGCTCGGTTTGCTGTGCGACGGCCTCAGCCATCCTCTGCATCACTGTAATAGCTGCTGCCATATCTTCCCCTCGTGCCATCTTACTTTCTTAGATCAGATTAACTGAAAACATAGAAAAGTCAGTTGCATTCACTAGGAACACCAAACAATACACCTTTACGTATACTACTCAGAGAACACACAGCACAAACAAGATAGACTCAAACACAAGACCCAAAGAAACATAAACCGGAGCTCTGATACCAACTTAGTGTGACGCCCCTTTTTGACCAAGGGAACGTCTCACTTTCAATTACAATGCGGAAATAAAATTTATGTGAGTTAACACCCGGTTCATTTTAATAATATATATATTTACTCAATTATAGTTGGGTAATTAAATTAGCGAGTATATTTTTTTTTCTTTTTGTTACATTAACATTAACGATAATCAATATCACGGTGACGAAACATACATGGGAAATTAACATTTCATTTATATATATATATATATATATATATATATATATATATATATATATATATATATATATATATATATATATATATATATAATTATCAAACTGTTTAGTTACAAAGCCTGGCCTATCAAAAAGCAAAACTATACTTGCCCCCAAAGGATTATACATACATATCCCTACGGTATCATAATATACAGCCCACTACAGACAAAACATCAGGCCCCTAAAATAAAATACTGGTAGCCCTCACTAGCTACAAGTAAAGTCAGTCCCTTAAGTGAGGAGGTATCGAGTCAGGATCCTCTTCGGGGTCGTCCTCAGGAACTTCTTCGGGATCTTCCTCAGGATCTTCTTCGTCAGAGGAAATCACCATAGGAATCACAGAGTCACGGGACGGGGCCCGAGCTGTGGAGCGAAAAGAGTCTTCCCGTGGAGTGAAATAACGATCACCCCACATCTCGCGTATCGGTAGTTGAAACTCCAAACGTAAACTAATACAGCAGGTTAAGACAGGCAGCTCGTGACGTCTCCAGGCTAGAGATAACGACACATCCCCTGTATAGACGCAATGCTCAGAACCATAGTTGATGTACTAGCACTCTGGCCCTCCCAAGAAAGTCAGGCGCACATCTCCCAAAAATCTTTGCGTGCGTGGCTCCATATTCTTCTGCAGTCGCTCAGTCGAGATGAGGCCAAAAACCAGGGAAGTCGGGAGCTTCTGGTTCCTTACAGTTATCTTCTATGGAACACAGTATACGGACAAAACAGAAATGGGGAGACAGAGAAGAGGTAAGACATCCTACTATCATTACCAATCATAGCATCGAGAAACCAAACGGTGCAAAGCGCCCACATAACATTTATGACAGCAATAATGGTAATAAACATTCAATAGCAATTATGATCAACCAAACAGTTCCAGGCAGTCATGTACATATAGATATATCAGAGGTACAACAGTTCCAATTATAATAGCAATGTATGCCAGATAATTCATGGATTCACTATGCACACGTGCCTTCAATAACCAAAATCCTACTCCATGGAGCTAGACACAAAACAGTCAGAGAGAACGATCAGGAGGTATGTTTGTATTCTTGGCTGCCCAGGCCCTCAAGTGCTAAAATTCTCAAATTACCATTGTGTACATCATGGCATTTTACAAGACATTCTACACAGATCTCGATATAGGACAGCGTCTCGGTCCGGATCGTCAGTGTGTTTGCATCGGTCTGCCCCACAGACAGAGAGCTACCAGCTGCCTATTGTGAGGTACCCGCACCCTGACGCCCCCAAGGTCAACAAGTAACCTACACTTGTCTATTCGCACCCGCACAAAGGTGTAAGTTCAACTTCTAGGCTACCGGCCTTAACCAAGTCCAACGGATAATCTCTTTCTTTTTGTACAATGCATGACACAATCATACTTTTCATGACCAACTAGGTCCATCATGCTTCAAATGCATGTCATATCATTTATCAACAAGATCTGATCCCATTCACGGGTCCACAATAAGCCAATAGTACATTTTAAGGATATCCACAATTTCCATTCATAGTCATGATAGAAGTCAACCATTAAATTCATTATGTGCCTCAAAAGCTCACCCATACTCATGTTCTTCCCTGTTTATGAATCCCTACTTAATCTCTAGTCATCCAATCATTTATGATTTATGTGCTTTTATTAATCCAAGGGTTTTGAATCTAGGAAGATACATGACCAGAATCACCAATAACGTCACAGATTTAATTGTTAGGTATTGGGTGATAAACCATAATTGTGAATTCGACGGAGACAATGCATTTAGTGAAAAATTGAGGCTGCCATTTGACGAAAACTAATATGGCAGAAGGATGAAAGATGGGAGAACATTTTATAACAAGATTGGATAAAAACCAATTTCTGTCGGATGGAGGTTCTGTCGAAGAGAGATCAAAACTGTCGAATTTTTTTCCAGAAGGTGAACAGAAGTCCTATTTCGACGGATGTGGGTGTCGACGTTGGAGAAATCTCCCAAGTGTCGAACCAACGAAAAACACTATGGTCAGAACTCTAATTCGACGGATCTTGACATTCTACTCGACGAATATTAACTTTGGGAAGCTTCTAGAAGATCTACTCGACAGGTATGTCTCTCGATGGGTATTGGCATTCTAACTCGACGAACATATCACTCGACAGATGTGGTCATTCAAATTCGACGGATTTAGCATTGGAGGAGTTTCTCCCCTAAGTGGTCAGGAGTTCATACTCGACGGATTTTGATATTGCACTAAATAACCAAGAATCAAATTCGACAGGCATGGCCAGGGGTTCATACTCGACGGATTTTAACTTTACTAAGTGATCAAGACATCAAATTCGACGCGTTTGGCCAGGAGTTCATACTCGACGGATTTTAACTTTACTAAGTGATCAAGACATCAACTTCGACGGGTTTGGCCAGGAGTTCATACTCGACAGATTTTAACTTTACTAAGTGATCAAGACATCAACTTCGACAGGTTTGGCCAGGAGTTCATACTCGACGGATTTTAACTTTACTAAGTGATCAAGACATCAACTTCGACGGGTTTGGCCAGGAGTTCATACTCGACGGATTTTAACTTTACTAAGTGATCAAGACATCAACTTCGACGGGTTTGGCCAAGAGTTCATACTCGACGGATTTTAACATTTCATTAGATGATTAGGATATCATATTCGATGGGTTTGGCCAGGAGTTCATACTGTTACTAGTTTTCACTTGAAATTTCCAAATTTCTGGGCTCAACACCGTGACCATTCGAGAGCCAATCGGAAGTCATTCCCTTCTATATTACATGTTCCAATACATCCAGATATATATCAAAACACACAAATAATCAAATAGCATATATACATCACCAACAGCATGTAAACAAAGATGACTCTCAGTACCAATCACAAACAACGTCCCTAAATGCTAAAAGAGGTTGAGGAGGAGTGTCTTCCTCTTACCTTGGAGAAGCACAAAGAAATGTGGCTCCTTTTTGGTCAGGATTTCATTTTCAGTTTCCAGGAAATCCTTAAACATTTAAACTTGCAAGAATCGGAATCCTAATATTGAAATGGATACCCATTGTCATCAAAATGACAGTGGGTTACGAAAAAGAGAAGAGAGGGAGAAAAAGCTAAGAGCTTTACCTTAAAGCTCCAACTTTTAAGCTTCAAAGACGTAGGAGAATGAAGATGGAGGAAATGGCAGAACCTTGAAGCTGATTTCCTCAATGATGGTGGTTCTCCAAACACGAAATGGTGCTAAGCTTGTGACGGTTTGAAGAACAAAATGGAGGTGTGGGTGGATGGTGTTGCTGCTGTGGGGTGAAAGTGAAGAGAGAAAGATGAGCAAATAGTGAGCTGCGTACAGGGAGGAGGGGAAATGTGAGAAAAAAAAATGAATTAGACCCCCTTAATTCAAACGTGCTGCACAAATTGGGAGGAGAGAGAAATGATAAAAATAATGGTTGGAGGAAGCTTCCTTGAGAAGCTTCGCACGCTCCTCGATAAAGCACATAGTAAGCTTGTCTCCAAATTAAATACATTTGACAGATGTTTAATTACACTGTGGAATTATTTTTTCAGTGAATAAAATTTACAATTGATGAAAATAATATTTTATTATTCATCAGATAATTTTATGATACCGCAAATTTTATTAAACAGATAAAATATTAAAAAATACAAATCTCTCAAATTGTGCCCGGCCTCGGGTTTAGTAAGATCCCCCGTTGACACGTTGACAGTTCAAAGTTTACCAGCCTCAGGGAAAATATTCTAGTTTCCCCGGCTCCTCTCAGTGTACACGTAAAACGAAGAATATATTAAAATATTCATCGTTTCCAAAAAAATCCACAAAAATTTTAAAAAATCATAAATATTATAAAATGATCGTTTATAATGAAATAAAGAATTTTTGGGATGTTACATTAACCGTTCTAATGCATGTGAAAGTATGTCATTTTCTTCCTACCCTTATTGTTTATTGAGTATATGATGTGTTATTTCTTGAAATGAGTCTGATGATTAGGGGTATGAATATTCAATTCAAAATGATCCTGAAGGAACTAGATGTAGTAAGCAAAAGAAAAGAAAAAATAATGCTTTGAAAAATAAAGAAAATATCAAAAGAAAAAAAAAGATGAAAAGAAAAAGAAAAGCAAAGCATAAGCAAAATAAAGTGTAAAAAGCATCAATATGGTTTTGGCAAGTTTTCTGTATTCACTTTTCAATACCCTGCTAATATCAGTTAATGACTCAAGTCTTAGAATATCATGTTTATGTTTTTCAATATTTGTATTGTATCATTTCCCTTCATTTCTTTTGCCCATACCATTGGCCTAACAATATAAGCTGATAAAGTCCCTTTTGATCCTCAATCTTGTGTGATTTACTTTAGTGGAGAGAGAGTTGATTTACAATTTTGTGGATTCTGTGAATCATATACATATATGTTTGTAAACTTATCTGGATATGTATGACTTGATTAGGAGAAGTTTATCTTGCATGTTTGTGATAAATGTGAATTGCATGAAGAGTTGTTTGGATTGATAGCATGTTAAAGGTTATGTATGTATGGAACTGTTTATGGGGCATTTGCACTTTTTGAGGATTGATCCAGTCATTACACACTAGTATTTGTTTTTAAATAAAAAGAAGATTGAAATGATAGTTGCTAAATGAAAAATTGATTTTAATGTTTAAGTGGTTTACTTGATCTATTTTGTTTTGCTCGAGGACTAGCAAAATGTAGGTTTGGGGGTGTGATAACTCCATAAAATGCAGTTATTTGTGTCCTATTTTTGTGCTAGAATGAATGCTTAATCCTTGTTAATAATGCATATTTGGAGGTTTTGTGCTTATATTTGATATATTCTGATTCTGATGCTTTCTGATGTGTTATTATGCAAAATTGAGCTTTAATTGTTATGGATTAAGTAGATTTATATCTGTTACTGATTTGGTGTTTTCTCCATGTTAGGAAGAGCTCCAAACAAGGTCAAATATGGAGCATGTGAGCTTAAAGACCAAGAGGAAGCCAAATTGGCATTTTGGCAAGTCACCACCGCGGTGCAAGATAGTGCGCGCTGCGGCGCAAAGGCGCATCATCAAAAATTCTATACTTGAACCCACGGCGCTCTGTAACCAACTCAACGCGAGCCTAGGCGCTCGTAAGTGGGGGCCGGGGCGCACGGCGACGAGATAAGCCTATAAATAGGATTTTTCACGTTTTTCTTTCTCTCTTGGCTGCCTTAGCCATTGCTTTTTAGTTTTCTTTCTTTTAGTTTAGGTTTTAGTTAGTTTTAGGTTAGAAAGCTTTGGCTAGATCTCCATTGATGGTGGATTGGAGTCAAAGAACAAGGATTGAAGGAGGATTCAAGCTTCAGAGACAAATCAATGAGCTTCTTTCTCTCTTTTTCTTCTCTCTCTTCTCTTCCTTATCTATTGTATAGCTAAGCTTTGTTTAGGAATACTTTGAAACCTTTTATTTATATTAATGATGTGTTTTTCTCTGAGTTTGTGTGGATGTTTGATTATGGTTCAATCATCATCTGTGTTTAATGCTTGTTCTTAGTTGGCCTCGATTGTATGATCCTAATATTGGTAAATGAACTAGATATAGGGATTTGTTGATATGGATATGGTATGGTTGATACATGTCCGACGATGAGTTGATTCGTTAATAGGATAGAAATATACCTATTAGTTATGTATAGTGTGTGATTGAGAATAGATCGTTCATGAGTGGATGTTGTACTAGCTTTTAAGGAAACTTGGTGAGTTGGGCAAGTAGAAACCAGGGTTGATTGACCTAGACATAGGCTTTTGACTACATCAGATTCTCAAGCTAACCTAATCAATGCATTTATGTTTATGAGGGGGATTGCATGTTGTTGGTAGATATAGGGGGTGAAGGAGGATTTCCTGACACCTAACCGTGTTTATGTTTATTACTTTTATAGATTAGATTAGATTAGATTAGTTTAGTTTATTGCTTTCTTATTTTTATGTCCTTGACTAGAATTGATTAAGCTATTGGTTGGTACTTAGCTTTATAATCGAATATCCTCGTGAGAACGAACTTTTATTCTGTATCTGTATTACTTGAGCGATCCGTGCACTTGCGGTAGGAATCAGTGTCATGTTAAGGAGAAGGCTAATATAGTAGTACATGGAAGGGACTATGTCGATTTGATGATATACAACCGCCATGACTCTTATTAGTTCTTATTCTTAATTATGACTTATGATGCAACCAATGTATGAAACTTTTAGCCTTGTTTATGCGCATTATGATTGATATTTTATTAAATCATGAAATGATACTTTGTCACATGAGCCAAGTGGGAGAATATAAGAAATGTCTCATATGTATGTGTGGCAAATTATGTGATTTAATAAATACATGAGGGCTAAATGGTAATTGGTTAATGACGGTTGGGAAGAGGTTTCTTAACCTCAATTAACTGTTTGATGGGAGCAGTTGTTAATGTGTGAAAAAGTAAATAAAAACCTGTCCTCTCTCCCTCCTGTATAGTTGTGCGTTTTATGTTTTCCATCAAGAAAGAAGACAGAAGAAGAAGAGAGAGAAAATAGTTTCTACCTTCATCAAGATCTGTAAATTGAAGCATCAATTCTCATCATAGATAAAAGTTAGTATACCTTGACATAATAATATGAATGTGAAAATTATAAATTCTCAAGATCCTTGTGTATGTAGAAATTTAACAGTTTCATCATATTTCATCATTTTGCATGAACAATTACTTTAACCAAAAATCATATATTATCATACTTTAAAAGTTAAACTTTTCTTTAATGATTTTTTTAAGTATAAAACTTAGATCAAGTTCCTTATATTCTTTTTATCTATTTTTTAAATTAAACAATAACATGTGAATTCTTTTCCAACTTAACAATACTTACTTAACACTACTAAATAGTGGTTAGTTAGAAAAAAAATCAACATGTCATTGTTTGATTTGAGAAATAGGTAGAAAGAATATAAGGAACTTAAGCTAAGTTGTCTTTTTTTTTAAACCCTCTGGTATCCGAAAGTTGCATTAGGCCCTGAATAATTCAGAGAGTTAAGTCAGTTCAAAAAAGTTTAAAGCTCTCTTAGCATTGATTTTTCTATTCACAAAACTCGAACTCGAGACCTTGCTTAAGATAAACGAGTGTCAAACCACTTGAACTAATTAAGCTTCTGTACTTTTCTTTAATGATATGACATTATATAATTAAATGATTGTCGCGACCAGGATCGCGCTGAAAAATAGCAACTCAAGGGATTTTAAAATATGAAAATGGAAAATGGAGTCGCCACCAATTTTATTGAAATTGGAAAAAATTAGAAAACCTTTCTTTGAAAACGGTCTTTGAAACCAGATTGGATTCGGGAGTCGGTGATGGATAGGGAAAGGTGGAAACTTAATCCCGCAGCACCCCTAACACACTCGTTCTAAAACGGTACCTTAAGTTAATTGTGCAAATTTTTAACAATCCTTGGAAATATTTATTTTACCCCATTTTGTAAAATATTGTAACTATTTATAAAAAGGAAACCATAACATTATAAAAATTTAATTTTGGCTTGACAGAAATGAAATTCTGCTCCTACGTATCCCCTGGTGCAATGGGGAACTCAAAGTTACGTAGTTCTTTAGAAAATAAGTGTGGGTTGATTGATTTTAACTAAGATGAAAAAACTTTTATTTGAAAACATATTTATTCTTGCACAGGGTTCAAGTTAGCACCAGGCTACTCAATAAACCCTTATGATCCAAATGACATTGAAGGTAGTATTCACTACTCAATCATCATCATTGGTCATTGCATATATTGAAATTTTCTTTTTATTCTTATTCTCTTTTTTTTATATTCTTTTCCCATCCCCCTTTTTTACCAAAATGCGTCATTACTGCCTTAATGTGAAAGGGGCAGGAACCCACGTGATCCAAACTCAAACTCAACAAGATAATCAACAATGCAATTTAAAGAAATAAGAGTTTGGAGACTTTGGCAACCATGGCAGCACACACCAGGGGATGTTTGGGGAGGGATCCGGTTTAAGATTCGACGGTCGGATGAAGGTTGATGAAGATGATGGGGGTGACGTCTGTAGAGGGGAAGGACATGGCTTCTTGGGTTTTGACGGTCGGTTGGGGGTATGATGGATCTGGTGTTTTGAGTTCGACGGTCGGTGAGGGGCGACCTAGCTGAGGTTCGACGGTCGGTTTGAGGAGATGGGGTGGTTCTGTTTTGGGGTTCGACGGTCGGTTGGAGGAGATGGTGGGATGATTCTGTTTTGGGGTTCGACGGTCGGTTGGAGGATATGATGGTTTATGAAGTGGTCGGTGAAGGTCGCAATGGTATGGTTCGACGGTCGGCGAGAGGGGGTATGATGGTGTTTGCGGTTAGTCGAAGGTCACGGTGGTGCGGTTCGACGGTCGATGGGGAGGACGTGATGGTTTGAGATTCGAGGGTTAAGTGAAGAGGGATTTGGTTCTATTTGGGAGTTCGACAATCGGTTGGAGGTGAAGATGGGATGGTTTTGTTTTGGGGGTTCGACGGTCGGTTGAAAGTGAAGATGGGATGGTTTGGGTGATGGGGGTTGTGGAGGTTTGTTTGTTTTTTTTTTTTTGGGGTTCGACGGTCGAACATGATGGAGTTTGGTTGATGGTGTGAAGATTTGGATGGGTTGTCGATAAAGGGAGTGGGACTCACGGTTCGACGATCGATTCTGGTTGGGTTCGAGTAGTGTTTGGAGAGGTTATGAAAGTTGCTTGGGTGATGGGGATTATGGAGGCTTTGAAGATAGGGAGTGTTTTGGAGGTGAAAGGGAAGTGATCGGATTTGAGGTTCGACGGTCGGGTATAAGTTGGGGTTTTTGAGGTGATTTCGTGTAATGGATGGTTGAAGGATGGGGGTGGTGTGGGTTCACAATAATAGTGAGAGGGGATGGTGAAGGTTGATATATGGGGATTCGACGGTCGGTGGGGGTATGATGGTTGTTAGTTCAACGGTCGGTACAGAGGGATTCAGGAGTCCGACGGTCGGTTGGTTGAAGGGAAGGATCTGGCTTCTTGGGTTTCGACGGTCGGAGAGGGTGTCGGTGAGAGTATGGTAACTGGCGTTGGTGAGGTTCGACGGTCGGTTTAGGGAGATTGGATGATTCAACGGACGGATATGATGGAGTTTTGTTGATGGTGTGAAGGTTTGGATGGGTTGTCAGTGAGAGATTTGGAGCTCACGGTTCGACGGCCGGTTGGTTAAGGGTCCTGGTTGAGGGAAAGGTTAAGGAATGTGTTATTTACGTGTGCATGGGTTGATGGAAAGTAGACGTTTTTGGTCTGGAAAAGGTTGAATGTGGGTAGTTGAAGATGAAAGTAATAAAAGGGAGATGGGTTCACGGTTGGAGAGTGGATATTGAGTTTCAGTCAGGGAGGCTTGAGTGGATATGTAATATTCATTTCAGGTTGGGTGCAGAGGGATTCAGGGGTTGTGTGCAAGTGAGAATAGTTAGCAGAAATGAGCTATATGACATAAATGCAAAAGGTTACTTGTGGAGTTCAAGGTAGAGCAGTTGAAATGAATGCTATTCCTCAATAAGGCTTCTGTCTCCTTCTTGTTCCCTTCTCTCTGTCTCCCTTGTGATGGATGTGCTTCTTGGAAGTTCGTGATGAAGGTGGTGAAGTGAAGGGGGAGGTGTTGTTTTCTGGTGACGAAGGTGATGAAATGGAAGGTAGTTTAGTGCTGGGTGGTGAAGGTTGGATGTGGAGATGGAGTGGAGTGACTCTTGAAGGTGAATAGAAGTGAAAAATGCCGTTTTTTTTTCTGATGCTCCTCTCTTTTAAATACCCCTCTTTTTCATCATTTCTCCCCTGACATTTTCTTCTCTTTTTTTCTCTTTACGTCAACCTCCCTACGTTGAGCCCCCCATCTCTTCCTCTATCAGAACCTTTTCTTTTTTTCCATCCTTTCAGCCTCCCCCTTTTCCTTACCTGCTGCCTTAAGGCATTTAATGCAATTCTTACTTTACATGTGCAGGCAACAGGCATTAAATGCATTGCCAATTTCCCATTCTCTTTTTTTTTTCTTTTAAACGAGATCAGCATTCTTTTCCTTTTTTTTTAAAAAAAGGCTTACAAATGGGCCCATAAATATGGGCTTTTAATTAATTTAATCTCTTTTTCTTTTGGCAGCCCGGTCAAAATTGAGTGTTCATAGTTGCCCCTCTTTATTTGTTTCTTACTAGATAATAAGAAAACTGCAGTCTTCATATTATCGTCGTAAGAAACGAGTAAAGATATGAATTTCAATTTTGTTCGGCGATGCATAAGATGTAAAACAAAATGCGAGGAACACATGGAGCCGATGCGCTCAAAAGAATTTACAAAAAAAACAGAGCCGATGTGCTTAACAGAATTTAAAATGCATGGAGCCGATGCGCTCAACAGAATCAGAATGCATAGAGCCGATGCGCTCAACAGAATTTAAAATGCATGGAGCAGATGCGCTCAACAGAATATAAAATGCATGGAGCAGATGCGCTCAACAAAATATAAAATGCATGGAGCCGATGCGCTCAACAGAAAGTAAAATGACAATGGGCAACTGAGTCCCGGAATTTAAAAGACAATGGGTAACTGAGTCCCAGAAGTTTAAGAGACAATGGGCAACTGTGCTCCCAAATTTAAAAGACAACGGGCAACTGTGCTCCCGCAAATTTTAAAAAACAATGGGCAACTGAGTCCCGAAAATTTAAAAGACAACGGGCAACTTTGCTCCCGTAAATTTAAAAGACAATGGGCAACTGAGTCTCGAAAATTTAAAAAATAATGGGCAACTGTGCTCCTAAATTTAAAAGACAATGGGCAACTGTGCTCCCGCAATTTAAATGACAATGGGCAACTGCGTCCCGAAATTTAAAAGACAATGGGCAACTGCGTCCCGAAATTTAAATGACAATGGGCAACTGCGTCCCGAAATTTAAATGACAATGAGCAACTGCGTCCCGAAATTTAAAAGACAATGGAATAAGCATCTTGATCCAAAAAGATCTATTCTTCTTTTTTTTTTTTTCTTTTTTTCTCATTTTCTTTTCTTTGTTTTTCCTTTGCTTTTCTCTCTTTTTCCTTTTTTGTCCTTTTCTTTTTTCTTTCTTTCTTTTTTCTTATTTTATTAAAAAGTCCTTTGAACCAATGGCGACTTTTGGAAAGCTTTGACTAATCAAAATCCCTATTCACATGCTTTTGCTCGTTGGACCTGATAACCTCGATCATTCTTACTCATCCTTTCTTTCCCTTTTCTTATTTTTTCTCTTTCCTTATTTTCCACTTTCAACTCTCCTTTTGAGAAATGAGATGATTATCTCTTGTCATGAACCCTTATTTGACTGAGTCCTTGAGAGAAAATTTTACTCCAGCATTTCGCTTTATCCCTCATCTAGTTGATTCCCTGCAACTGTTTGAACTCAATCACTGTCTCTGTTGCTACTTCCTTCAACACTTATCTCTTTAATCCTTCAAAAATCTTGCCTCAGTATGGTCAACTGAATACAAACAAAATTGCCCCTGTGTAGCTGATCAAACGCAATTCAAAGTTGCCCCAGTTTGGGTGCACCCTTCAAGGTGTTTCAGATCTTCCTTGAGATTTTGCCTATTTATTTGCCCTAACTTTGCTTAGACCGACCTTTCAGGTTTTCAGACTAACGGGCTCTTTTCCATTTTTTTTTCTTTTTGCTCTAACTTTTGCTTAGGCCGCCCTTTCGGGTTTTCAACCTAACGAGCTTTTTCTCCTTCCTCTTCTTTTTTTCTTGCTCTTTTTTTTTTTTTTGCTCGGGTGCCTCCTCTTCCATCAAATGGGACTCTCCAAGATCTCTTCAATCTGAATTGCTCATTAGGAGATTACCATTAGATGGTCAAATCATAGTGTTGTACTCATGTTCACCTTACCTGAAGCATTACGTAACTGACACTCATGAACTCAAAAAGTACAACAGAAAAGAAGCAAACAACTTCCAGATTGTTCTTGGAAGCTTGACTACGGAAAATGGTATTATTTACAAAGGGTAAAGACACAAGAAGTAGAATAGCAAGAAAGAAATTTTTTTTTTTACCCCAGTATGGACGTGATTAATCTTAACTCAACAACTGGACACCATGACCATTTTTTCATCAGGTATATACAAAAATTTGCCCTCATGTAGGGTATCAAAGGAATTTGGCTCAGAGTATGTTATTTGTGAACAAAAATTGCCCCAGTGTGAGTCACGAAGCTACACCAATTTGGGGCAAATTGAACCAAGAGAAATTTGCCCCAGTCTAGGACTGAATAGGGCAGAAACTCGCCCTAGTGACCCAAAAGATTTGTCCCGATGTAGGTCAAATTGAACTAAGGAGAAACATGCCCCAATATGGGACCAGCTCAGACAGGGTAGCAACTTGCCCAGGTGTAAGTCTCTCTTTTTCTTTCTCTCTCTTTTTTATTTTTTTATTTTTATTTTTTGATTTTTTTTTCAGAGCAATGAATTAGGTTCTTAGATAAGCATAACATTTGTCTCAAAATTAAAGTTAGTGAAAATGACAACAATCCTTCATTGATCAGAATGGACTTTTTGAGGCTTGTAACATGGCCAATGGTATGGGTTATGAAAGGAAAGATATAAGGCTGAAACAAGTGTTTAAGGGTTTGAATGGGACCAAGGATCCTTGTTCAATGTTAAACTTTGTCAATTGCCTTTGTACTTTCAAGTACACTTTTCTCTTACTGCTCTTCATTTCTTCCTTTTCTTTTCACTTTCTTTCATTCGCCCTTGTCATGACTTATTTCATGTCATTTTCTTTCTCTTATCTCTTTTTTTTTAGTTTTTTTATTTTTTATTTTTCCTTTTTTTCATTATGCTTCAAAATAGCCACCATGACAATCAACTTTACTTTGTGTCACCTCCTAGTGTAGGGGTGATCCTTGTCCAGGGTTTATTGAAGAAATTTTCAAGCTCAAAAAGGACAACGAGAGATAATGAATTCTAATGAAGGATAGAGAAACACGGCCAATCTTCATTTCAAATCTTGATTGCTTATTTTCAAAAACTTTAATTCAGAGATAAAAGGATGATACACACCAAGTGATTATTTCTTTGCTCCATTTTATTTTTTTATTTTTCTTCTTAGGCAAAGGATACTTACACACGTGAACTTTATTGACATCTACCAAACTGAGAATTACCAAGAACTGGAGTCCGATGGGCCCCCAAATACGAGGAAGACACTTTGAAGAAGTGAAAGAGAAATAAATGTCAAGAAAGACACTGAAAATGAAAGGAAACAAGATATTCATGTAAATTTATTACATCAATGCTTCAAGAAAGTTAACATAAGTTCAACACCACAAAAGTCTAAGATGACAATCACATCAATTAACGCCTCAGATCTCCCATTGCTCAGAGGTTTCAAATTTCTGGAGGATGAATGACTTCTTCAGAGATGATTATCTTGACTGGTGCAGGAGTATTTCCCTCGGATGAGGAATGTCTTTGCATCATTTTCTTTTCCTAGAGTTATGCTCCTCACCATTTCCTCCAACTCCACATTGACCTCTTCAGAGGAAGCTATATCTTGCCTAGCTTGTATTACTCTTGAAGCGAGTGATTCTTGGATTCGCACCTTGAAATCCCAACAACCTTCAACACAACTTGATTCTTCATTCTGCTTCTCTTCTTCTTTCCTAGTTGCAGCTGGTGCAGTGATACTACAACTTGCTTTCTTTAGCCCTTCGACTACTTCAGCCATTGGTGCATGCAAGCTTCTGACCTTTCCTATGGGTGATCCTTCCATTTCTCATGCATTTACCTCATCAAGAATTGGGTTGTTGACAACACTAGGCCTAGCTATTTCTTGAATGTCAAACTTTCCATAAGTTATTAGCTTCCTTACTGCAATCTTGAAAGATTCACAATCTTCAATTGAGTGACCTGGGACGTCCCTGTGACATTTGCAAGCTAAACTTGGGTGATACCGTGTTGGGAATGGTGGCTCTAAAGGACGTACAGGACTTCCCGACATGAGGTGAGCATCGAACAACCTTTGAAATAAGTCTGCGTTTGACATGGATAATATTGGGAAAGGAGGTAGGTTTTGAGGATGGAAGCGACCTCAATTTCGGCAGTTTGGTTGAGGCTGTTGGAGGTTTGGGTAATTTTGTGGAGGTACAGGTGGATATCGG
This sequence comes from Ormosia semicastrata, assembly GCA_029884595.1. NCBI lineage: Eukaryota > Viridiplantae > Streptophyta > Magnoliopsida > Fabales > Fabaceae > Ormosia > Ormosia semicastrata. Next base: position 6,349,642 of record JAQQTO010000045.1, read on the forward strand.
ATATGAGATGGGCGAGTTGGTACATATGGTGATGGCATGGGGCCATTGTTGGTTTGGAATTGTGGAGTTGGGGTGCTATTTGTGGTTGGAACAAATTGGTGGGAGGGGTAATATGGAAATGTAGGAGTAGGTGTTTGGTATGGAAAGTGAAGGTTAGGGTTATATGGTGGTTGCTCCCCCATGAATCCGACATTACTGTGGACGTCATTTCGAGTATCCTCTGAAAAACGACACCCTTCTCCGATAGGAAGCACTAGCGGCGCAGTGTTCGAGGTTTTTCCCTCAACAGGAATCTCAATGGTGATCCCAGGGTTTGTCCTTATGGAAGTGATAGTTGGCAAGTGCGGATGTGCCCCAGTCACTCCTGTACTTCGAGTAGCCCCAATCAAGTTGATATTCTCCCTCATGGCCAACAACATTTCCTCCATTCTTCTCTGAGATTTTGCCATTTCAATCATCATCTCTTTCATCTCATCTACTTGCATGCTCAAATTTCTTCCTTCATCCTCAGGGTTATCAGCAGTCATTCTAGTCCAAGATCTAGGCTTGTGAATTTGGATTGGATTGATCTCTTCCTTCCTAGGCTCTCTCTGGCTCAAACCAATTTGATTTATTAAAATAAAATAACATTTAACAAAGAATGGGATGAAATGCATGAGATGCATAAAATGAATGAACTTTGAAAACACTTTTTCCATTTTTCTTTCCTCTTTTTTTTTATGCTATGTCATGAAAATGCAAGATATTTTTCCTTTTTTTTTAATGCTATAGATGCTATGAAGATGCATGATTTTTTTTTTAAGTCAAGAATGCCATGAAAATGCAAGTTTTTTTCTCTTTTTTTTTTGAATGCTAGGGATGCTATGCATGATTTTTTTTAGTCAAGGATGCCATGGAAATGCATGATGATTTTTTTTTTAAATGCAATGTCATGAAAATGCAAGATATTTTTTCCTCTTTTTTTTATGCTAGGGATGCTATGAAGATGCATGATTTTTTTAAAATGTCATGAAAATTCAAGTTTTTTTTTTTTTTTTTTTTTGAATGCTAGGGATGCTATGCATGATTTTTTTTTTTAGTCAAGGATGTCATGGAAATGCATGATGATTTTTTTGAAATGCAATGTCATGAAAATGCAAGATATTTTTCTTTTTATGCTAGGGATGCTATGAAGATGCATGATTTTTTTTTTTATAAATGTCATGAAAATGCAAGTTTTTTTTTCTTTTTTTTTTTTGAATGCTAGGGATGCTATGCATGATTTTTTTTTAGTCAAGAATGTCATGGAAATGCATGATGATTTTTTCTTTGAAATGCAATGTCATGAAAATTCAAGATTTTTTTTTTTATGCTAGGGATGCTATGAAGATGCATGATTTTTTTTTTAAGTCAAGAATGTCATGAAAATGCAAGTTTTTTTTTTCTTTCTTTTTTTTGAATGCTAGGGATGCTATGCATGATTTTCTTTTAGTCAAGGATGCCATGGAAATGCATGATGATTTTTTTTGAAATGCAATGTCATGAAAATGCAAGATATTTTTTCCCTTTTTTATGCTAGGGATGCTATGAAGATGCATGATGATTTTTTTGAAATGCAATGTCATGAAAATGCAAGTTTTTTTTCTTTTTTTTATTTTTCTTCCTTTTTTTTTGCAAGAATGAATGATATGAGAAACAGATAACTAAAGAAAAAGAAGTACGCTCCCTTTTGTGCCCTAGTCAGGTGGAACCTAAGATTTGACAGTCACTATGCTCAATCTATCAGTGCAAGATTTTCGGGACAGGTCTAAACTTCTAAAAAGTCATGGTTCCCAGATTGCCCTTATCTCGAAAGACAAAGACCCAAATCATGAATTAATCACAAGTAGGGATAAACCCTCTCAATATGATTAGTTCATGATATTAGTAACAATCTGAGTGGCGTCTCAACAAATGTCAAGTGAGCATAAAACCCCTCAATAACAAAAGTCGAAACTCCTCCTATTCCTCGGCTTCGCACAGACTCGGGTATAGAGCCCAAAAAGTGTGTGAGGTAAGTGATAGTGATGTGTGTGAGGGGAGCATACAAACCTGTACAAAAATTTTAAAAAGAAACTACCCCCCAACCTGCAAAAAATATATATACAATAACCAGGCAGCAATCATCTATCCTAAGGTTTCAACAATTATGCACAATTAAGTACGAAATATATACAAGTACATCATGTCAAAACAAACACAGGAATAACGCTATCAGATATTTACACAAAAATACTAAATAAAACTATTTACAAACAAATAAAAAATAAAAAACAAGGACAAAAAGGGGTGAAATAAATAAATAGAGATTATTAATAATTTGCACAGCTAACAACAATAGACCTGACTCTCCAAATGTCCCCAGTGGAGTCGCCATCTGCCGCGACCGGGATAGCGGTGAAAAATAGCAACTCAAGGGATTTTAAAATATGAAAATAGAAAATGGAGTCGCCACCAATTTTATTGAAATTGGAAAAAATTGGAAAACTTTTCTTTGAAAACGGTCTTTAAAACCAGATTGGATTCGGGAGTCGGTTATGGATAGGGAAGGGTGGAAACTTAATCCCACAGCACCCCTAACACACCCGTTCTAAAACGGTACCTTAAATTAATTGTGCAAATTTTTAACAATCCTTGGAAATATTTATTTTACCCCATTTTGTAAAATATTGTAACTATTTATAAAAAGGAAACCACAACATTATGAAAATTTAATTTTGGCTTGACAGAAATGAAATTCTGCTCCTACGTATCCCCTGGTGCAATGGGGAACTCAAAGTTATGTAGTTCTTTAGAAAATAAGTGTGGGTTGATTGATTTTAACTAAGATGAAAAAACTTTTATTTGAAAACATATTTATTCTTGCACAGGGTTCAAGTTAGCACCAGGCTACTCAATAAACCCTTATGATCCAAATGACATTGAAGGTAGTATTCACTACTCAATCATCATCATTGGTCATTGCATATATTGAAATTTTCTTTTTATTCTTATTCTCTTTTTTTATATTCTTTTCCCATCCCCTTTTTACCAAAATGCGTCATTACTTGCCTTAATGTGAAAGGGGCAGGAACCCACGTGATCCAAACTCAAACTCAACAAGATAATCAACAATGCAATTTAAAGAAATAAGAGTTTGGAGACTTTGGCAACCATGGCAAAGACACACTGTGGGATGTTTGGGGAGGATCCGGTTTAAGATTCGACGGTCGGATGAAGGTTGATGAAGATGATGAGGGTGACGTCTGTAGAGGGGAAGGACATGGCTTCTTGGGTTTCGACAGTCGGTTGGGGGTATAATGGATCTGGTGTTTTGAGTTCGACGGTCGGTGAGGGGCGACCTAGCTGAGGTTCGACGGTCGGTTTGAGGAGATGGGGTGGTTCTGTTTTGGGGTTCGACGGTCGGTTGGAGGAGATGGTGGGATGATTCTGTTTTGGGGTTCGACGGTCGGTTGGAGGATATGATGGTTTGTGAAGCTGGTCGGTGAAGGTCGCAATGGTATAGTTCGACGGTCAGCAGAGGGGGGTATGATGGTGTTTGCGAAGTTAGTCGAAGGTCACAGTGGTGCGATTCGACGGTCGATGGGGAGGATGTGATGGTTTGAGATTCGAGGGTTAAGTGAAGAGGATTTGGTTCTATTTGGGAGTTCGACAATCGGTTGGAGGTGAAGATGAGATGGTTTTGTTTTGGGGTTCGACGGTCGGTTGAAAGTGAAGATGGGATGGTTTGGGTGATGGGGGTTGTGGAGGTTTATTTTTTTTTTTGGGGGGGGGGGGGGGTTCGACGGTCGAACATGATGGAGTTTGGTTGATGGTGTGAAGATTTGGATGGGTTGTCGGTAAAGGGAGTGGGACTCACGGTTCGATGATCGATTGGTTGGGTTCGGATAGTGTTTGGAGAGGTTATGAAAGTTGCTTGGGTGATGGGGATTATGGAGGCTTTGAAGATAGGGAGTGTTTTGGAGGTGAAAGGAAGTGATTGGATTTGAGGTTCGACGGTCGGGTATAAGTTGGGGTTTTTGAGGTGATTTCGCGTAATGGATGGTTGAAGGATGGGGCTGTGGGTTCACAATAATAGTGAGAGGGGATGGTGAAGGTTGATATATGGGGATTCGACGGTCGGTGGGGGTATGATGGTTGTTAGTTCGACGGTCGGTACAGAGGGATTCAGGAGTCCGACGGTCGGTTGGTTGAAGGGAAGGATCTGGCTTCTTGGGTTTCGACGGTCGGAGAGGGTGTCGGTGAGAGGATGGTAACTGGCGTTGGTGAGGTTCGACGGTCGGTTTAGGGAGATTGGATGATTCGACGGTCGGATATGATGGAGTTTTGTTGATGGTGTGAAGGTTTGGATGGGTTGTCAATGAGAGATTTGGAGCTCACGGTTCGACGGCCGGTTGGTTAAGGGTCCTGGTTGAGGGAAAGGTTAAGGAAGGTGTTATTTACGTGTGCATGGGTTGATGGAAAGTAGACGTTTTTGGTCTGGAAAAGGTTGAATGTGGGTAGTTGAAGATGAAAGTAATAAAAGGGAGATGGGTTCACGGTTGGAGAGTGGATATTGAGTTTCGATCAGGGAGGCTTGAGTGGATATGTAATATTCATTTCAAGTTGGGTGCAGAGAGATTCAGGAGTTGTGTGCAAGTGAGAATAGTTAGCAGAAATGAGCTATATGACATAAATGCAAAAGGTTACCTGTGGAGTTCAAGGTAGAGCAGTTGAAATGAATGCTATTCCTCAATAAGGCTTCTGTCTCTTTCTTGTTCCCTTCTCTCTATCTCCCTTGTGATGGCTGTGCTTCTTGGAAGTTCGTGATGAAGGTGGTGAAGTGAAGGGGGAGGTGTTGTTTTCTGGTGACGAAGGTGATGAAATGGAAGGTAGTTTAGTGCTGGGTGGTGAAGGTTGGACGTGGAGATGGAGTGGAGTGACTCTTGAAGGTGAATAGAAGTGAAAAATGCCATTTTTTCTTCTTCTTTTTTTCTGATGCTCCTCTCTTTTAAATACCCCTCTTTTTCATCATTTCTCCCCTGACATTTTCTTCTCTTTTTTCTCTTTACGTCAACCTCCCTACGTTGAGCCCCCCATCTCTTCCTCTATCAGAACCTTTTCTTTTTTTCCATCCTTTCAGCCTCCCCATTTTCCTTACCTGCTGCCTTAAGGCATTTAATGCAATTCTTACTTTACGTGTGCAGGCAACAGGCATTAAATGCATTGCCAATTTCCCCTTCTCTTTTTTTTTCTTTTAAACGAGATCAGCATTCTTTTCCTTTTTTTTTAAAGGCTTACAAATGGGCCCATAAATATGGGCTTTTAATTAATTTAATCTCTTTTTTTTTTTTGCAGCCCGGTCAAAATTGAGTGTTCACAATGATATTATAAAATTTATATTAATAATAAACTTAAAACTAAACTTATTGAAATATTTTCACCACAAAGCAAAAGTTGTATTTTTTTTTTTACACAAAATTATGGTAAATAAGGTTCTCTCAACCTAAAGTCATTGAGCTGTGTGTTTTGAATCCCACCTTCCATATATTTTTGTAGTTTAATTTTGATTCATTATGAGTGTAAAATTTTTTATACTATCATTTAATCATGTAATTATCATAATTAAAATAGTGTGACTTTTGAAGTAATTTTTATCAAAATCAAACGTTTATAATGACATAACAATATATGATTGAGTAATTGAGATTGAGTGATAATCTAAAAAACTTTGACCTAGAACCTTAATTTTTCTTTGATTTTATCTTCTAAGCCAATTTCATTGTCATAGTTCACATTATGTTTTACATTTCGGTTGTGGTTGTGTTTCGGCCATTGTGGGATAATGCAATCCACGTTTATAGTGTGATGCTAAGCCAATTTTATTGTCATAGTTCACATTATGTTTTGCATTTCGGTTGTGGTTGTGTTTCGGTCATTGTGGGCTAATGCAATCTACATTTACGATGTGATACAATTGCGACAACCGTCACATTTGGTGATGCGATCCACTATTTGAACCCTACATATATGTTATGTAGAGAATTTTTATGGTTAAACTCAAAGTGAATTATCAATCATTTATTTAATTTAATGTTAATTTTGTAACACCCTAGATAGTCATGATAGACTTGTATATGGTTATGGAGGTAGCCTAACACTAGTTTATCATGCCTGTAATTTTTTGTGACCGTCTGAGTACGTTTAGTCACTTTGTTGTAGCTTTTTATGTGGAATATAGATATTTTTAGCTTTAGTTTTGACTTAAACTACTTAGTTATTGGAAATAAGTGTGGAGAACTTGTTTTTAGGTCACAAATGTGTGGAAGTAGATGTGGTTAAAATTTGAGGTTAATCGGAGTTAGTTTGACATTTTTAAGCATACTGATTGTGTGTTTTAGTATCGAATTGACCCCTAGTAGATATGAAAAATTATAGAAATGGTGAAACAAGATTTTTGATGAATCTTAAGATTTATTTTAAACTTGTTGAAAGTTAAGAAACTTGGTTTGGTGAAATCCAAATGTTCTTAACAAATCAGAGTTAAGCAGTGTAGTCACTTAAGTGACCAAGTGATCACACAGCTATTAGTGACTATTTTAGCCTTTTTAAAAAGACCAAAATGATACTTTTTCTCTTATTCTCACTTCTCTCTCACAGCTGCAATAAGGGAGCACCAAAGGAGATCCAACAAATGAGCTTTGGGAGGTCTATCTTCAAGCAAAGAGGAAGAATAGTTTAGTGGTGGAGAGGAGCTACTTACAGATTTCATTTCTGGCAATTGAGGTAGGGGAAACTTTATTTGGACTATTTGTTTTCATTTCTTTCATTTTGGTTCTTGAGGGACTTGATGAGGAAATAGGGGTTTGAGAGTCATTTTGTGATTCTTGAGTTGAATCCTGATGTGGATAGATTGATTGAATTAGAAATTGATTTATGGATGTGTTAGGATGAATTTTTCATCATTTGAAAGCCTTAATTCCCTTTAGGTCAGTTTTGGGGGGGTTAGGTTAGATGTTGTATTTTGATTCACAAAAGGGTTGAATTGAATGAAATTGAAGTGATATATGAGTTACTATGTGTAAATGAACTAATTTTGGGGTTAGATATCACTTGGAAGTGAGTTTGAGTGATTGGAGGATCACTTGTTCCTAATGAAACAGTGATCATTTCTACAAAATTATGCAGAAACTGATTCTGTGTGTGAGCGCTTAAGCGTTGAAGAGTTGGGCATTCAAGCGCCCAGTACCTAGGCAAAAATTGTGATGCGCATTGCGCGCTTGAGCGCACAGGAGTGGAGCGCCTGAGCTTCCTTCACTGGACAAGACAGAATAGGGCCCTTATTTGAGAGAAATGAAGGGGCTCACTTGTGTGATGCTTTCTTTTATGTTTCTTAATGAGTAATGAGACTCTTTTAGGAGTATTGTATGAAGTAAATTTTGAGATACATGTAAATTAATTGTGATGCTAATTATTGTAGGTAATTAGTGATTGCTTTGCATAAGTTGTTTGTGAAACATACTGAGGTGTGTAATATCCTTTTTATGTTGTTTGAGTCATATTGAGGTGAGTAATATCTTCTCTATGTTATGTGTAATAAGGTAAGTAATATCCTTATTATGTGGTTGAGTAAGGAGGTTGGTAATATCCTCTTTGCTTTGATTGAATAGTGAGGTAAGTAATTCCTCATCATGTTTGTTAGTTAATGGATATGAGTAATATCCTCTGTTTGTTTTGATGGGTAGTGTTGGTGAGTCATATCCTCACTATGCTTGATAAATCATGACATTATAATTGTATGGGTAATTGTGTATTTCTATGATTGAAGTGTTATTTTAATAATTGTGAATATTATCTATATGATTATATAAAGTGCTAGTATTGGAATACTTCTACTGAGATATGTTATTTCTCACCCCGATTGTGTTGTCATATAAATTCAGATATAAGTTCTTCGAAAGGGAAGAAGATGTATGAGGACTAGCAAATTATAGATGTTGTTTTGGACTAAGCTTATATATATTTTATATTTGTTTAGGTGTTTTGAGTTACATATAACAATATGCCCTTTTGAGGTTTGTGATATATATATATATATATATATATATATATATATATATAACTTTTATTATCGTGGCTCTCCATATTTACTCATTGTGTATAAATGATATTAGTTTAGTTTATTGTTGTATGTTAGAAGTAGTATGGTCAATATTGATTATTCTTTTATATGACGATATCTCTAGATAATAAATATTGGGATGTTACATTTTGGTATCAGAACCTAGTTCATCCTATTGAACCAGAGTATGGACTGACTATGCTTATGCATGTGTAGTGACGATTATGTATTTCTTATCTTTTAAATGTGATTGTTTGAGTGAAATTGCATGTTTTGCCTTTGGTATGTTTGTTTTAGCTACTGTTATATGATTACATGATATTGAGATTAGCTACCTCAATATGGATTATTGTGTGTTTGTAGGAAACTATGGCAGCACGAGGGTGACCGCATAAGAGCCAGAATAAAGACTCTGAGAGTGAAGGTACATAGATGGTCGTAGCTATGATGGCAATGGCCAATGTCATGAGGCAGCAAACAGAGCAAATAGCGGCGACTACTAGAGTGCTATAGAGGTTGGTACCTTAGTAACAAGTATCACCACCAACACAAGAGGTACCAGACGGGAGAAATCAGAATTTTCTCGATATTTTGGTGTTTAGAAAGATGAATCCTCTGATGTTCAGAGGCGACTACGATTCGGTTAAAGCGAAAGAGTGGTTGCCCAAGTTAGAGAAGATCTATGAGCTCATGGTTTACTTTGAAGAGCAAAGCGTTTCCTTTGCTTCCTTCATGTTGAGAGGGGAAGCGGAGCAATGGTGGCAAAGCACCAGGAGACTGCTAGAAATTGCAGGGACTTTGATCACATGGGGAGTGTTCAAGGATATCTTTATGGAGAAATACTTTCCAAAAAGCTTGCAGGATGATAAAGAAATGGAATTTCTTAGTCTGCATTAGGGTGATATGACAATTGGGCAATATGAGGCAAAATTCCATGAGTTGTTCAAGTTTTTTTCTCAATTTAGGCATAATCCAAATGAGAACTAGAAATGTGTCAGGTTTGAGTCCGGGCTGAGAGGGAATGTAAAAAGGGCTGTGAGACTTTTAGAAATCAGGAATTTTTCATCCTTGGTGAACAAGTGCAGAATTATGGAGTATGATAATCTCTAACTTCAGGCAAAGCAAAATTTACAAAGGCTTCAGAAGAAGAAGAATGTGGATGGTGGATATGGGAAAGGTAGTCCTAAATCCAGTCACCCACAAGAGAAAGGCCAATATGTTCAGAGGGATGACCGATAAGAGAAGTGTACTAAGTGTGGCAGGTACCACAGGGACAAAGTCTGTAAGTTGACCAGATCAAATGTTTTCAATGTGGCAAGTTAGGACATTATGCTAAGAATTATCCTCAGAAGAAAAAAGACAGGACGGGTGCTAGACATATCGCTCAGGGAAAAGTCTACAATCTGCAAGGCGAGGAGGCATCACCATTAGTAACTTTGTTTTCTTAAAATTTAGTTGTATCTGTGGTTGTATGTCAGTTGTCAGGACTTTTTACATAAGGTAAACCAAATTTTGGGGACAAAATTCTAAAAAGGAGAAGAGAATTTAACACCCTAGATAGTCATGATAGACTTGTATATAGTTATGGTGGTAGCCTAACACTAGTTTGTCATGCCTGTAAATTTTTGTGACCGTCTGAACACTTTTAGTCACTTTCTGTAGATTTTTGTGTGGAATATAGCTGTTTTAGCTCCGATTTTAACTTAAACTACTTAGTTAATGGAAATAAGTGTGGAGAACTTGTTTTTAGGTTACAAATGTGTGGAAGTAGATGTAGTTAAAGTTTGAGGATAATTGGAGTTAGTTTAACATTTTTAAGCATACTAGTTGTGTGTTTTAGTGCCAGATTGACCCCCACCAGCAAATATAAAAAATTATGGAAATGGTGAAACAATATTTTTTATGAATCTTAGGATTTATTTTAAACTTGTTGGAAGTTAGGAGACTTGGTTTGGTGAAATCCAAGCATTCTTAACATATCAGAGTTAAGCAGTGTAGTCACTTAAGTGACCAAGTGATCACACAGCTGTTAGTGACTGTTTTAGCCTTTTTAGAAGGACCAAAATGAGACTTTTCTCTCATTCTCACTTCTCTCTCATGGCTGCAACAAGGGAGTACCAAAGGAGATCCAACAAAGGAGCTTTGGGAGGTCCATCTTCAAGCAAAGAGGAAGAAGAGTTTAGTGATGGAGAGGAGCTGCTTACAGATTTCATTTCTGGTAATTGAGATAGGGGGAAACTTTGTTTGGACTGCTTGTTTTCAATTCTTTCATTTTGGTTCTTGAGGGACTTGATGAGGAAATGGGGGGTTGAAAGTGAATTTGTGATTCTTGAGTTGAATCTTGATGTGAATAGATTGGTTGAGTTAAAAACAAATTTGTGGATGTGTTAGGATGAATTTTTCATTATTTGAAAGCCTTAATTCCCTTTAGGTAAGTTTTGGGGGTTTAGGTTAGATGTTGGATTTTGATTCACAAAAGGGTTGAATTGAATGAAATTGAAGTGGTATAAGAGTTGCTATGTGTAAATGAACTAATTTTGGGGTTAGAAATCACTTGGAAGTGAGTTTGAGTGATTGGAGGATCACTTGTTCCCAATGGAACAGTGATTCTTCAAAATTATGCAGAAACTAATTTTGTGTGTGAGCGCTTAAGTGCTGAGAGCTAGGTGATCTGTTAATAATTTCAGCTCTTGAATGTTCTTTGTTTAATCTAATTGGATTCTAAATGTGTTTAATTGCTGACATTTAGTCAAGTTTCTGATTTAGAGTTGTCTCTGGATGTTTATTGTGAAACTTTGCTTAAATGAGATTATAGACACTCATAAACATATTGTGATTTTCAGGAGATCTATGAGTGATGGATTCCATTGGTATTGAGCTATTGAGAAGAGAGTTAAGAGACTTAAGGGAATCAATATCAACCTCTAGAAGCAAAGGAAGAAGAGCATTCATGAAGAATCAATCTTTGAAATCGAAGAAAGTGATTAACACGGCCGTGTCAATTGACACGGGGGGTAGGCCGTGTGTCATTTCGACTTTGAAGACCGGAAAGTTTTGATCAACACGGCCCGTGTCAATAAACACGGGTAGGCCGTGTACGCCTCGACTTCACAAGGAAGGATGATTTGAAGCCTTGACCGATAACACGGCCCGTGTCAATTGACACGGGGTAGGCCGTGTTCCCTTCGACCTTGGAATAGCTGAAAAATTAGCTCCGAGAATCGACACGGGTTGGGCCGTGTAGAAGGACACGGCCCGTGTCGTCGCACGAGGAAGTTAATTTCGTGCTTTAATGTTAAATTAGGTTCCCAAACCTATAAATAGGGTGACTTAGAGCCCTTTAAGGTATTCGGACGTAGAGAGACGTGAAGGAAACTAAGAGAAACACAAAGACCAAGAAGGGAAGGATTCGATCGAGGATTGGAGACTCGGATTCGAGCGATCAAAGATCAATCACTCTCAAGCCTTGGAAACTAGTTTGATCTTTAGTTTTTCTTTTCTTCTTTTGTTCTCGAACAATGTTTTCTTTTAATTCTTCTTCTGTTTTTGAATTTGCCATGTGTGGCTAAACTTCTTGATTGGTTAAGGGAGGATGAAACTCTAGTTTTGATTATGTGAATCTTGCATACCTCTTTATATCAATACAATTATGTTTTTATTCATATGTTTCTGTTCATAAATCAATATAAAGGTTTTTATATTCTTGCCAAACTTCGAATGTGGTAAAACTAGGATTGCTATGCGCGGTTGCGGTGGTATGACTAGTGAGACATATGATCTAAGTAATTTAATCCCGGTGTGTGATTAGATCTTAGTGTGATTGGTTTTCTAATTCTTAATGCAATCATTAGGTAGGTGTAAGAGCGGTTGCTTTACAAATAACTAATGGTTAGGATTTGATTTGAGCGGTTGCTGAATTAAGCGAAACTTAAGGAAGACATGAGATTTATCTCGCAATTGCATAAGAACATAATTGATCATGTTAGTATAAAGGGTATGTAAGTTAGCATAATCATATAAATCTAGTGGTGGAATCCATCTCTTAACCAATATCTTTAACTTGATAATTCAATTTGTGTTTACTGTTTTGGTTTAAGTTTAATTTCTCACTTTAGTTTTAATCAACAAAACCCCCTTTTACTTTTACTATTTATTTTTCATCAGAGTTTAATTTAGGAATTGGATTGATAGTGTTAATTGAATTGGTTCTCTGTGGATCGACCCTTGCTTACTACAACCAGTTGCAAGGTTTTTTTTTATATTTTTGGTGGAACTTGGCAACTGTTTTTAATATTAATTTTCAATCGCATTCCACACCACACCAAATTTTGGCGCCGTTGCCGGGGAACTGATCTTCTAATTGCGCTATTAATTTGTTTCCTATTTTTCTCTCTGTTTTTGTTTTAATTTTAATAGTTTATTTGTTCTTTTCAACTATCTTGCAGGTGTTCATGTCCGGTGAAGAGGTGAACGAGCAATTGAGGAATCTGAGGCATTACTTTGAACAAATCACTAATTCACACTGCGCCGACGTTGAAGCTGCCCGTCACGTAGATCTTTCCACTCTGCGGCATCGAGATATCCGAGCCGCTGAAGAAGTGATGCGAGAAAATACATTAAGGATGTTGGGTGCTCGGACTTAGACCAACAACCTTTGTGCATAGAAATTCACGAGAATGAAGAGGCATTTGAATTGAAATCTGGTGATTCATCTGTTGCCATCTTTAAATGGACTAGCCGGAGAGGACCCTAACAAGCATCGAAGGAAATTCATGTTGTATGTTCTAGCATGAAGCCATTGGAATTTCGGTTGAGCAAGTCAAGTGAGAGCTTTTCCGTTTTCCCTAAAGGACTCGCAAAGGAGTGGTTGTACTACTTGCCACCCGGGTCGATTCGGACATGGCGGGATATGGCTCGAGCTTTCCTAGACAGATACTTCCCGCATCAAAGGCCGCAACAATCAGAAAAGAAATTTGCGGGATCCAACAAAGACATGGGGAATCACTTTATGAGTACTGGGAAAGATTCAAGAGATTGTGTGCTAGCTGCCCTCAGCACCAAATTAGTGAACAACTTCTGATACAGTATTTCTATGAAGGTTTGCTAGGAATGGACCGTAACATGATTGATGCTGCCAGTGGAGGAGCCTTAGTTGATAAAACTCCTCGAGAAGCCAGAAATCTGATATCTAGAATGGCTACGAACACTCAACAATTTTTTACTCGGAATGATACAAGAGTGAGAGCAGTTAAAGAGGCTGACACTACTAGTCTGCAGAACCAAATGACACATTTGACTGCCATGATTCAGAAGCTGATAGACACTGGGAAAGCACCAATACAGGCATGTGGAATTTGTTGCTCTTCAGGACATCCCACTGATATGTGTCCCACTTTACAAGAAGACACAAATGAAGAGGCCAAGGCAGTGGGGGGATTTTCTGCTCCATCCAAGAATTACAACCCCTACTCTAACACATATAATCCAGGGGTGGAAAGATCATCCCAACTTTAGCTATGCAAAGCAGCCTCAAGCTCAAGCGCAACCCCAAGCCTATAGTCCTCCAGGGTTTCAGCAAAGGCAAGCACCTTTTCCTCCAAGGCAACCACAAGTTCAGGCCCCTAGGCAACCTGAACCTTCATTGGAGGATCTAGTGAGGCAAATGGCCACTAGCAATATTCAGTTTCAGCAAGAAACAAGGGCCACTATCAGTACTTTGCAGAACCAAGTGGGACAGTTGGCTACTGAGATCAACAAGGTGCAGAGTCAGATTTCAGGGAAACTTCCCTCGCAGCCAGAGGTGAACCCAAGAGAAAATGCTAGTGCTGTCACCTTGCGAAGTGGGAAGACACTTGAAGGACCCACATCTTCCCCAATCACTGAAAATAAAGCTCAAAATTCTAAGGAGGTAAATGAGGAGGGGCTCAATTCTAAGACCCCTAAGGTAAGTGTTTCTGACCCATGTCCTAAATATGTCACTAAGGCCCCTTTTCCGAGCAGGTTGGTTAAAAATAAAAAAGAGGAAGCGGAAAAAGAAATCTTAGAGACTTTTAGGAAAGTTGAAGTTAACATTCCTCTGTTAGATGCCATAAAGCAAGTGCCTAGATATGCTAAATTCTTAAAGGAGTTATGCACTAACAAAAGGAAGTTGAAAGGTAATGAACGAGTCCAAGTGGGAGCAAATGTTTCAGCTGTTTTTAATAGGAAACTCCCAACTAAATGTAAAGATCCTGGCACATTTACTATACCATGCACTATCGGTAATGCCAGGTTTGAGAGGGTCATGCTAGATTTAGGTGCATCCATTAATGTTATGCCCTTTTCTATTTATGCATCTTTACATCTAGGACCTTTAGAACCTACTGGAGTTATCATTCAAGCGGCGAGATAGGTCTAATGCATACCCTAAGGGGGTGGTTGAGGATGTTTTGGTGCAGGTCAATGAACTTGTGTTTCCGGCAGATTTTTATGTGCTGGATATGGAGGAGGACAAATCTCCCAACTCTGCCCCCATTCTGTTGGGGAGGCCTTTCCTCAAGACTGCCCGAACTAAAATTGATGTGCATTCGGGAACATTGACTATGGAATTTGATGGAGAGTTGATTAGATTCAACATCTTTGAAGCCATGAGATACCCGAGTGATGTGCACTCTGCTTGTGTTATTGACTCTTTTGATATCTTGGAATCTTTAATTTTTACTGTTCTTGAGTCTGATCAATTTGATGTCCTTGATACAGTTATGACTCGCAGTTTAGATTTTCAGGATTCAACGAAGGATGACCAAGGAGAACCATGGAGCGAAGAGGTTAATGAAGTGGTGGCAGCCTTACATACAGTCTCTTCCACCTCAGAAGGGCATGAGGTATCATATGTTGAATTACCTTTTACTACTGATGTACCTAAACCTTCTGTTGTGCAGGCACCAGAGCTGGAATTGAAGGAGCTGCCCTCCCATTTGAAATACATTTTTCTGGGTGAGAAGGAGACACTCCCGGTAATAATTGCTAAATCTCTCACCAAGGAGCAAGAGGAGAGCTTGATTTCTGTGTTGAAAGAACACAAGACAGCCATTGGGTGGACTATTGCGGACATCAGAGGTATTAGCCCCTCCATTTGCATGCATCGAATCTTAATGGAGGAGGGGGCTAAACCAGTAAGAGAACCACAGAGGAGGTTGAATCCCCCGATGATGGATGTTGTGAAAAAGGAGATACTGAAGCTCTTAAGTGTGGGGGTTATCTACCCCATTTCTGACAGCAAGTGGGTAAGCCCAGTCCAGGTAGTACCAAAGAAATCTGGCATTACCGTGGTAAGAAATGCTGAGAATGAGCTTATTCCCACTAGATTACAGACATGGGGTGGCGTGTTTGTATAGACTATAGAAAATTGAATCGCCACCGAGAAAAGACCATTTTCCTTTACCTTTTATTGATCAAATGTTAGAAAGATTATTTGGTCATTCTCATTATTGTTTCTTAGATGGATTTTCGGTTATAACCAGATTGCTATTGCTCGGAAGATCGGACAAGACCACTTTCACTTGTCTTTTTGGCACCTTTGCTTATAGGCGAATGCCTTTTGACTGTGCAATGCACGGGGACTTTTCGAGAGATGTATGGTGAGTCTTTTTTCTGATTACATAGAGAATATCATTGAGGTCTTCATGGATGACTTTAGTGTATTTGGGAATGGCTTTGAGAAATGTTTGGACCATTTGACTTTGGTTTTGAAGAGATGCATTGACACAAACCTTGTTTTAAATTGGGAAAAATGTCATTTCATGGTCGAAGAAGGTATTGTATTAGGTCATGTAATCTCTGCTAGGGGCATTGAAGTTGATAAAGCTAAGGTAGAGCTTGTACGTTCATTACCCCCACCCACTAGTGTGCGGGATATTCGTTCTTTTCTTGGTCATGCAGGTTTCTATCGGCGCTTCATCAAGGATTTCTCCAAGATATCAGCACCCCTCTGCACACTTCTCCAAAAAGATGTTCCATTTCAGTTTAATGAGAAGTGTATGAAGGCTTTCCTCACCCTTAAGGAGTTGATGACTGAGGCACCTATCATTAGGCCGCCAAATTGGGAGCTTCCATTCGAATTAATGTGTGATGCGAGTGACTTTGCGGTAGGGGCTGTCTTAGGACAGCGAGTTGATAGGGTTCCTTATGCTATTTACTATGCATCAAGGACCCTAAATGATGCTCAACTGAATTACTCTACAACTGAGAAAGAACTTCTTGCTGTTGTTTTTGCTTTAGAGAAATTTCGATCATATTTAATTGGCTCTAAAGTAATTGTTTTTTCTGATCATGCAGCATTGAAGTACCTACTGGCAAAGAAAGAAGCGAAGCCACGATTGCTCCGATGGATTCTGTTGCTCCAAGAGTTTGACTTGGAAATTAAAGACAAAAAGGGGAGCGAAAACTTGGTGGCAGACCATTTGAGCAGGTTGGTGACTGAAGAGGAGGATATACCTATACCAGAGAGCTTTCCGGATGAGCATTTAATGGCTATCGCTACCACTATTCTGTGGTATGCTGATATTGCTAATTACTTGGTCACCAAAGACTTTCCGGCAGGCTTGAACAAAGCACAGTGAGATAAGCTGAGGAGTGATTGCAAGTATTACATTTGGGATGATCCTTACCTTTGGAAGCATTGCGCGGATCAAGTGATTCGGAGATGTATCCGGATTCGAGAGACTCACTGTTCTATCTTTTGCCATACTTATGCCTGTGGAGGACATTTCGGCATAAAGAGGACAACCAACAAAGTGCTTGACGGTGGTTTCTCTTGGCCTACCATCTTTAAAGATGCTTATGATTTACGTAAGTCATGTGCCATTGTCGAGAACAGTAATATTGGTCCACGAAATCAAATGCCTCAAACTCCCATAATCTTTGTGGAAGTTTTTGATGTTTGGGGCATTGACTTCATGGGACCGTTTCCTCCTTCTTTTGGTTTTTCCTATATTCTTTTAGTGTGGATTATGTTTCCAAATGGGTGGAAGCTAAAGCCACTAAATCGATGATTCTAAGACTGTTGTGGATTTTGTGAAGTCCTTTATCTTTTCCAGGTTTGGTACTCCCGAGCCATCATTAGTGACCAAGGGACACATTTTTGCAAAGAATCTTTGAATCCCTTTTGAAGAAATATGGTGTAGTGCAGGACCTCTACTCCTTACCATCCTCGACGAATGGCCAAACCGAGGTATCCAATAGGGAGATCAAGTCCATCCTTGAAAAAGCGTGAATCCCACGCGCAAGGATTGGAATACTAGACTTTGATGCCTTATGGGCTTATCGGACGGCATACAAGACCCCTATTGGTATGTCCCCATTCCGATTGGTTTATGGGAAGCCCTGTCACTTGCCAGTGGAGCTAGAACATCGGTCTTACTGGGCTATCAAGCAAGTTAACTTGAACTTGGAAGGTGCTCGGCAAGCGAGAAAACTCCAAATTCAGGAGTTAGAAGAATTGAGGAATGAGGCCTTTGAGAGTGCCCTCATTTATAAGGCCAAAGCCAAAGCATTTCATGACCAAATGATTTCGAGGAAAAGTTTCCACCAAGGCCAAAAAGTGTTGCTATACCAATCCAGACTCAAATTATTTTCGGTAAGTTACGTTCTAAATGGATTGGCCCATTTGTAGTAACAACTTTTTTTCTTCCGGTGCGGTGGAAATCATGAACGAAGCCTCCGGCAAGGCATTCAAGGTTAATGGGCACCGTCTCAAGCCTTACCATGAACTTCCTGAGAATGCGAGGTTGAAAACATGCATCTTCTCTATCCATCTTATGAAGAATCACGAGGAGCACCACAATGTCTGGTGAAGACAATAAACCAAGCGCTATTGGGAGGCAACCCAATCAGATTTGCTTTCTTTTTCCTTTCTCTTTTACATTGTTTAGTTTCTTAGTTTAGCCTATTTTTAAGTGTTTCTTGCTTGATATCTGTTTCCTTGCTGATATTTGTGTTTGGATTTGCTCAGTTTTTAGTTTGATTACTTAAGTTCATGATTTGTTGAGTGTATGTAGTCCTGAGGAAAAGTTTAGAGCGCATCGTGTAAGTCAGCCATCCACACGGGGTGGGCCGTGTCATATGACACGGCCCGTGTCCACATGACAGCAGCCCCATTACTGCAGAAATCTACACGGGGAGGGCCGTGTCATATGACACGGCCCGTGTTTTCGAGGATAGGATTTTTGTGCAGATTCCAGAGAGGTACACGGGTATGGCCGTGTCATATGACACGGCCCGTGTGGTCCTGACTATCAGAACCCCTGTTTTCCAGAGAAGTACACGGGGTGGGCCGTGTGATTTGACACGGCCCGTGTTGTATTGCGCAGCTTATTACTCGGACAGAGTAGTACACGGGTTGGGCCGTGTCATATGACACGGCCCGTGTACTCGTACCAGCGCCTCACTTAAACCCTAATTTAGGGTTTTCTCCCCCAATTTCCTCTTCTCTTCTTCCCCCCTGCTGTGACCACCACCATCTCCCCTTCAATTTTTTTTTTTACCCACCACCAACCACCACCATTTTCCTCCCTTCTTCACCATTTTTCTTCATTACCACCTCTTCCCACACACATTCTCCCTCTCCACCGTATTCCATCATCTCCCCTCTTTCCACGCGCAGTTTCTCTCTCTACTTTCCCTAATTTTTCTCGATTTCACCCTCTACCCACCACCACATTCTCTCCTTTCTTCTGTTTCTTCTCTTGATGGGTCCTAAAAAGCGTGTCAAGACCACTGCTGCGTCATGTTCGCTTCATCCCCATCGTGCTGGCTCTAGACGTGCTCGGTCTCCATCACCCCCTCAGGTGCCAGTCAACCCCATCGACAGAAGGTAGTGGTTCCCACTCGCTTTTTAGACGTAGATACCCTTAGGGCTATAGGGTTATATGATGAGGTGTTTGCTCTGTTAGGAAGAATTGGTTGGGTTGATTTTGCATTATTACAGAAGCCTACTTTTGCTGCATTGACTAGGGAGTTTGTTTCTAGTTTTAATCGTAAGCTTTACCCCCTCTGTCTGATCAAACTAGATGGCCGGGGAAATCACCTTTAGGTTGCTAGGTAACTCTCATTCCATTGATATTCATATGTTTCGAGTTATTTTTGGTTTTCCTGAGGGGGAAAATATGTTACCCCGTGATTTTAATGCTGATCATGTGTGGTCCGCCCTCACCGTTCTGAGTCGATAACTATGATCCTAAGATGTCTAAAGCCTCTCGACTTAGGTCCCCCGCCCATCGCTATATTCAGAAATGGTTAGCTAATACTCTGTGTGGTCGGGGGAGAGTCGGGACGATTAGCCGTTCTGAGTTGTTTTTCTTGCATTGTATGATTGAGGGAGTGCCTGTTAATGGGGGGTATTGGCTCTGTAATCAGTTTCATCATGTCGGGACCACTTTAGCTGGTCGTATTGTGTTAGGAGGGTATGTAACTACTATTGCTGATCACTTTGAGTATTTGGATTTGGTGGAAGAGGAACCGGTTCAGGGTCCCAGTGCTATTGATGGGGCCATTTTGGTGGCTATGAAGCTCTGCACTCGTCTAAATGGTGCTCTCGTCTTGCTTGGCGCTGATGGAGCTGCCTTGCCTAGAGTTGATCCGGACCCTGAGCCACATGAGGATATTGCTGTCTCTCCTCCCCCTGTGTTTGCTGGTGATGCGGGCCCTTCCACTCAGCCTGGCGCCGCTTCTTATGATGTTATCTTGGCCCGTATTGATTGCTTGGAGCTGGACCATGCTGCTCGCTTTCGGCGCTTAGAGGATCGTTTTCATGCTATGGAGGTCGCACGTGATCGAGAGAATGGATGCCATTGATGGCAAGCTTGACCTTTGCTTTGACATTTTTCATCTCCCCCCCCCCTTCCCGATGTATTTTCATTTTCTTTTGAGGTCGTGTCCTTCATTTTGATGGTTTATTGTACATTGTTCGATTACTATTGTTACTCTTTTGTATTGAATCGAGTTTCATGATGCAATACTTCATTTCTTTGCATATACTTTGTTTATTTACTTGGATTCATTTTCTCTGTTGTGTATGCTTTGTGACATTGAGGACACTGTCTGTTTTAAGTGTGGGGGGGAAGTTGGGTTTGAGCCTCATTGCACATCCTGATCTTAATGGCATATCTGGTGATGCATGTTTTTTTTTCTAACTGGTTTTTAGAGTATATTGAGCAATGAGCAAGTGATTGATTTTTAATTGGACAGGTTTTTAAGCCTAAAGGAGTTGACTTTCTTGCTTCTAAATTTGCACTAAGAGGTTTTGAAAATTGAAAGGGTTTTGAGAATTTGATAAAATTTGAACCTAGTGAGTTTTTGGGCCTAAATATGAATGACTAATTTTAAGTCACTTCTGTTCTTTGTCGTGTGATTCCACTTGTGAATATATGTTTTTCAGAACTTGATTTGATTCTCTTTAAAGTTGCAAATGATCACTGCACATTTTTGAGATGATAAAGGCATTTCTTTCTTTCAACCACTGGCCAAATAGCTAGCCTTGTACTTTGATCCATTGTTTCACCCCTTTGAGCCTGAATTATATTTTTTTTTTATTATAGCTCACTACAAGCCTAATAGTGAAAAACCATTGCTACCCTACCTTAGGGAGTAGAAGAGCTTAATAATTATGTTGGGAATTGTGTTTGAATAAGTGTGGGGGTGATTACACTGTTTTAATTAGTTTAAAAAAAAACAAAAAACAAAAGGAGTAAAAAAAAAAAAATTTGTTAAGTTGGTTGATAAATGGAGAAAGTCAAGTAAAAGATGAAGATGGATTGAAAAGTGTTGGGGTAATTGTGCAAAAGTGTTTGGTTTTTATTCCCCTTGGCTCTTCTATTTCCGATGGTCTAACTGTGTTTATCCTTGATATATCTTACCTTGACCTTGACCCCATTACAACCTGATTAAAGACCTTTTGATCTTTGTGTGCATGTGATTTAGGTGGTGGAGAAGTAGAGGCTTGTCAAGCCTATGGTAAGGCATGTTTTCATGAGTTGGTTGAGAGTAAATACAAGCCAAAATACTTGAGTGAAAGGAGTACATCCGTGAGAATTTATTATGTTGGCTTAACCACGATTTTGGATAGACGACTTACGATCTGGATTGTTGAGAGAGGGAATTCTGAATGCTTAGATTCCTTGAAAGAACTGATGTGTAAAGATTTTTGCTCATTGTTCAATACTTTTGTTACTTTTTGGGAAGCATGTGCTTGGTTTTATGTTTTTGCCCAGGAGTGCAAAAGGTTAAGTGTGGGGGTATTTGATCTATTAATAATTTCAGCTCTTGAATGTTCTTTGTTTAATCTAATTGGATTCTAAATGTGTTTAATTGCTGACATTTAGTCAAGTTTCTGATTTAGAGTTGTCTCTGGATGTTTATTGTGAAACTTTGCTTAAATGAGATTATAGACACTCATAAACATATTGTGATTTTCAGGAGATCTATGAGTGATGGATTCCATTGGTATTGAGCTGTTGAGAAGAGAGTTAAGAGACTTAAAGGAATCAATATCAACCTCTAGAAGCAAAGGAAGAAGAGCATTCATGAAGAATCAATGCTGAAATCGAAGAAAGTGATTAACACGGCCCGTGTTAATTGACACAGGGTAGGCCATGTGTCATTCTGACTTTGAAGACTGGAAAGTTTTGATCAACACGGCCCGTGTCAATAAACACGGGGTAGGCGTGTACGCCTCGACTTCACAAGGAAGGATGATTTGAAGCCTTGACCGATAACACGGCCCGTGTCAATTGACACGGGGTAGGCCGTGTTCCTTTCGACCTTGGAATAGCTGAAAAATTAGCTCCAGAATCAGACACGGGTTGGGCGTGTAGAAGGACACGGCCCGTGTCGTCGCACCGAGGAAGTTAATTTCGTGCTTTAATGTTAAATTAGGTTCCCAAACCTATAAATAGGGTGACTTAGAGCCCTTTAAGGTATTCGGACGTAGAGAGACGTGAAGGAAACTAAGAGAAACACAAAGACCAAGAAGGGAAGGATTCGATCGAGGATTGGAGACTCGGATTCGAGCGATCAAAGATCAATCACTCTCAAGCCTTGGAAACTAGTTTGATCTTTAGTTTTTCTTTTCTTCTTTTATTCTGAACAATGTTTTCTTTTAATTCTTCTTCTGTTTTTGAATTTGCCATGTGTGGCTAAACTTCTTGATTGGTTAAGGGAGGATGAAACTCTAGTTTTGATTATGTGAATCTTGCATACCTCTTTATATCAATACAATTATGTTTTTATTAATATGTTTCTGTTCATAAATCAATATAAAGGTTTTTATATTCTTGCCAAACTTCGAATGTGGTAAAACTAGGATTGCTATGCGTGTTGCGGTGGTATGACTAGTGAGACATATGATCTAAGTAATTTAATCCCGGTGTGTGATTAGATCTTAGTGTGATTGGTTTTCTAATTCTTAATGCAATCATTAGGTAGGTGTAAGAGCGGTTGCTTTACAAATAACTAATGGTTAGGATTTGATTTGAGCTGTTCTTTGAATTAAGCGAAACTTAAGGAAGACATGAGATTTATCTCGCAATTGCATAAGAACATAATTGATCATGTTGGTATAAAGGGTATGTAAGTTAGCATAATCATATAAATCTAGTGATGGATTCCATCTCTTAACCAATATCTTTAACTTGATAATTCAATTTGTGTTTACTGTTTTGGTTTAAGTTTAATTTCTCACTTTAGTTTTAATCAACAAAACCCCCTTTTACTTTTACTATTTATTTTTCATCAGAGTTTAATTTAGGAATTGGATTGATAGTGTTAATTGAATTGGTTCTCTGTGGATCGACCCTTGCTTACTACAACCAGTTGCAATGTTTTTTTTTATATTTTTGGTGGAACTTGGCAACTGTTTTTAATATTAATTTTCAATCGCATTCCACACCACACCACTAGGCATTCAAGCTCCTAGTGCCCAGGTAGAAATTATGATGCGCGTTGTGCGCTTGAGCGCGCAAGAGTGGAGCGCCTAAGTGCCCTTCACTGGACAAGACAGAACAGAGCCCTTATTTGAGAGAAATGAAAGGGCTCACTTGTGTGATGCTTTCTTTTATGTTTCTTGATGAGTAATGAGACTCTTTTAGGAATATTGTATGAAGTAAATTTTGATATGCATGTAAATCAATTGTGATGCTAATTATTGTAGGTAATTAGTGATTGGTTTGCATAAATTGTTTGTAAAACATACTGAGGTGTGTAATATGCTTTTTTATGTTGTTTGAGTCATATTGAGGTGAGTAATGTCCTCTCTATATTGTGTGTAATAAAATGAGTAATATCCTTATTATGTGATTAGGTAATGAGGTGGATAATATCCTCTTTGTTTTGATTGAATAGTGAGTTAAGTAATTCCTCATCATGTTTGTTGGTTAGTGGAGGTGAGTAATATCCTTTGTTTGTTTTGATGGGTAGCGTTAGTGAGCCATATCCTCACTATGCCTAATAAATCATGGCATTACAATTATATAGGCAATTGTGTATTTCTATGATTGAAATGTTATTTTGATAATTGTGAATATTATCTGTATGATTTTATAAAGTGCTGGTATTGGAATACTTCTATTGAGATATGTTATTTCTCATCCCGATTGTATTGCTATGTAAATTCAGGTACAAGTTCTTCGAAAGGGAAGAAGAAGATGTATGAGGACTAGGATAGTATAAATGCTATTTTGGACTGAGCTTATATATATTTTATATTTGCTTAGTTGTTTTGAGTTATGTATAACAGTATGCCCTTTTGAGGCTGTGATGTATATATATAACTTTTATTATCGTGACTCTCCATATTTACTCATTGTGTATGAATGATATGGATTTAGTTTATTGTTGTATGTTAGAAGTAACATGGTCAATATTGATTATTATTTTATATGACGATATATCTGGATAATAAATATTGGGATATTACAAATTTTATAATAAATATTTAAAATAACTAATAACAAATTATATGCTTTGACAACTCATAAAAAAAGGGTTCCGTACAATTGTCATGTAACCAACATATATATATGTTATTTAATGCAACAACCCAAGGAAGATGAATTGCTTGAGACAGGCATTACAACTTTAGTAGCATTATGTGGTATGTATTTACACCACCTTTTGGTTTACCAAAAAAATGTGTAGCATCATTTTTTTCTTTTTCTTTTTTTAAATTGAACAGGAAAAATGCCCAGAGATATGTAGAAGCTTTTGTTTTGCTCACTCGGCATTCATGTAGTAGCACCCACCACAGCTAGGGGTGTCTGCTAGCTGGGTTAAGTGGGTTCGGTAGCGTTTTTAAACCCCCGCTTACTAGAGCAAGGAGTTAGGTTAGGTTAGGTCAAGGAGATTTTTTTGCTTAACCTAACCAGACCCACTCAATAGTGGGTTGGGTTGAGTTGAACATATGAGTTCGACATTTTTTTCTAAAAAAAAAAATTCCTAAAAAAGGTCAAAATACAAAATCTAGCAAATTAATACAATAAGTCTCAATCTTAAACATAATAGGGCTCAATCCTAACAAATTAACACCATAAGTCTCAACTAACCTTACTCAAACATAATAAGTCTCAATCTTAAATAAACTAAATACCATAATTCAATAAGTGTTTAAACAAGTTGACATATCTAACATACTAAAAAAGTATTAACAATTTGTCAACAAAACAATGAAAGGCATTAAAGCAGTATTAATGCAAATATTTAATAAGGTATTAAATCAGTATTAATGTAGCATTGAGAGACATTAAATTAGTATTAATGCCTTGTTATTAAAGCTAAGAATCAATAGCATTAAACTGGTAGTCAACTATGTTTAATGTTGTGTTAATGTTGTAAATAGAGTTTATAATGTAAATATTTAGTTTCCTTCTTTGTTTAGCTTGTTATGCTAGTTTTCTATTTATTTTCTGAATTGTAGTCAGTTTATCTCCTACACTTCTTCTATAAAAGGAGTCTCTTTTACCATTTGATTATGTATAAAAAAATACAGAAAATGCAGTTTTCAAGTTGGTATCAGAGCAGTGTTCTCGTAGCATTACTGCCTCTGATTTCATGCCATGGTTAACAGTTTCTCAACCACCTAACACGCCCTGAGTGTGGAGCGGACCCAGCACAGCTTGAGTGGTGAACGGAGCACCACTATGTCCTTGACCATCCATCCAAAGCTGGAGCAGAAGATGTTGTTCAGAGACTCCTACTCTATCCAGATCACCACCATTCGTCTCAATGGGGTGAAGTATGTAATACCCTAGAAAATCATGTCAGGCTTGTATATGGTTACAGAGGTAGCTTAATACTTACTTAACATATCTGTGAAGTTTTATGACTTTCTGAGCACGTTTAGGCACTTTGTTGTAACGTTAAGTGAGAAATATAGTTGTTATTTGCTCTGAAAGTGGCTTAAACTACTTAGTTAGTGAAAATAAGTGTGGAGAGTTTGTTTTTCAAGTCACAAATGTGGAAACTGTACTACAGTTAAAGTTTGAGAATTTTTGAAGTTAACTTGGCATTTTTAGGCATACTGGTTGTGTGTTTTAATGCCAGATTGACCCCTAATTGATATAAAAATATCAATTTTTGGTGAAACAGAATTTTTAATGAATCTCAAGATTTATTTTGAATCTGTTGGAAGTTACAGAATCAGATTTGATAGAATCTGAGTGCTCTTAGCATATCACAGTTTTGGTACTAACCAAGAGAAGTCAAAATAAACTTCTCTTGCTAAATATCTCACGGTTGAGATATTAGAATAAAAAAATAGAGAAAACAAAACAGAAAACGTGAAGGAAAGAGGAGAAAGAAAGAAGACAAAAGGAAGGAAGAGAAGAAGGAGAAACCAAGAGAAGGATCAACCATCCAAGGAGAGGATCCAAGTGAAGGTCTTGCTTCATCTCCATTATCTTGATCTTGAGGTAGGGGGTGTTGTTTTTATCCATTTCCTCTTATATTCACCTTGTTTCTTAGTGGAACTTGATGAGGAAAAGTAGGGTTTGGGTGAGAATAGGAAGGTAGATGTTAGTTTCTTGCTTGTTTAGTTGAAATGAGTTAGATTCTAACAAGTTTAGTGCATGGTTGATAGTTTGAAACCCTTAGAATCCATAGTTTCCTATTAGTTAGTTAGTTGAAACAAATGGGTTTTAAGGTTGGAGTTTTAATTTTAATCAAAGTTTGATTAAGCCAAAGGAATAAATGAGGTTTATAACTTGTTTAGAGACCTCTAGTGATGACAGAAATCATTTAGAAGTGAGGATAGATGGTGAAATCTTGGTTTGGAACCAAGAATATGCAGAAATGTGTTCTAGAGAATTTTCTATAGAAGGGTCACACCTAGGCATAACGTGGCCAAGCCTAGGCATGAACTGATCAGTTTTCAGTCCAGCGAGACAGAGACTTCCACGCCTAGGCGTGGTAAAACCAAGCTTAGGCGTGATACAGGACAATAACCTGATAGCTTGTAGTATTTGTAGCATAACTTAAGTTGTGTTTATTGGAATGACCTGGTTCTTCTTGCATTTGAAAGATAAGACATAAGGCTATCTAACTGTAAAATTTCAGAATTTTATCAATTAATATGGATTTTTGGTGAATTTATGAAAAACATCCTTTTTAGGGTGCCTAGAGCAGATTTCATCAGAATTTCTATTTCGATGTTTTGAGATTCCTAATTGCTAGGATCCTTTGTTTATACCTAGTAGAATATGTTGAAATTCTAATAGGAGTAATTTATGAACAAAGAATGTATTGAGTCAAGTTGACTTGAAATTCTAATTACGGGAGGTAATTAGACATGATTATATATACATATTTGGTGTATTATGATGAATTGAGAAAATGAGTTTTCCCTAAGTGTTGGAATTACTCATGTTTGCTCTTTTAAGAGTGTTATAGTACTTTTATAAGTATTTGATAAAGTGTTATGAATTGAACCTGAAATGCATATAAATCAATTGTGAAAACTAGTTATGAGAAGAAATTAGTAATTGTTTTCCAAGAAATGTTTGAGAAACATATTGAGGTTTATAATATCCTCATCGTAATATTGAGAATCATAGATTGGTGAGTAATATCCTCTCTATGTTGTGAAGTAAGGAGGTGAGTAATATCCTCTTTGCATTGTTTGACCCCGTGAAAGTGGGTGTTCTGTATCAGGTAAGGCTCTTAGTACCCTTCTTAATATAGTGATGTATGAAAGAATAAAATTCCTTGTTCATTATCGATAACTATGTAGTTGATGAGACTTCACTACCCGGGGGGGAAATGAGACTTCCTCTATGATAATAATGTATGCTGGATGAGATTTCCAATGCTTGTTCGAGGTTATGGATGAAACTATGGACTTCCATTGCTTTGTTCAAGTTTCATGCATTTATGATATTACCATGGGAGTGAAGATCCTGGATGTGGTATCACGCATTATTCATTTTCATATTTAGGAAATTGCATAGACATAATCATTAGTCATAATTAAGTATAACATGGCAATTGTATGGGCGGTTGCTATCATGACATTTTTATGCATGGCAATTGTATGGGCGATTGCTGTTGTTGAGATGAGGTGTTGTTGCTTCCATGATTGAAGTGTCAACTTGATAATTGTGATATTATCTGATTGTACATATATGTGTATATGCTAGTATTGGAATACTTCTACTGAGATATATTTTCTCACCTTGATTGTGTTACCATATAAATCCAAGTGCGAGTTCTTCGAAAGGGAAAAAGAAGATGTATGAGGACTAGCATAATACAAATGCTATTTTGGGCTGAGCATATATAAATGTTTTATATTTGCTTAGTTGTTTTAGGTTATGTATAACAGTATGCCCTTGAGGCTGTGATGTATATATATAACTTTTGCTATCGTGGCTCTCCATATTTACTCATTATGTATGAATGATATTGGTTAAACGTTGATGTATGTTAGTAGTAGCAGGGTCAATATTAAGTTATTCATTTATATGACGATATATTTGGGTAACAAATATTAGACGGTTACAAAGTACCTTCGGTGGTCATAGTTAGTCCAGATATACATCCGTGGCAGAGGTAAGCTTGGATATCTGACCGGTAGGGATAGAAACAGGCCAGGCCAGGCCAGGCTTTGTCTTAAACAGGTCTGGCCTATATCCCAATTATAAGATTTGAGCTTGGCCTGTGAGCCTGTAATAGACTAATTTTTAAGACTTGTCTGTCCTTTTTAAAAGTTTGGTTTAACCTGAAAGTCTATTTAAAGGCCTACTTTACAATGAGGCATTTAAATAGGCTATCAGACCTACCTTTAAATAGGCCAATAGACCTTTACATAGGCTAACAGACTTACCTTTAAATAGGTCAACATGCCTTACATAGGCTAACAGACCTACCTTTAAATAAGTCAATATGCCTTTACATAGGCTAACAAACCTAAGCCTTAAAACAAGTCAAAGGGCTTACTCAAAGCCAATAGGCATTTGTTATAATTTAACACTCACATTCTAATTTTATAAATGCTCACCACTTTCTTACTCTAGTCTTTGGTCGGTGTGGGACTTAGAGATATACCAAGTTGCTCACTTTCTTACTCTAGTTTTTCAAGTCTCACATCGACTAAAGATTAGAGTAAGAAAGTAATGAGCATCTATAAAAGTCGAAGGTGAGTGTTAACTTATTATTTTCATTCTAATAAATATATTACATTAAATATATTAATAATTATATTATTTCTATTCTAACTTACTAACTTAAGTTTTAGTTATTGACTTTTATTAAAATTTAATTAAAAAAATGTTAATATATTATAATAAGTTAATAATTATAATTATAATTTATAATTATTATAATAATTATATTTATAATTTATAATTTTCATAATAATATATATTATATTATATATAATTAAATAGGCCAAGTCGGCCTGCTAGACTTAAAAGGCCTATTAGATAGTCTGAAGCCTGACCTTTTTAGTTAAACAGGCTTTTAAAAAAGCCTTGACCTAACTTGTTTAGTAAACAGGCTAGACTAGGTCATAGGCCCCTAACGGGCAGTCTGACTTATTTCCACCCCTACTGACCGGTGAGCGACTCCAGCCCAACGTCACCGACTTGCAGTATGCGATGTGGGATGCTAAAAATTCCATGGTGATGATGTGGATTCATGGTGAACTCAATGAAAGAAGATATTAGCTACAATTACATGTGCTATCCCACAATCAAGGAATTATGGGATAGTGTCACTGAGATGTACTCTGACATAGGGAATAAGTCACAAATCTATGAACTCGTCCTATAAGTTAGAGAGATTCGGCAAGAAAGGGATAGTGTGACAAAATACTTTCATTCTCTAAAGTGGGTATAGCAGGATCTTGATCTCTTCAATATATACAAATGGAAGTCGATTGAGGATGCCAAACACCACAGGCAGATACTGGAAGAAGGCAGAATATTCGAATTTCTTGCTGGTCTCAATAAAGAACTTGATGAAGTTCGTGGCTGAATTAGTGGAAGGTCAAGTCTACCTTCACTTAGTGAGGTATTTGCAGAGGGTCGCAGAGAAGAAACCTAAAGGAGTGTAATGATCGAAAAAAAAGAAGATAGATTCTGCTCTTACTAATTGATGTAGAGCCACTGCCCATAAAAGCTCCACAAACTAGAGGAGCCCTTCAAATTTGTGGTGTGATTACTGCAATAAATCTTGTCATACCCGATAAACTTGCTAGAAAATCCATGGGAAACTGGTATATTTGAAAGGCATCAAGCTTGGTTCTAAGCCTCTCTGAGCACCTCCCACAGCCCATGAAGCCGAGAAGACCTCTCTAAGCAAGGATCAACTTGAACAGCTCCTAAGGTTACTAAAAACTAGTTCTTTGTCTAGTACTCCTAGTGGTTCTTTGGCACAAATAGGTAATTTTAGTATTCCTAATTCTCTTACCTGCACCTCAAAGTCGTATGTACCTTGGATCATTGATTCAAGTGCATCTGATCATATGACAAGCCTTTCGTCTCTGTTTAAGACCTATTTTCCTTGTTCTGGAAGTGAAAGAAATAGAATTACAGATGGTAGTTTTTCACCAATTGCAAGTAAAAGCAGTATCACACTATCTAAACTTATTGACTTAAAATTTGTCTTGCACGTTCCCAAGTTATCCTACAACCTTCTATCTATTAGTAAAATCTGCAAAGATTCTAATTGCCATGTAAAATTCTTAGCCTCTCATTGTGTGTTTCAGGGCCGGACTTCGGGGAAGACAATTGGCTGTGCTAGACTAATAGATGGACTCTATTACTTTAAGGATGACTCTGAGAATAAAATAGCTTAAGATTTTAGTGGTATAAGTTCTCAACTTGTATGGACCCAAATAATGTTCTGGCATAGTAGACTAGAACATCCTTACTTTCAGTACCTTAAACATTTGTTTTCAAATTTATTTAGAAATGTTGATTATTCCTCTTTTGAATATGAAAGTTGTGTTCTTCCAAAATGTTATCGTATCTCTTATCTTTCACAACCTTATCATGCATCCAATCCTTTTCATCTAATTCACAGTGTTATATGGTGTCCTTCGAAAATCACAACATAGTTTGGAAAATAGTGGTTTATAAGTTTTATTGATAATCACACTTGACTATGTTGGATTTATCTAATGCATGAAAAATCTGAGGTTCCCAATGTGTTTAACTTTTTTTTCAAACATGATTAAAACCCAATTTGACACAAAGATCAATATTTTAAGAACTGATAATGACACTAAATATTTTAATAAAATCATAAATGATTTTTTTTCTAACCAAAGGCATTCAACATCAATCTACATGTCCAAATACCCCTCAACAAAATGGCATTGCTGAAAGGAAAATAAACATCTACTTGAAGTAGCCCGAACCATTATGTTTGAAGGAAATATCCCCAAATACTTGTAGGGGAACACTATCCTGACCGCAGCATACCTCATAAATAGGATGCTCACACGTGTGTTAAATTATCGTACTCCTTTGGACACCTTTAAGATGATTTTTCTAACTTGTAGGTTGCATGCTAATTTGCCTTTAAAAGTTTTTGTTTGTACAAATTTTGTGCATATACCCTCTATATCTCAGTCTAAACTTGACCCCAAGACTGAAAAATGCATTTTCATTGGATATGCTCCTCACCAAAGAGGGTACAATTATTTTAATCCTAGCACTAAAAAACTATATGTCAGCATGGATGTTAGCTTCTTGGAACATCAAACTTTTTTTCAAAAAAAATTCTCTTCAAGGTGAGAATAGGTATTTTTTTGCATAACAATGTTTCTTTGCATGAACCTCTACCCAAACCTATTTTACACACTAAAGAAGGTGAACCAGAAAATGAAACTGGTAAGGAAGAACAAGTGTCAGACTTAGGTGGTGCCCAAACAGGAAAAGAAATACCATAGTTAAATAAGGAGCTTCATGTTTATACTCAGAAAAATCTAAAACAGAGCAGAGATCAACCTATCATTCTTGCATAAGACCAATCGGATCTCCTAAAAGGCGGCCTAACAAATGAATCACTTGATCTTCCAGTAACACTGAACTCATTGTTTTAAATTGTTGACTTGCCACATGATAAAAGGAGAGCAGGATGTAAGTGGGTCTTTACCATTAAATGCAAGGTAGATGAGAGTGTAGAAAGGTATAAAGCTAGGTTGGTAGCAAAGGGATTCACTCAAACCTATGGGGTAGATTATCAGGAAACTTTTGCTCCAGTAGCTAAACTTAACTCCATTCGAATCCTGCTATCTCTTGTTGTCAATTCCAATTGCCTCTTACACTAATTGGATGTAAAAAATGCCTTTCTAAATCGAGATTTAGAGGAAGAAGTGCTTATGAGTCTTCCTCCAAGATTTGAAGGAGATCTTGGAAGAAATAAGATATGCAAACTAAAGAAATCTCTATATGGCCTAATACAATCTCCAAGAACATGGTTTGAATGTTTTGTAATAGTGGTAAAACACCTTGGCTATACTCAAAGCCAAGCTGATCACACATTATTCTACAAACACTTAGTAGATGGCAAAATCACAATTTTGATTATGTATGTAGATGATATTATTTTGACAGGTGATGATAGTGTTGAGCTCAAAAACTTGAAGGAGAGACTTGCTAAAGTGTTTGAAATCAAGGAACTTGGTCCATTGAAATAATTTCTTAGAATTAAGTTCGTCAGGTCGAAAAGAAGGTATATTTGTTAATCAGCGGAAGTATACTTTGGATCTTTTAAAAGAAACAAGTTTGTTGGGATGTAAAGCTGCTAAAACACTCATTGAGCCCAACATCGAATTGTAACTAGCCAAACCCGATGATATGGTAGACAAGGGAAGGTATCAGTGACTGGTCGAGAGGTTAATCTATTTATCTCATATTCGTCCGAACATAACATTTGCTGTTAGCATGGTAAGTCAATTTAGGCATTCACCAGGACCTGAACACTTTGAGGCAGTAAATCGGATCCTAAAGTATTTAAAGGGATCACCTAGAAGAATACTTCTCTTTAAAAGGCGTGGACACCTACAAGTGGAAGCCTACACTGATGCAGATTAGGCTAGGAGTGTAACGGACTGAAGATCAACATCAGGCTATTACACTTTTGCTGGAGGAAATATGGTTAGTTGGAGAAGTAAGAAGCAAAATGTCGTGGCAAGAAGTAATGCAGAAGCTGAATTTAGAGCAATGACTCATGGAATATGTGAAGTATTATGGGTTGAAAAAATTCTACAGGAATTAAAAACCTATAATTCTCCACCAATAAAACTATATTGTGATAACAAGTCAGCGATTTTCATCGCTCACAATCCAGTCTTACATGATAGAACAAAACATGTAGAAGTTGATAAACACTTCATCAGGGAGAAGATAGAAAATGGACAGATCTACATCTCATATATCCCCACAGCAGAATAGTCTGCAGACATTCTAATTAAGGGACTACCTAAGAAGTTATTTGATAGTATAATAAGCAAGCTATCTATGGAAGACATTTTCAAGCCAACTTAAGGGGGGTGTCGACAAGGCATTGAAAGACATTAAATCAATATTAATGCAGACATTTAATAAGACATTAAATCAATATTAATGCCTTGTTATTAAGTTGAGAATCAATAGCATTAAATCGGTAGTCAACCGTGTAAAATGTTGTGTTGATGTTGTAAATAAAGTTTATGATATAAATATTTAGTATCCTTCTTTATTTAGCTTGTTATAGTTTTTTATTTGTTTTTTGAATTGTAGTCAGTTTGTCTCCTACACTCCTTCTATAAAAGGAGTCTCTTGTACCATTTGATTATGTATAAAAAACCAGAAAATACAGTTTTCAAGTCCATTAGTAATAGATAATTAGTAATTCATTAAACAAATTGAATAAGATCTATATAACACACTACCAACTTCAAGCTTCTCAGTTTCATTCATCTGAGCCCGTAAAATCAATGGATTTTTTAAGAGTTTTCAACTAATTTTGAGCACAAATCAATACCTCAATAGTAGTGGGTTGCAAAGTGCTATGAAAAGGGTCAAGAACTCACCCTCCAATACTAAATGCTGACTCAGATGAAACTATAGAAACAAGAATTGTTAAGATATCCTTAGTAATGAATGAAAGAACATGATACTTCTTTGTCTTTCCTCTCCACCATGTCAAAATATCAATCAAAACCATCAACATCATCATCCACATCATCCTCCTTCACCTTGTACCTCTTAACGACTTTTTACAAAAAAAAAACAAAAGCGTGGGTGGGTCAAATTTGTGTGGGTTAGACATGTTCTAACCTGCTATCTAACCCACATACAGCGAGTTGAAACATTTTTCAATCCAACTTAACTCACGAATCCAACTAAACCTGTATTTTTTAAGTTGAGTTAAATCGAAACTCGCGAGTTCACAAATTAATTTAACCTACTAGACACCTCTAACCACAACTGTTATAGAAAAATATTTTTATAGATTTTATTTATATAAATTATGTAGATTAAATAAATTAATAAGAAGTGTATTATTATTTTTAATATAGAATAATTATGTAGTATCAAAATTTATATAAAATGTTTATTAGTTTAATTTAAAGATAAGTTCTACCTAAATCTTTCTGGCTGCAATGAGAGTCTCCTCTAAAATTTGCTGCCTCTTTCCTCTTCAAAAGCGCGACCCTCTTCCATCTTTTTTTTTTTACTTACCCCCTTCATCTTTGAGTTATATTAAAGACAAATTCTTAGAATTACATATAAATGTAATATATTATTTTTATATATATTTATAAAAAATTAAAAAAAATAATAATATTTTATAATAAATGAAATTAATGAATTTTTTTAATTTTTTATTTATCATATGTAAAAAATAATATATTACATTTATATATACATAAAAATATCTCTATATTAAAAGCTGAACCCTTATCTTTCTCTCTCTCTCTTTTTCTCATGTCTCTCTTTTTAATTAGAGACACAGTGATGCCATATAACATTCTCTCTCTCTCTCTCATCGAAGCGAAGGCGAAAAAAACGCCAATCCCCATTAATTCACAATTCATCCTATTCATTTCTTTTCTCATTTCGCTTCAGTTGATTCGTACTTTTACCGGAAACTCACTCATTTTGTGCCTTTGGACTAACTTACTCTCTAACATCTGTATACTTTGACTCAAGCCAGCGTATACACACACCTCCAATACCTTTTTTCTTTTTCTTTTTCCTTTTTTACTATTGCTGAAAAGAAAAACGAAAAAACAGCAGCAAAAAAAGGAAAGGCTCTACCGTGTAACATAATTTGGTGTGTCCCTACATTCTCATGCACAAATCACTCCTCAGTACTCGCTATCTTTCTCTCTATATAAACTCCTCAGTCCTCATTGATACCATTCCTTCTGTACCTCTAGCCATTTTTATCTTTTATCATTCACATCTCTCCCTATCTCTTTTTTCTCAGCTAGAAAATTTGGAAACACACTCATGCAGGTGATGGAATCTGCCATGCAAATGGAGGCAGCACTACAACCACTGTCACCGCCGCCACCACCATCGCCATCCATGAAGCTTGACATGAGACCCTACGAGATGGTACACCACCTGGCGTCCTGCAACGCCGTTGTGGTCTTCAGCATGAGCGACTGCTGCATGTCCACCGTCGCCAAGCGCCTCCTCTTCAGCCTAGGCGTTGGGCCCACGGTCGTGGAGCTCGACGAGCACGCCGATGGCCCCGGCATCCAAGCCATCCTCTACCAGGTTGCCGGAGCCCACCAACCGGTCCCCGCCATCTTCGTCGGTGGCAAGTTCCTCGGTGGGGTCCAGACCCTCATGGCCAGCCACATAAATGGCACCCTCGTTCCACTCCTCAAGGAAGCTGGAGCTCTTTGGCTCTGAACTTCTTCTGTTGCCGCAATATATATATATATAGAGAAGGGATCAGCTTATATCAGTGTAAGTTTTTTTTTTCTTACACTTATTTTTAACTGTTAGATCTACTTTTATCTAATAGTTGAGATTATTTTATTAAAGATAACCATTAGATGAAAGTAGATCTAATAGTTGAAAATAAGTGTAAAAAAAAAAAATTTACACTGATATAAGTTGATTCTCCCTCATATATATATATATATATGTTCTGCTTCTTCATGTCCATTATTTGCTATAGGATTTTCCTCAAACATGACATGCTAGGTTATATACTTTTTATTATATAGGATGTAGCTGTGATGTTGATATGTGAGTAGCTAGGTGCTAATTAAGCGAGTGACCAAAGTTATATATATGTGTGATTTCAGGGTCATTATCTATATTCGCAGTTATGTTTATGCAATCCAGAATATAGATAGTACGTTTATAAGGTCATTTATATATAATATTAATACCACTTGTTTCTTATGAAAGCCTGGGATTTTTTGTTTTCACTATCAAGCGTTGATTCAATATCCACTATTCTTGCAAACTTTGTCCGAGAAATATATAAGCAGCGCATACGCTCTTTGTAAGAAAATATTGATTATTAACAAGAGAGAATACTAGAATAATATTATTGTAAAGTTTCTATCTTTATATGTGAAGGTTGACAATAAAAAATGGGCTATTAATTTATCGTGGTGTCGCCAGCGTTCACTTTATACTTGCCGGAAAATGCCATAAAGTGGGATGGTAACGATATACATGCAGATTGTACTGAGAATCAACGAGAAAGAAATGGAAGACAAGTCATATGTCCGTACGACATAATTATGGTATATGAGAATTTTTGTGGATAATGTGATCATATCAATGACATGTGTGTGTACTACTATATACATGCTTTGCATGCCATGCGGATTGCAAAGAAAAACCGTTTGGCCTTATTGTGGGTATCTTTGTTCTTTGGTTTGTTATTTTGCTGAGAGAAGGCTGCAGAATGACCTCATGGTCATGGCACGTTAAATAATGCACTAACAAGAAAAACAAAACAATTATAGCCTAAATTCAGAAATAAAATAGGCAAGAAATTAAAATCTTTCTATATAAGTATATTTTACTCTCGAATTAAAATTATAATCAGCAATTGAATTTATTTATTAATACTAAATGGAATAAAGCCTATAACTTTGGGATTTAATAAAAGAAATAAGAGTAAATACTTTTTTTTGTACTCCAAGATATTAGCTGCGTCACATCTGTCCTTCATTTATCTGCAACAATAACTTGATCCTCTAATGATAATTAATGTCATAATTTTCTTCCATGAAGGATCAAAGTGATGTCATTTCAAGGACTAGTTTGAAGGCAAGAATATGACATTTAAAAATCAATTTGATGTTATGTGTATGTTGGAAGGACCAATCATATATATATTTATAAATGTAGTACAAATGTAATGTGTATATCTTTACAGAATCAAAATGGACATTTACTAAAAAAATCATTTACACCCTGTGACTAAGGTCAAGTTGATACCGCAGGTGGGATAATTAGTTATAGTAAGAGTCTCAAATCGTCTGTTTTAATTTTTTAATATAATTTATATATTTGTTGAGTCATTCTACCTAATATCAAATAATTTTAAGTTAAAATCTCACATGATATCAGAGTTAAGATCTCATTTCTATCATCTATTTTGTTAAGTCTCTCCTGCTTATTTTGCTAAGCTTGCCTATTTCGTCTAGGTATTTATGGAAGGAGTGTTAAAAATCTCATATCACCTTTCTTAATTTTTTAAATATAATTTATATATCTGTTAAGTTATTTCACTTAATACCAATTAATTTTAAATTAAAATCTCATAAGTTCTACACCCAAAAGATATGTGCCACTAAGTAAATTTAAAGAAAATTGCATGTATTAATAACTTTCACACTCAGACACACTGAATATATGTGTGTGTTCTATTGATAAAAAAAAATTTAGCCTTTTCTTTTCAAGTGATAGTAGAAAATAATCTTTTATTGCATTTTTTTTCTCTTGCCTGGATATCTCTCGAGACTAATCTACTATTTGGGTCCTAAACTTGCGTCGCAGTGCATATATACCCCACATTAATTAAATAGTGTTTTTGTAGTCATTTAACTTGAAGAGTGCCATGCAATATATGTTGAAACAATGTACGTAGTGGCACTGTGGCGGTCAGGATTTGTCTTTGAATTAGTGTGCAAATTATGCTCGCAAATGTACGATAAGATGAATTTTTGCATATATACATATGTAAGATATATATACTCACATGAAGTGAGTCTTATTATGGGGTGTGATTCATTCCATGTGAATATATGTGTCTTACATACGTATGTATGTAAGAATTTTTCTGTACCACAAACCATTGCAATTACATCCTGAAATTATGCCTATCCGATATTTTCTACATGATCAATATCTCGAAGATCTTTTGATTCCACCACATATAACCGGTTATTCAATAAACCATCAATTAAAATGAATCGTGTATAATAATAATTTTAGGAGTTAAGAAACGATAGGTTCACAAGGATTAATCCAATCTCTACATATATAAGGTGGTATATAAAATGTAAGTATAAAGGTTGGTGCACAACTTTGTCGCCATAACCATTTAATGTAAGGAAATAAT
This sequence comes from Ormosia semicastrata, assembly GCA_029884595.1. Lineage (NCBI taxonomy): Eukaryota > Viridiplantae > Streptophyta > Magnoliopsida > Fabales > Fabaceae > Ormosia > Ormosia semicastrata. The sequence continues at coordinate 6,387,824 of JAQQTO010000045.1, forward strand.
TTATTGTCTATCTTAAACAGTAATACGGATGAATACAGATCGGGTATCGATCTTAAATAAGCTTGATCAGCGTTTTGGAAGGACAAAATATATTGAGAGAGATGAAATAATATGGACGTATGTTGGCCTGAGTTGAAGAAATTTAATTCTTTTAAGCGTGTGATTCTAAGTTTAATTTTAAGATTTATGTATATGAAAATAATATTATTGGGAGGAGTCTTTGTTTATGCGTCTAACCATATTCTGAAATATTAATCTCTCACCTATTAACAGAGAAGAAAGATATTGAACAGGAAGAAAAGATCTTGAACAGAAAGAAAAATATTGAATAAAAAGAAAGATATTGAATAGAGAAAAGATTATCGTATAAAGATGAATGAGAGAATAAATATCAACTTCTATTGATCAGAATGAATGAATATATATATATATATATATATATATATATATATATATATATATATATATATATATATATATATATATATATATATATATATATACACACACACACATATTGACAGACTTAACCAGCTAATAGTAACAGACTTAACCAACTCCTAACTAACTGAACTAACTAACTCCTAACTAATAAAAAAATTAACTCAACAGCCTCCATCAAGCTGGAGAGTGTATATCCAACATTCGCAACTTGGAACTGAGATAATAAAAAACTTTAGGTGGAACAACTTTAGTGAAAAGATGAGCAATTTGTGATTCTGAGGAAATTGGCAGAAGATGCACGACACCTAGTTGGACTTTATCTCGGACAATATGACAATTGATCTAGCAGCTATGTGCAAAGCTAATTGATTATCACAATATAATAAAGAAAGTTGAACAAAGGGAACCTGGAAATCTTGTAAGAGATAAGTGAGTCATTGTAACTCACAAGTGGTGGTAGCTAAGGCATGGTATTCTGCCTCAGGAGATGATTTAGAAACTGTGACTTGCTTCTTAGGCTTCTAGGAAATGAGAGAATCCCCAAGATAAGCATAGTATCCTGTTACTGATTTGCGACTGTCAAGACATGCAGCCTAATCAAAATCCGAGAAACCTTTGAGCTGAATAGATGAGGATCTAGGAAAAAAATAGACCCTTGCCTAGTGAAGCTTTGACATATTTCAAAATTCTTAGAGCAGCAGTATAATGTGAACTCATAGGCATGGATAAGAACTTACTGAGATGATGCACTGCATATGTAATATTTGGCCGGGTTGTAGTCAAGTATAGAAGTCTGCCAATTAATCTTCTATAAGCAAAGATGTCCTGAAAAGGCTGCCCATCATTTTTCTGGAGTTTGACATCAGCAAGCATTGGAGTTGAAACAGGTTTGTAGGCCAATAAATTAACTTGCATCTTGTATAAGCTCAAGGGCATATTTTCTTTGACATAGTGAGATCCCAGTTCTGTTTTGAGTTATTTCAAGACCTAAGAAATACTTGAGTGCCCCCAGATCTTTGATTTTGAATGAAGAACCCAGCTGACATTTGATTGACTTGATCTCATCCATATCATTGCAAGCCAAAATAATATCATCCACATAAACCAATAGAGCAATAAAAAAATGCCATTTCATTTGGTAAATAAGGAGTAATCAGCCTTGCTAGGGGTGTAACCAGAACTAAGTAATGAACTTGATAATTTTGAAAACCACTGCCCGCTCGCCTACCTCAAACCATAAAGGGATTTGTGTAATTTGTATACCTAATTAGCTTTGGAAGAGTGAAAGCCGGGAGGTAAGGTCATGTAGACATCTTCATCCAAATCTTCATGCAAGAATGCATTATTTACATCTAGTTGATGTAAGTGCCATTTTTTAGAAGAAGCAAGAGCTAGTAGTAAACTCATTATGGTCATTTTGGCTACTGGTGAAAAGGTTTCATGAAAATCTAGCCCCTCGATTTGTGTGTAGCCTTTGGCTACTAATCTTGCTTTTTGTGCCTCTCAATGGTGCCATCAGATTTGTATCTTACCTTGTATACCCATTTGCAGCCAATTGGCTGCTTACCAGGAGGTAAATCAACTAGTATCCAGGTTTGGTTTTGTTCCAAAGCTTGAATTTTAGAAGTCATGGCTTGTTTCCAACAATCATATGTAACAGCTTGGTGATATGTTTTTGGTTCAGGTGTGGTGGTGATATTTAAAGTAAAGGTTGTGAGGAGGTGACAATTTATGATAAGAAATATAACTAGACAATGGATACAAATTACTTGAAGAAGTCGGAAGCTGTGCTGAGGCATTAAGACTACAATGGTAATCCAGTAAATAACTAGGTGGTTTTCTAGGTCTAGATGAGTGTCTAGGAGATAGATTAAGACCCTATGATAATGATTGATTAAGTGGAGAAATGACTGGTGAACAAGGGATAGATGGAGTAACAAAAATATCATAATCAGGAAGTGAATGCTTTATGATTGTTTGATTATGATTAGCAGACTCACTGTGAGAAGAGTGAGGTGAGACTTGATATGGAAAAACATTTTCATGAAAAATAACATTTCTTTAGACAATGATAGATTTTGAATTGATGTCAAAGAGTAAATAACCTTTGACACTAGCTCTAAATCCTAGGAAGACACACTTTATTGCTCGAGAGTCAAATTTGTTTTTGTGAGCAACAAGTGTGGTTGCAAAACACAAGCAACCAAAACCTTTGATATTAGCAAAAATAGGTGGTTTGTCATATAGAACAGTGTGAGTACATTGGTTTTGAATAGAACTAGAAGGAATTCTATTAATCAGGAACATTTCATGAGCAATAGCAAAGGTCCAAATTTTTTTTGGAAGAATAGATTGGAACATAAGGGCTCTAGCCACAGCAAGAATGTATTGATGTTTTTGTTTAACAACTCCATTCTGCTGTGGTGACTCAGCACAAGTTCTATGATGAACAATACCCTTGTCCATATAAAACTGTGACAAACAAAGAAACTCAAGACCATTATCAGATTTGAGGATTTTTACTTTGGTAGAAAACTGATTTTCAACAAGAAAAATGAAGTGTTTGATGTGAGATGTAGTTTCTAATTTATATTTCATAAAAAATAGCCAAGTGTGTCTTGAATAGTAATCTACAACAGTTAAGAAGTATTTGTATCCTTGAAAAGAATGGAGAGAACAAGAGCTCCAGATATCCATATGTAACAATTCAAAAAGATAAGTAGACTTTGTATTATTGTCAAGATGGGGCAATCTCTTGAATTTTGCCATAGGATATATATCACATACAGTAGAAGACTTACAAGTAATAAAAGGAAAAATTTTGTGTAATGCATCTAACTTGGCACCAAATGGATGGCCAAGTCTAAAATGCCAAATATCAGTGGCAGAACTAGTTATAGGATTGACTACTTCATTGTTTACAAAATTCACCATATGAGAATCTTGCAGTACATATAAACCATTAATGACTTCAGCTGATCCAATCATTCTTCGAGGAAATGTGATCCTGTATTAGACAAGAAGAATGATTAAAATGGAGGTCACAATGAAGAGATGAGGTTAATTTTGAAACTGAAATGAGATTAAATGTAAACTGAGGCAAAAACAAGACATCACTAATATAGAAATGATTGGAAAAACTAGTAGTACCAGAAATTTGAGTAACCTAATTGAAATGGGCTTTATTTGTTTATATGAGGAATATAGGTCCAATAATCTACAAATATGATCTGCTGCTCCTGTATCTAATATCCAACTTATAGGTTTAGAATGACAATTGAAAGCTAAGTAAGGGTTACCTAAGGTTTGTGTGACATTAGAATCAGAACCAGATTCTGGACATGTGACAATATGATTGGCAACATGCTGTTTATGTGATTGTTGAATGAGATCCATGAGAGTCTGGAGATGAGCAGGTGTAAAAGCTGAAACATTGTCTTGTGAATTGACTGAACTCATTTGTGAGTTGTCTGCAGAACCAGTTTCTTCAATATTCATGGAGCTAATATGGTTAGCCACTGAATTGGTCCTACGGCCTCTCCCATAACCTAGTGGGAAACCATGTTTTTGATAGCATACATCTACAGTGTAACCATTTTAAAATTTTGTGACAGTGACTACAGAATTTTGAGGAAGCAATACCTCTACCCATAGATGGTTTGCCTTTATTGACAAATTTATTTGAACCAGAGTTAGCAGCATTACTCATGGTTGCAAGAACTTTGGAATCTTCATGCAACTGACTAGTAAACTGTCTTTCTTGTTAAATGAGGAGAGAAAACACTTTGCTAATATGAGGTAAAGGCTCCATAATCAAGATTTGAGATTTTACACCTGAATTAGAATCATTTAGACCTTTGAGAAATCTCATCACCTAATCTTGTTGTCTATAAGAACGAACAGTTGGGATCAAATCACAAATGCAAGGATGTTGACACTTGCAATTTGGAATTGGTCGAAAGTTTTCCAATTCTTCCCACAGAGACTTTAATCTAGTATAATACTGAGTAATTGTGAGATCACATTGATTGATTGCATATAATTCTTCTTGTAGATTTGCTATCCTCATCTTGTCACCTTGTGAAAAACGAATTTTGAGATCAGACCAAATCTCAGATGCAGTGTTCACCCACATAACACTGTTTACAATATCTTGGGACAAAGATCGAGTAAGCCAATATATCACCATTGTGTTGTATCTTTCTTAGGGCAAGAACAAAGGATCAACTGCATCAGGAATGATAATTGAGCCATCTACAAAACGTAACTTGTTTTTGGCTTGAAGAGCCATTTTCATCTGGCATGACCAAGAATGATAGTTGGTACTCGAAAGAAGAGTAGAAACCAACGAATTTACAGGACTTTCATTTGGATGCAAAAAATATGGACCGGTGGGATCTAACCAAGGACTAACTTGATTCTCCATGATTATGGAAGAAAGAAATCAGAAATAGAGCGTAGCAGCAGAGAAATTGTTGAAGAAAATAGATACCATAACAGAGAAGAAATCTTGAATAGAAAGAAAAATATTGAATAGAAAGAAAGATATTGAACAGAAAAAAGATGATCGTATAGAGTTAAATGAGAGAATGAATATTAACTTCTATTGATCATAATGAATTGTGAATATATATATATATATACACACACACATACTAGCAGACTTAACCAACTAACAGTAACAGACTTAACTAACTCCTAACTAATTGAACTAACTAACTCCTAACTAATAAAAAATTAACTCAACACATACCGAGTGCAGATACTCTTAAACTAATAATAATAATAATATTAGGATTGGATAACATTTCGTATTGGTAACAAAACAGAATCATGACTATACTACTAATTACATAAAATCATCATTACTTAGAACATAATCCAATCTCCATTATTATTCAAAAATTCAAATCCTTGTTTACAACTTATTGTGGGTGTTGTAAGATTGATAGTTACAAAATATTACCATAAAAAGAGCTGAAATAGTCTCTCTCTTTTTTGGCAAAAAAAACCTATTCATCAACATATATATATGTGTGTGTATATTTGACGGGATAGATATAGATTGTTATATGCGACAATACCGCATGCATATATTGGGAGAAATTAAGAAAGAGAAAATATAAGGTATACAAAACTTGATTAACATTGTGAGTGAGGAGAGATTTTTGTATAAACGTATTTAATTTGGGTGTATTATATGATAATAAGGATTTATTTTTTTATTAAACAAGTTATATTTACTGAGATATTAATAATTGTCAATTATACTTTATTAAAATATACCTAAACTAAGTACACTAACTTGTTATGGCAAAACGCGCCCCACATAACATGCAGCCCAGTGGTACATATAAGAGTGAGACAGGCTCTGCAGAGAAAATGATTACTGTTTTATTATTGTGATCACTGACGAGACTCAGATTTCATTTCCTTTTCTTTTCTTTTACCCATTACGAATTCGTCATTGATTCCGGGAGAGGAGTCATTTCGTTTTCCATGTCCTTTTGTTTTGGGAAATCCGCAATGGAATCATGACTCATGAGCAGGATATGAAATTTGACCGGTGATTCTTCTTTCCATTCACGGAAATGGAAAGGCACACAAATGACACGTGATGTGAACGTGAACTTCAAAGTATCCCAATCTCTCTCTCCAGTCTCCACTGGAATTTCCTTTGCATTTGACCGTTTTCCACTCTTGACTCTTTGACTGCTAGGGCAGTAGTGCTAGTGTAGTGTTCCCTTCCTTCTTTTCCAGTTTTTCCCATGGAAATCAGTACGTCGTTCGCTAATCCAACTTTTATATTTAGAAAAATAATGTTCGTACATTATTCTTATACTTCTTTTCACGTTTATTTTGAATAAATATGATTAAATAAAAAAAATAAAAAAAATATAATGAATGATATTAACACTTTGAAAAAGGTATATATACTATTTATAATAAGATTATCATAATTATTTTATTTAAGATTTTGTTAAAGTGTACTTATTAAAAATTTAAAAATAATTTTTTATATAAAATTAGAGTATTTAATATATTAAAAATTTTAAAAAATATATTTTTAATTTTAATATTTTTAATAAATATCTTAAAAATATTTGTTAAAAAACTCTTTTATTTATCTTTTTTCATTTATTTATTCTCTTTTTATGTGTTTCACAGCGTGAGACTCACTTTTCCTGCACTTGAAAAAACATAAATTATATATAACTTTTTTCAAATTTAAACTTATTATTATTATTATTATTATTAAGTTAAAATACAATAAACTTATGGTAATATGTGTTTTTGATATGTGGGTATCATTTTTTTCATTCTGTTTTTCATCCTTTTAATCCTCAAAGTAATTTTCCCTACCCAACAAATGTATTTACTTTTGCTGGTGCAGAAAATAAAGGAACCCAAGAAACCAACGGTGGGCTTCTAATATTCAGTGCTAGGATCTTCTTCCAAATTACCAGTACTGCCTTTCTTTGATGTGGATGGAGCTTAGAAAGAAAGAGTTTGAATATGAGATTTGGGTTCAAAACTTTAGCCTTTGATGTCCAGTTTTCAAGAGAAAAAATAAATGTTCTGTCTTGTATTTTACAGAATCTTATCTGTGTGTGTTATAAGCACAATGGGAAAAACTTAGGGGGCATTTTGCACCAATTTAAAACTGAAGAGGTAATTAGCACATGATATATAATTTGAGGTTTTTTAATTTTTCATTATTATTATTATTATTATTATTATTATTATTATTATTATTATTATTATTATTATTATTATTATTATTATTATTATTATTATTATTATTATTATCTCTTTTTTGTTCATAGAAGTACAAAATGTATATTTTGAAAATTTTAAAATTTCTTGCCAAGATTCATTATTGATAGATTATCTATAAGTATCTTTGTAAATATTTGTTGAGTCTGAAAGCACCCTGGAATAGGACCACTTCCCTTGACTTTAAATTTTTGTTACCAAAAAAAATTTAAAATTAACTTGTCAATAGTTTGTGTAATGACCAGTTAATTGCAATTTGCAAACAGTCGAACAGTTAAACAGCCTATAATCACTAAATTGTGATAATGAATTTTTAGGATTATCCTTCTAGGTCTTGACTCTCGAATCCTCGATTAAAGAGTTATTTAAGCAAACTTTCCACATGTTGTTAGTTTAAATTTGTTTGAACTCATCCTATGTCTAGCTGTCAGTTTTTTAAGTTTTTTTTTTCTGAATCTGAAAAAAAAAAAAGAACTAAATTCAATTTGTATATTCTTGAAACCAAAACTCTTAGTATATAATCCATCATTTGTAATCATAAGTTTCATGCGTCATTGTGAATTGTGATCATTAAGTATATATCTTTATGGGTTACCATACTTGTTTTTGTTTTTAATTTAGATTAGGTTCTTATTTCTCCAATAGAAAGCTACGCGACAACTTCTAATTGGCAGAGTTATTTCTGCATATGTATTTTTCTGTCATATTTATCATCCTGTTATTATGATTAGAGCTATGAAATTTGGCCTTGATGTATAAAAGAGTTATATAGGGATGATCGAGAAGTAACTTTTGCACCTTTGTGTTTTGGGTTTAAATAATAAAATATGGGTGATGTCTAATATACACCCTTTAAAAGAGGGTGTATGATACATCATCCAATCCAAGTTATTGATTTATTTATAAAATAAATCAATGGCTTGAATCAATTATAGGCAACCTGATAAGTAGGTTTCTTTTTTTTTTCAGGTTTTTTTTTAGTTTTATATTTTTTTTACATACTACTACAACCATTGTCGTCGGTTAGTAGTCACTGTACGCTGCTTGCCGGTCACTTCCATTTTTTTAAGTTGTATAACTGTATAAATATTATCAGTTAAAATTTATAAAATTTTTCAATAAACACAGTTACAGTTTTAAAAAATTGGCTAACTTCAGTTTTTTTTTAAGTTGTATAACTGTATACATATTATCAGTTAAAATTTATAAGATTTTTAAACAAATACAATTATAGTTTTAGGAAAAAAATTTCAATGTATACGATTATTTATAAAAAAATATAAAGATTAATATAATTTTAATCGATATTATCGACACAGTTGTGTAATTTTAAAAAAATAAACAGTAATCAGTCGGAGGTAGGGTGATGGCTGGTGGTGGTGGTGGCCGACAACCAGCGGTGGTGGTGGCCAGTGGCTGGTGGCCAACAATAGTGGCCTATAAAAAAAACAAATTATAAAAAAAAAGAAACAACTTATAAAAAAAATCATGTAACAGCAAGTAAAATATAAAGTATATAATACATCTAAATTTAATAGAATGTACTATAACACCCGCCATAAAAAGATGTTTAGTATATTTTGTTGCAGGTTGTGATCTACTTATCAAGTACAGAGCTAATTCTATCTTGTACTTGATTACGGTCTCTAGGGGAATACTTCAAATTTAGTGTGTTGCACTTCTATGCCATGTAGGTCGATTTGGTAAATTTAGCCCATGACTTTTGTAGAAGTTGAACACTTTGGGCTAATAATTCATTTGATCCATATTGGAATTATAAAAAAATCAAAACATCACTTTACTACATCTTTTTTATATTTTGAGTGGGTTTATTTGTGCTTTTTTATAAAATAAGTATTTTTTCATTAAAAAAAGCAATTTTGAAATATTTGTTTGGATAAAATTTTGAAAAAAAATAGAATCTAAAAATAAAGCAATTTTTTGGTTTTTTTTAAAGAAAATGCAAATGAATTGCTTCTCAAAAATAATTAATTATGGAGAAATATAGTAGAAGAGAAAAAAAATAAAAAATATTTTTTATAATTGTATCCAAACATAAGACAATTAATTTTCATAAAAATCTCTAAAAAATATTTCAATTAATTATACTATCTTATAATCACCTTTTTAAAAAGCTTACCTAAACGTAACCTTAATTTTGTTTTTGAACGTTGGACAGTTTTTGGTTTAACTATTTGTTATTGAGACAAAGTTTATTGATAATATGAATGATACTCGTGTGAAGTAAGGGTAGGGAGTGTCTTCTTGCTTCCTGTCTCTACCAACCAATTCTTCGTAGTCCCTATTTTCTATCCCCACCACGGGATGATTTTCTCCTATTCTCATTTTCTGAATATTCGTAAATACTTATTGGGACTCCCCAAATTGTCAAAAGAATCAGAAAAAATAAAAACATTTGAAAAAATAGTATAAAGAAAGCTCAAGCACAATATTAAACGTACAACAAAAAACTCAAGAGTTTAACAAGTTCAACATTCTAAAAAGAAATCCAAAAAACATGTTTCAACAACTTTGCAACTTCAAGCTATATTCTAAAATTATATAAGTTCAAAAAACATCAAGTTCACAACTTCTTCAACTCTTAATTATGTCATCCACCCGTAAGTCTTCATTTTTTTCATCTCGTATGTGCCACACTAGCACTTGCCTACAAAATAAAAAACACATAAGCATGTGATTTTTAATGCAAAATATTGAAATAATTTATAATATAATATAACAACATATTCCTTTAAAGCTTTACCTCAATATCATCAATATCTTTATCTTCTTTGAATGTGCAACATTCACCCAATTTTTTTTTCTTGCAAAACCAAATAATTATAAAATCAAATTAACTATGTAAAGAAAAAAATTAAATAAAAAATAGATGGATATAAAATTATATTACCTTCTATTGCATTGTATAACCAATCTTGACAATATATCAATACCTCTATTGTTTCTATACTTGACCTACTCAAATGAGGATTAAGAAAGTGACCATCAGTTTCAAACGAGCTAGAAACTAACAAGAGATGAAACAACATATATTAAAATAGGGTATTTTGACTTCACTTGAATAAATCTTATTTAACTTAATTGATTGATAATCCAATTTTAATAATCTCATGTAAGAGGTGGTAATCCTAAATTATTTAATATTCTCTTCCGAGTCATACTAAACATATTAAAAAACACATATTATCTATTTTCCAAAGCAATAATAAGCATCATTCAACTTATTAAAATTTATGATTAACCAACTAAATCCTCCATAAGGCAAATCTTTACTCTCGTTCCAATTATATACTTATAAAGTTTATTATCTATGTCAAATCAAAAAATTTTCCTTCCAATGTGATTTCAAGATACAAATCAATACAAATTAAGAATAATAATAAACTCTTACATAGATGAAGAAAACTAATTTAACAAGTATAAATATTCAAATATTTAAGTTACGTCAAAATTCCCTAAAAGAAATTTAGTTCATGATAAAATAAGCTATTGCCATAGAAAAATCCACCATGATCATTGTAGGAAAAAGAAGAAAATAGAATAGAAACTCAATTGGTATGTGTTTTCTCCTTCCATGCACCTTTCTCTGTGCGCTACTCCTTGTCTACTGTGTCTCTCCCTCGTGCTATTTTGTGTTGTATTACTCTCTATTTATATTGATTTGGTAACTTGTGTCATACCTAAAGCTGAATCACTAAATACTAAGTTCTTGAATGAAATTAAGTGTTATAAAATTTCAAATCACAAAATTGATATTGAAAAAATGAGTTCTAATTATGCTTCTTAGAAATATTGATCAAGCTTTAAGTTTGTGCAATGAGACAAGATCAATTGTTGAAGAATTGAGAAATAATGTCATCGGTACAATAGTTGTTATAAGGAAACATGTTGATGAGAAGGTTTACATTCCTAAGATAGATTTAATACCAACCAGATCTTGTAATGTGGTGCGTGTAAAATACACTAAGAGCAAGTGCACTCTATCGCCAAGTAATATAGGACTTTGGAGTCCAAGTTATCGATCCCACGAGGAATAAGTGATAATTATTAAAGTTGTAAAATTCTTATGTTATTTAGAAAATCGGAAGTATATGCAAGATCCAAACAGAAAACTAATGGAGAAAAATAAAAAGAACAATTAAATAAAGAAAAGATAAACAAAGATAGAGAGATGCTAGGGCGCAAGGTTCACTTGAGTCTCATTATTCGGATCTTCTTTCAATTATGATACAGGTAATTCTTTTGCCAATATTATCTTATAAGCTATTGAATCCCAATGGTCATGGATGAAACAATATTCTATTCTTAATTTAATCCACCTATTTGGTCATTTAGTTGAACTAATCAAGAATGCATTAAATTCCAATTTCAAGATATGAACTAACAACCCGTCAATTCCATTGGTAGGAGAAATTGATGTTTGGTCATTCACCAATATAATCCTAGGCTTACCATATAGATCCACTCATTGAGTGCGGATGGTCACCGGTCAAACAATGAATTAATGAATGTCACAAGTGATCAAGTTATGACAATAATTCAAGTAATATAGTAAACCCACAAAGAAATTATCATAATCAATTTAGAAATCAGATCCAAATAACTAAGAACACAAGATCCCCCATAGCCCTAGCTATGAGTTTAACTACTCATGTAAAAAAATGACAAATACAAAGAGAGAAGCATCAAAATATACAAAATCTATGAGAAACTATGAAGAAACAAGAAGAAACTATGAGAGAAATGAAGGAGAATCCAACTCTCCACATGATAAACAATGGTGCCCTTTTATAGAAGTTTAGGGTAACAAAATGACAAAAGTGAGTGGATGGATGAGTGGGTTAGTGGAGTGGAGTGGTTGAGTGGATTGGTTGAGTGGATGAGTGGGTTGGTTTGAGTGGAGTGGATTAAATATTGGTTGAGTGGGTTAGTTGAGTGGATGAGTGGATGAGTGCGAAAATCTTGTGTTTGACTTGGAAGCCAAAAACGACCGATTAGACTTCAGATCCATGAAAAGTACTCTTCATGAAAGTTGTAGATCTTTGTCTTGGCTATAACATGCATATCTGGATCGTCCAATTTGGCTTCCTACAGCCCAAGATATGACCCAAATATCTCAGGTTGTTCAAACCCAACTTCAGCACCTCTGTTCCGACTTGCAAGCCCAAACTGACCCATTAGACTTCATTGTTTCAAACGGTGTTCTTCATGAAAGTTGTTTATTTGGGTCTTGACTATCAACTATCCAACTTTCAGCCTATTTGAGAACTTGTAGCTCGAGATATGCCATGAACAATATGCAAAGGTCAAGCTGACAGGATCAGCACCCTAGTTCTTACTTCAACTCCAATTTGAGTTATCCAAACGTGTGATTGGGCCTTTGAGGTCTTCATGAAAGTTGTAGATAATTGTCTTAGCTTTCCTACAAGACCAAAATCACATCAATCAGATATTTGAAACTCAAATTATAGCTAGTTTACTGAACATTGTCAAAGAGATAAATTAGGACTAATTCATACAATAATTCCTTCAATGATCCACTATTTCTCTTCAAATGCCTTAAATCTTTCTAGATATGCAAAACAAAGATAATGATAGGGATTCAATTAAAATTATTTCATAATTACAAGCAAATCACCATCATTTGTTCAATTAAATGTTATAAAATATAGGCTTATCAACTCCCCCATACTTGAGCTTTTGCTTGTCCTCAAGCAAAGAATAGGGGTCAACAACAAGATCAATCTTAACATCCAGAAACATAAATCAAGGGGAATTCCAAAGTTCAAGATCAGTAATCAAATCCAATCAATTAAGATCATTCAAAGCAATTTAAAACAATAAGATGTTTTAGCCTAACTTGCGACTATTTTCTTTACCAAGAATATGAGATCACTCAACTTTCTATCGCTCAAGTGTTTAAAGGACAAAGAGATCACTCAAATTTCTCTTGAAAAATGCAATACCATAGGCTTGCTTATCAATCTCATCTCCACTTTCAAGTTCACATATAATACAAGAATCAAAAGGACTTTTCTTTGGTTGTAACGGGGTCAAGGGTATAATGAAAGATAGGAAGAAAAGAATAAATTAGGATAAAGAATGCTCATGAATAAATCAATACAAAGCAGAATCAGGCTGAAAAGATGATAGATAGAGTATGATGCTCAAGAATATAACAACTTCTCACTTTCAACCCAATATTTTCATTATTCTTTACCAACAATTCTTTTCTTTTCTTTCTTTTTCATTCATAATTTTTTTCTTTTCTTTTTTTTTCAAATTTTTTTTTTTAACCCTTGAAGATAAAATCAACTTTTCAAGACCTTCCAATCAACACATCAATTGCACCAAGGCATTCAACCTGATTATTCAATTGGGTATTCAAAGAAATCAATTTCAGGCTCAAATGGGGCAACTAAGGGTTATTGATGTGTGTGAAACAACATCATATTTTGTTCTTATTTTGCATGCATTCTTGAGCATTTTAGGCATTTTAGTTTCCCTTTTGGTTTGTTTTTCCCTTAGTTCGGATAACTGCGGTGTTTTTGGTGTTCTTGTGCAGGATTAATGTTGAATTGACCTTGGAATGAATGGAAGCTTACATGATTGAAGTTGGAGCTTTATGGAACTAATTTAGGGAAAGATAAGACAATTATCTACAACTTTCATGAAGACCTCAAAGGCCCAATCACACGTTTGGATAACTCAAATTGGAGTTGAAGCAAGAACTAGGGTGCTGATCTTGACAGCTTGACCTTTGTATACTATTCATGACATATCTCGAGCTACAAGTTGTCAAATGAGCTGAAATTTTGATGGTTGATAGCTAAGATCCAAATCTACAACTTTCATGTTGAGCACTTTTCCAGATTCGGAGGTCTAATGGGTCATATTGAGCTTGGAAGGCCATTCCAGAACCAACCACGGCCTAGCCGTGGTGGACACCACGACCGTGGTTTGAGCGCGTAGCAGATTTTAGTTTTCTGTTTTTATTTCTTTTGGGGGCTTTTAGCCCATAAAAACCCTAGGCTATAAATAGATGTTCTGATTGCTATTAGGGTATTCTAGCTTTGATTAAAACCTTGTTCGAAAGGAGGCACAAAGGAGGCTTGAGTTCTTCATCTTTCTCCCTTCGTCTTCCATTGTTACGGGTTTGGGATGTTTTTAAGTTTGATTTCTGTTTCCTTCTTCTCTATGTCTGAGTAGTTACTTTTGTTTCTAGGATTGGGCAATGCCCTTTGATACATTGATAATGATTAATTGACGTTGTTTTTCCCTTTTATTAATCTTGATTGTTTATTGATTCAATTCTTATTGCTTTTATTCATGTGAATTTGTTGGCCACTTATTTGCATCTCATAGGCATTTAGGGACGTACTGAGAGGTGAACCTAAGTGTTGGAACCATTAGAATTGAACTTAAGGTCTAAATCACGAGAGTAGTTTTAGCCTTTCGAGGAATCAATGAATTACCACAAAGCGTAATGGGTTCAATTTAAATTCAATTACCACGAAAGTAGGAATTGGTTTAATTGGGCACGGATCTTGTATCTTGAAAGAGAACATTAACTAATTTTGGGTAATTCACCTTCAATTGAATTTCAGGTTTAATAAAAGGGTTGTCGATTAGGATTTGTCTTGTATCATTGTGGTATCCCAATCTTGGAAGCTTTCTTTAATCTGAAAACCCCTTTCTTGATAACTTGTTATCTTTGTTCTGAATTCTGTTTTCTTTATTTTTATTTAATTGTTTTGTTACTACGTTCTTCTTTATCAACAATCATATTTCCTTTTGTTTAACTTAATTAAATTAATTAATTAATTGGTATTCATACACACAGTCCCTGTGGATTCGATCTTTTTATTACTTGACGACTTGAAAACCGTACACTTGCGGATTTCACGCATCAAGTTTTTGGGATTGTTAGAAGTTTGTGTTTTTCTTGAATATCAGTTTAATTTTTAATTTAATTATTTTAAACCTTTTTATTTTTACCATATTATTACGTTCTTGTTTCTCTTTGACTCTCTGCAGTAATTACTCCATTGACATCACATGAGCACAAAAACCAGACCAAAGTCAAGCTAATGACTTTAAACAAGCGCTTCTTGGGAGGCAACCCAAGTTTCTTTGTTTTTATTTTTCCTTTTAATTTCTTCTTTTTCTTTTGAATTTGTGTGTTGGATTCTGGTTTGATCTTTATCTCATGGATCTTGTTTAGGTTTGTCCCTTTTAGAACTCAAATTAGAAGAAGAGTGAAGTCGAAATTTCCACACCCTGACCCATGAAAAATTCCATGGCCATGGATTGAACACCAGAAGTTTTTCTGCCACCACAGTGAGTTCTTTTCTTTTATCCCTTCTCTTGTTTTAGATTTTTACATTGGGAACAATGTAAGTTCTAAGCTTGGGGGTATTTTTTTTATTTTCATATTTTTATTTTTATTAGTTTCATGCATTCTCATGTCTTGTTTTGCATTGCATTTTCATGTTGCATTTTCACGCCATCATATCTCTTGGGTTTTTGGTTGAACTTGTGCCCCTCTCTTTTGAAGATTTTGAGATGGTATTGATTTGGAACCCAATTTGTTGATTCTTGTGATAGGCTACAGGCATTGTTTTAATTGATAGTAGAGGTGATCTTTTGATAGTTGATAATTAGCATAATGTTCTCTGAATTTGTGCTTCTCATTGAATTTTTAAACCTCTAAATGTGAGTTTTGAGCCTATATGGGATATATGCACTATATGATTTTTGTTCCCATTCTTTGTGTTGAGTGATATTCTTCATTGATCATGTGCTCTAGAACTTGATTTGAAACCTTTTTGAGGCAAAATTTTTGGTTGCATGCTTGAATGTGATTAAGGCATTTTAGGTATTTTTTTGGCCTTCTGAAATTGTTACACTTTCATCCTCTAGTTGCCCATTTTGAGCCTACTGCATACTTGCTTTCTTTATACCTATGCTGAAACATTGTTGGTTATCATTTAGAATATTAAATGGAGCAAATTGGGCTTGAAAGTTGTATTGGGAATTATATGTATTTGAGCTTCCTCTTTCTCAAAAAAAAAAAGAAAAAAAAAGGAAAAGAAAAAAAATAAAAGAAACATCATGAGATGAAAGCTTGAAAAAGAGGAGAAAGAGGAGAAGGAAAAGTAAGGAAGAAAATTCTTAGAAATATGGAGTTATGATCCTGTTTGAAAAATGCCTTTGCTCCATTGATGTTCTATTGGATTTCTTGTGCTTATTGAAAAAATTTGATGAGCCCTTTGTGTATACCTTCCTTTCTCTACCATACCTATCATCATTCCCATGGCCCCATTATAACCCTTGAAAGACCTTTTGATTCTTGCATGCATGCTGATTATTAGTGAAAATCTGGTTTCTTATCAAGCATATGGAAGTGCATTTTCTTTGATGGATTTTGAGCGCATTGTCTTCACCCTTAAACACTCTGAGTGTGGTTAATGGAGTGAACTTAATACAATCAGTGATGATGCATGATTTTTGAGAACTTAGTCTTTAATTGGACTTGATTTTGATTACCTCTCAGATTCTTTGCTTGCCTTAGCCTATTGCTCGGATATTGTTTTCTCGGGTTCCTTATTCTTTTTGTCTTTTGATCCCACGTCTTGGTTTGACTTTAATTTTTGCTTGAGGACAAGCAAAGTCTTAACAGGGGGATTTGATGTGTGTGAAACAACATCATATTTTGTTCTTATTTTGCATGCATTCTTGAGCATTTTAGGCATTTTAGTTTCCCTTTTGGTTTGTTTTTCCCTTAGTTCGGATAAGCTCAGGTGTTTTTGGTGTTCTTGTGCAGGATTAATGTTGAATTGACCTTGGAATGAATGGAAGCTTACATGATTGAAGTTGGAGCTTTATGGAACTAATTTAGGGAAAGATAAGACAATTATCTACAACTTTCATGAAGACCTCAAAGGCCCAATCACACGTTTGGATAACTCAAATTGGAGTTGAAGCAAGAACTAGGGTGCTGATCTTGACAGCTTGACCTTTGTATACTATTCATGACATATCTCGAGCTACAAGTTGTCAAATGAGCTGAAATTTTGATGGTTGATAGCTAAGATCCAAATCTACAACTTTCATGTTGAGCACTTTTCCAGATTCGGAGGTCTAATGGGTCATATTGAGCTTGGAAGGCCATTCCAGAACCAACCACGGCCTAGCCGTGGTGGACACCACGGCCGTGGTTCGGAGCGCGCAGCAGATTTTAGTTTTCTGTTTTTATTTCTTTTGGGGGCTTTTAGCCCATAAAAACCCTAGGCTATAAATAGATGTTCTGATTGCTATTAGGGTATTCTAGCTTTGATTAAAACCTTGTTCGAAAGGAGGCACAAAGGAGGCTTGAGTTCTTCATCTTTCTCCCTTCGTCTTCCATTGTTACGGGTTTGGGATGTTTTTAAGTTTGATTTCTGTTTCCTTCTTCTCTATGTCTGAGTAGTTACTTTTGTTTCTAGGATTGGGCAATGCCCTTTGATACATTGATAATGATTAATTGACGTTGTTTTTCCCTTTTATTAATCTTGATTGTTTATTGATTCAATTCTTATTGCTTTTATTCATGTGAATTTGTTGGCCACTTATTTGCATCTCATAGGCATTTAGGGACGTACTGAGAGGTGAACCTAAGTGTTGGAACCATTAGAATTGAACTTAAGGTCTAAATCACGAGAGTAGTTTTAGCCTTTCGAGGAATCAATGAATTACCACAAAGCGTAATGGGTTCAATTTAAATTCAATTACCACGAAAGTAGGAATTGGTTTAATTGACACGGATCTTGTATCTTGAAAGAGAACATTAACTAATTTTGGGTAATTCACCTTCAATTGAATTTCAGGTTTAATAAAAGGGTTGTCGATTAGGATTTGTCTTGTATCATTGTGGTATCCCAATCTTGGAAGCTTTCTTTAATCTGAAAACCCCTTTCTTGATAACTTGCTATCTTTGTTCAATTGTTTTCTTTATTTTTATTTAATTGTTTTGTTACTACGTTCTTCTTTATCAACAATCATATTTCCTTTTGTTTAACTTAATTAAATTAATTAATTAATTGGTATTCATACACACAGTCCCTGTGGATTCGATCTTTTTATTACTTGACGACGAAACCGTACACTTGCGGATTTCACGCATCAGTTATTTTTATCAATACAACTCTGAAAGTCAAGAAAGAATAAAACCTAATTGCCTCAATCATATTCAAGCATGTATGTGAATCATTAAAATTTTAACAAGATATCAAAGCAAGTTCTAGCGCACATCAAACAAAAGAAAATTCACTCCAAAAGAAAAATAGGACTTTATTTATGAAAAATCCAATCATTAAAGCTCAAAACTCACTTTCTGGTTAAGTTGATAAAGAAAACATAAACAAGCAGGCATGACTCAAAGATGCTAAATTTCACTTTTCTCAATTGAACAAGATTACTTCACACAAAATAATTTCATAATTAACATATTCCCCTTTCAAACATATTTCTATCAGCTCACAATAAATCAAGCGATTAACACACAATTCCAACTTAACTATCAGCAATACTCAAGTGTTCATCAGTTGTGCAATTTTTTTTTTACAGAGTACATTACCACTCCCCCACACTTAATATTAACATTGTCCTCAATGTGAAAGAGAGATAAATAAAGAGTAAAGAAAAGAGCAATACAACCTGATGAGACATGAGACATGGCAGGCAGAAAGACAAAGTAACAGTCAGTGCTACAACAGAATCTGAAAAATCACCGAACACATGAGTAGAAATACAAATTAGGGTCTTTTAAAGTCAGATTCCCAAGACTGTAATACTTATGTTCAACCCTGAAAAAAATTCCACAAATAAGAAGTTCATGATGCATAAGTTCACATGAATGCGTCTCAAGAGTATGACTCTTTACTCAGCCATTCGAAATGAATTAAATTTTTATCTTCTCGGTTTGTGGAAATTATCTTCAAATTGTAACTTTAAAACAAAGATAACAAAAATAACTAAAAGAAGAGACAATAAGGAAGAAACACAGGTTGCCTCCTGTGAAGCGCTTGTTTAACGTCATTAGCTCGACGTTGCCTTTTCAGATGAATCAAGGTGGCTTAAAGCAAGAGAAATAGGAGGATGTCTTTTTCTTTTCAAAACAGTCCTTCCTCCCTTCAACAATGGCTTTGGGACTACTTCCAACAGAATTGTGAACTTGACAAGAGCTTGACTGTCCCAATTGCTCCTTAACTCCACTGGGCCAAGGTGGTTGCACTCAATCAATAGATGAAAGACCAATCTGTGAAGAAACATGGATCTTAGGAGGACCTTTATCTGTCTCAATAGCTTGACATTCCAACAGATCAACCTCAACACTGTATGATGGAGGGGCCTTGATAGCTAAGATTTCCTGCTTCTTAGCTTGAACAAAATTAATCGGGGCATGGAGATTTGCCATTGGAGAAGATTTAGCTTCCCTAAAGACGTTGATGGTCATATGATCTCCATCCACTCTCAAGATGAGCTCACCCCGAGGTACATCAATCACAGCTCCAGAAGTGGCTAAAAATGGTCTTCCAAGAATGAGAGGAATATCAGCATCCTCTTCCATATCTAGCACCACAAAATCAACTGGGAAAATAAATTTATCCACCTTCACTAAAACATCCTCCACCACACCACGCGGGTAAGTGAAGGATCTATCACCAACTGTAGTGAAATGTTGGTGGGCTTCGGTTTTCTGCATTCCCAATTTCTTAAACACGAGAAAAAGGCATCAAATTAATACTAGCACCCAAATCACATAATGCCTTATCAAAATAAGAGTTACCAATAGTGCAAGGAATAGTAAAACTCCCTGGATCTTTCAATTTTGGAGGTAATTTCTTCAAAAGAATGGCAGAACACTCCTCAGTAAGACATACAGTCTCAAATTCCTCAAGATTGCGTTTCTTTGTAAGTATTTCCTTTAGAAACCTTGCATACTTGGGCATCTGAGAGATAGCTTCAACGAATGGAATATTAATTTGTAATTTCTTGAATATCTCCAAGAATTTGGCAAATTGCTGATCTGACTGATTGTTCTTAAGCCTCTGAGGGAATGGGATCTTGGCATATGGGGATGGTTCATAAACGGCACTTTGCTCACGATCCTTCTTTGCTCTCTGCCACTTTGGTGCTTTCTTCTCAACCTCTCTCTCTTGGTTGACATCTTCAGTAAGGACATCGTCAGTTGCCTTCTCATCTTCCTGCATTGACTGAACAAGAGTATCTCTAGGCTCTGACATTTCTTTCTTCTGCAGAGACTCCCCAAGTTCCTTACCACTTCTCAGGAAAATTGCATGGGCCTGTTCCCTAGGATTAGTCTCAGTAGTGCTAGGCAATGTCCCTGGTGGCCTTTCTGACATCAGAGTAATCAACTGACTGATTTGAGTCTCAATGGTCTTCATTCTAGCTTCTGAACTTTGCATGTACTTTATTACAAGATCTTCAAAACTTGGCTTCTCTGTAGGTGCTTGAAAACCTGGAGGTGGTTGTGGGGCTCTCTGTTGATTCTTCTGATAGCTTTGTTGATTTCCCCATTTGAAATTAAGGTGGTCCCTCCAACCAGGATTGTAGGTGTTGGCATAAGGATTGTACTGCTGCCGGTTGGGATTTCCAACAAAATTTGCTGCTTCAGATTCTGGGGCAAAGGGACTACCAACTTGACAGTTTGAACTTGTATGACCCTGTCCTCCACATGCATCGCAAATAGTTGGTGAGGGTGCACTACTTGTTACCATCAAGGTTTCCACCTTCTTTGTCAAGGCTTCCAATTGATTCAGAATGGTAGTAGAAGCGTCCACAGCATGCACTCCTACTGGTTTCTTAAGAATTTGGCGCTCATTTTGCCATTGATAACTGTTCAGCGCCATTTCTTCAATCAATGTTTGGCTTTCAGTAGGTGTTTTCCTCCATATAGTACTTCCCGCAGCAGCATCAATGAGGGAACGGTTTGCAGAAGATAAACCGTTATAAAAAGTCTGAACCTGCTGCCACACGGGAAATCCATGGTGTGGACATCTCCTCAATAACTCTTGAAAGCACTCCCAAGCTTCATAAAGAGTGTCCATTTCAAACTGCACAAAAGAAGATATATCATTTCTTAACTTAGCAGATTTAGAAGGAGGAAAATACTTAGCCAGAAACTGTTGTGTCAATTGATCCCATGTAGTGATGGAACCCCTTGGAAGTGACGTTAACCATTGACTAGCCCTGTCTCTGAGAGAGAAAGGAAAGAGTCGTGTCGATTGCATCATCTGTCACTCCATTGTACTTGATAGTGTCACACAACTGCAAGAATCTAGCCAAATGCTGATTTGGATCATCTGAAGGTAATCCACCAAACTGTATAGAATTCTGAATCATGGAGATCAATGCGGGTTTGATCTCAAAGTTGTTAGCCGCCACAGCTGGTCTTATAATACTTCCTCCATACCCTTCAGCAGTGGGCATAGAGTACTCAAGCATGGTCCGCTCTGCTGGGTTAGCTATTTCGTCACGATTCCCTTCAATTACTCGTCCTTCCATTCTATTTATGTCTTCTGTCACAGCTGAAATTTGAGTTTGCTTTCTTAACCTGCGAGATGTTTTCTCAATTTCTGGATCAAATGTCAAATCAAGAAACTGAGAGCGAGTGAACATAAACAGGAAAAATGAACAAGTGAAAATTACAGTAAAAAATTAATTAAAAATACATAAATAATAATAATAATAATAATAATAATAATAATAATAATAATAATAATAATAAACAAAAATAAAAGAAAAGAAAGATAAAATAAAAAAAATTACAACAAAACAGAAATATACAAAATAAGAAAATAAATACAAATAAAAATAAAAGCAAATAGAGATAAACAAAAGCAAAACACAATAATAAAAATAGATAAAATAAATTAAAATAAAAATTTCATCTAAATTAACTAGAATTTTACGCCTCTAATATTACCAAAATTATTCCCCGGCAACGGCGCCAAAAACTTGGTGCGTGTAAAATACACTAAGAGCAAGTGCACTCTATCGCCAAGTAATATAGGACTTTGGAGTCCAAGTTATCGATCCCACGAGGAATAAGTGATAATTACTAAAGTTGTAAAATTCTTATGTTATTTAGAAAATCGGAAGTATATGCAAGATCCAAATAGAAAACTAATGGAGAAAAATAAAAAGAACAATTAAATAAAGAAAAGATAAACAAAGATAGAGAGATGCTAGGGCGCAAGGTTCACTTGAGTCTCATTATTCGGATCTTCTTTCAATTATGATACAGGTAATTCTTTTGCCAATATTATCTTATAAGCTATTGAATCCCAATGGTCATGGATGAAACAATATTCTATTCTTAATTTAATCCACCTATTTGGTCATTTAGTTGAACTAATCAAGAATGCATTAAATTCCAATTTCAAGATATGAACTAACAACCCGCCAATTCCATTGGTAGGAGAAATTGATGTTTGGTCATTCACCAATATAATCCTAGGCTTACCATATAGATCCACTCATTGAGTGCGGATGGTCACCGGTCAAACAATGAATTAATGAATGTCACAAGTGATCAAGTTATGACAATAATTCAAGTAATATAGTAAACCCACAAAGAAATTACCATAATCAATTTAGAAATCAGATCCAAATAACTAAGAACACAAGATCCCCCATAGCCCTAGCTATGAGTTTAACTACTCATGTAAAAAAATGACAAATACAAAGAGAGAAGCATCAAAATATACAAAATCTATGAGAAACTATGAAGAAACAAGAAGAAACTATGAGAGAAATGAAGGAGAATCCAACTCTCCACATGATAACCAATGGTGCCCTTTTATAGAAGTCTAGGGTAACAAAATGACAAAAGTGAGTGGATGGATGAGTGGGTTAGTGGAGTGGAGTGGTTGAGTGGATTGGTTGAGTGGGTGAGTGGATGAGTGGGTTGGTTTGAGTGGAGTGGATTAAATATTGGTTGAGTGGGTTAGTTGAGTGGATGAGTGGATGAGTGCGAAAATCTTGTGTCTGACTTGGAAGCCAAAAACGACCGATTAGACTTCAGATCCATGAAAAGTACTCTTCATGAAAGTTGTAGATCTTTGTCTTGGCTATAACATGCATATCTGGATCGTCCAATTTGGCTTCCTATAGCCCAAGATATGACCCAAATACCTCAGGTTGTTCAAACCCAACTTCAGCACCTCTGTTCCGACTTGCAAGCCCAAACTGACCCATTAGACTTCATTGTTTCAAACGGTATTCTTCATGAAAGTTGTTTATTTGGGTCTTGAATATCAACTATCCAACTTTCAGCCTATTTGAGAACTTGTAGCTCGAGATATGCCATGAACAATATGCAAAGGTCAAGCTGACAGGATCAGCACCCTAGTTCTTACTTCAACTCCAATTTGAGTTATCCAAACGTGTGATTGGGCCTTTGAGGTCTTCATGAAAGTTGTAGATAATTGTCTTAGCTTTCCTACAAGACCAAAATCACATCAATCAGATATTTGAAACTCAAATTATAGCTAGTTTACTGAACATTGTCAAAGAGATAAATTAGGGCTAATTCATACAATAATTCCTTCAATGATCCACTATTTCTCTCCAAATGCCTTAAATCTTTCTAGATATACAAAACAAAGATAATGATAAGGATTCAATTAAAATTATTTCATAATTACAAGCAAATCACCATCATTTGTTCAATTAAATATTATAAAATATAGGCTTATCATAATGCCCCTCAAATTTTAAAGAAGACAATTTTCTATAACCCTTTGTTTTGCTATAACCATTAATAAGAATTAAGGCAAATCTCTTTCTTATGTGGTGATATTTCTACCAAAGCCTGTTTTGCTATGGACAACTTTACATTACGGTTTCTAGAATAAAATTTAGAAATGATTTGAAAATATTAATTTTTTATGGAAATGACAATACATGTAATACAACAACAAATGTTGTTTACAAAAAAGTGTTTTAGAAAGTTTAAATCCAATGTAATTATTTATTTTAAATCTTTTATTTTTTCATTCGTCTTTCATTTATTTTATTCTTCAAATTTTAAATTTCTAATTCAATCAATTATTTCTTTTGCGTGGTAAACCTTAGAAATTTTGCATTTATAATTCAAAATAAAAAATTATAAAATGATAATAGTTTAGTATGTTATGTTTTTCCTTTCTTAATTTTCTCTTATTATATTATTCTTAATAATATTATTTTTTATTTTTTATTCCATGCAGGTGTCAGAAACATGAACATTACATTTGGATGTGAAGGATAATTACAGTTATGAGGATTATATTTGAATGGTTTTTTATTTTATTTTATTTTTATTTCTTCTTTACGTTTATTAGTTTGGATATCAAAATTGATTGTTTTTGTTAATAAAGTACTAATCAAGTAGTATAATTAAGTTAATCTCAATCTTTATTAAAAATTAAAAAAATACTTTTATTTTTAAATTTAGCTTAATACTAGATATGTTTAAAATAAAAAAAATTAATTACCATATGCATTGTATGGATTCGAAATATTAGGAATGTTAAAGTTCTTAAATAAGTATAGTTAACATAGTAATTTATTAGGTAATATATTATTTTAAAAAACATGTATAAATATTTTTCGTTTGCATTGGATTGATTTTAAAAATTAAAACTAAAGATTGATCCAATCCAATTAAGTTTTTTGATTTTTCAACTAAGTTTTTTCAATTTTGATCATATTGATATAGTTTTCAACACTCCTATAAACTACTTCATTATGAATCACTCCACCTAATCCTTTTTCAAAACTCCTAAAAATATATTGAAGTGGATAAATGAGTGATTAATAAGTAATTTTTTGCCCATGAGCAATTGATAATTCAACCTCTATGGGCTTAGCCCAAGTAGCTAGAACTTCAATTGGCCTTTTTTTTTTGGTCAAAAATGATTATTTTTATGATATTTTGGTCTTTTGAGGCCAAGTTGTTGAATTTCATGGTTTCAGAATAGAGGGAGAAGAGAGCAGAGGGAGAAGAGAGAAATGAGAGAAAAATTTGTATATTGATAGAATGAAGAAGCTAAAAAATACAATAGGTGTAAACTTGGCTTATATAGCCAACTAATCCAAAGTTAACTAACTAATCATTAAAATTAATTCTAACAAACTCTAACTAATTCTAACTATTTTAACAGCCCCCCGCAAGCTGGAAGGTGTACATTACACTTCCAGCTTGGGATGACCAATACAAATGCATATCCAAAGCTCTAAATGCTTAACCACCTTACAAGGCAGAAGCTCCAAATGCTTAACCACCATATAAGGCGGAAGCTCCAAATGCTTAACCACCATACAAGGCAGAAGCTAAAAACAACAAAGCCAACAAAGGGCAAAAGCTTAACCATTAAGCAGAAGCCACAACTCAAGGCTTAACCACTTAACAGAAGCAAGAACATCCATCAATGCTTAACCACCACCATGGGCAGAAGCTTACAACAAAAGAAAATCAATGCTTAACCATCCATGACAGAAGCTTACATCAACACTTAACCATCATGAACAGAAGCTTACAACTCCAAAAAAAATCAAAGAAGCAAATCACCAAACAGTTGGTGTACACAGAACTTAAAAATAATTGGAAATACATCTTCATCAAAACAAAGATCTACGCTCACGAAGATGAAGATGGAGCCCCTGGCCCAATCTCTAAGTCGTGTCAGGGGTGAGCAGCAACAGTTCTCCTTGACATTGAAGAAAGTATTCTTTCATTGAGCTTAGTGTGAGGCAAACCCGAATTCCTTGCACTGGATTCTTCATGGTTAGCCATATTGGCTTTCCCAGATAATACAGAAATACAGAGAGGCACTGAAACAGAGTCACTGAGTCAGAGGTGAGTGAACAGGGGCGCAAGAAGCAGCGTCGGAGGCTTCAACAGCGGCAACCGGCGGCCGAAAATCGCCTCCCACGGCAGAACACGGTGGCCCTCGCGGAGGAGGTTGAGGACCTCTGTTATGTAGATCTGATGCATCGAGATGCAGATCCGAACAAAAAACACCATCGTCGTGTTGATCTCGATCAGATCCATAGGGATCTGGTAACAAGAAGCATAACAGAGATAGAGCAAGAACAAGATCTGGATTTCGGACCAAGAGTCCATGGGGATTGAACGGACGAAGGAGAGGTGGACGTCGAGGTTGCGGTGCTTGCTGGAGCACTCGAGGCACATGAAGACGCCGTAGAAGAGCAGTCCACTGCGGGAATGAATCCGAATCTGGAGGGGAAGATACAGACCACAGAATCACAGATCTGAGATGGCAGTGATAGAG
Source organism: Ormosia semicastrata (assembly GCA_029884595.1). Lineage (NCBI taxonomy): Eukaryota > Viridiplantae > Streptophyta > Magnoliopsida > Fabales > Fabaceae > Ormosia > Ormosia semicastrata. The sequence continues at coordinate 6,414,409 of JAQQTO010000045.1, forward strand.
GGAAAGAGAAAGGGGAGAGAGGCCCAACAAAAGGGCTGCCATAAAGGAAAGAGGATTAGTGGGTTGATCTACCAACAAAGCATCGGAACTCAATTTCTGCAGAAGACATGGGACAACAAGAAACCCAGAAACTGGGACACAAATGGAATAAACGAAAAAGAGAAAGAGGATTAGCGGGTTGATCTACGAGGAGACTAGAGGGGTGCTCAAGATTTTTCTCGGGAAAGTGTAAAAGAAAAAGGAAAATAAACTAAGAAAGGAAAAAAGAAAAAAATGCAGCAGAAGAGTATTCAAGGAGGGTGAAAAGGCTCTGATACCATGTTGAATTTCATGGTTTCAGAATAGAGGGAGAAGAGAGCAGAGGGAGAAGAGAGAAATGGGAGAACAATTTGTATATTGATAGAATGAAGAAGCTCAAAAATACAATAGGTGTAAACTTGGTTTATATAGCCAACTAATCCAAAGTTAACTAACTAATCATTAAAACTAATTCTAACAAATTCTAACTAATTCTAACTATTTTAACACAAGTCAAATTTTCAAAAAGAAAAAGTATTTTTCAAATCTGCTAATATTTTTTGGATCTATTGCTTTTACTTCTGCATCATGAATGTGGTAACAACGATGGTAACCATGGCTTGGCAGTAGTAGCTAGAAAAGGAGGCCACGACTTGACTGTGGTAGGTAGAAAAGGGTGGTCATAGCCCAAAAAGGGTGATTATTGCATGGTAGTGGCAGTCAGGAAATAGAAGCTATATGACCCAACGTTAGTGGTCGAAAAATGGTGGCGCTAATGGTGGGGGCAGTGGTGGTCAAAAAATAGTGGTGCTTGATGGTGGTGGTTGGGAAGTAGCCATGAACCATGATAGTAGAAAATGCTTCAAAGTCTCAAAGATGAAAGTGGAGGCCAGTGGTCAAATTAAAATCCTAAGAAGTTATATCATGGAATGAGTGAGAGAATAGTGTTATATTTTTAGGAAAATGTTATTTAATATGAAATTCATTTCGTGCTTGTTGTACTAATAGTGTTTTTGTAATACTTTCTCTACCACTTTTATTTCTTACCCACTGTGATTTCCATCTTTCCATTTATTTTATTAGTCCCTACTAATTTCTTACGAAATTCGTTAGAAAGTTTTCATATTAAACAGCATCGTTCATATTATTATAATGAGATAAAAAGTGTTAGTTATATTTGACTATATTATCATATAGACATATCAATCATATGAATATGATAATATTTGCTTATATTATCAAGTCATCGTTATATGATTCACCAAATGTAATTTGTTTTTTCGTCTACCACCAAATGTAGTCTTAAAAAGTGGATAAAAGAGCGATTAATATTTGTTTTGTTTTTTAGGCCATGAGCAATTGATAATTCAACCAATATGGGTCTGGGCCAAACAGTTTGGATTCTAAAGGGGCCAAACTTTTTGAAACAACCTTTGACGGTGTCCGAAATTGACGGTAGATTTTCTCGCATTTTCTTGCCCCCTGTTTGGCACAAGGGAAAAATGAAAACCATCAACAACGCCCATTATTTTCACCGACTTTTTTTATCACATCAAACAGCTTCATTTTCTTCCCTTTTCGAAGGCGAAGACCTTAGACTACTAGAAAAACACAAGTAAAACCTTCCCAAACTCCCTTACCAGTTTCAAACGCGTTCAGTGCCTCACCATTTTCCTCCTCGATATTCACGCTACTGGGATCCATCAACCGCTCGCAGAAACACCAAAAATCTTCACTTTCTGCATTTTTCTTGGTGGGTTTTTGTTTTTCTCAGCAACCAAGCAACGATCTTCTTCTGGGTCTGGGAAAAACCTCGGTGCTTTGTTTCTGAAGCACTGATATTGGTGGTTGGGATTCAAAATAAGGGTGATGGTGAAGAAGGAGATTGAGAAGAGGGGTTATGGAACGCGATGGTTTTGGGTGGTGGTTGCTCTCATCGTTGTGTTTGTTGCCATGGCCATGTCTTCCAGAACTTCCCCCAGAATAGCTCTCTTTGGAGCCATTGATAGAGCATGTCAATGTGCTCGGGTAATTTCAGTTTCCGAATCCAAACCAAGTTCCTGAGTTTCAATTTCAGTTTTTTTTTTAAATCTTTAGCTTTAATTATGGAATTCTGAATCTCAATCTATTATGCAGTTATATGATATTTTAGCTTGTTCCTCCATATGTTCTTTGTTTGATAGATTATAATCTGAAGTAAATTGTAATTTTGGGAAAATTTTCGGGACAAAGCATATATCTTTATATGATTTTCTGATTTTTTATTTTGATACTGTTTGTGATAATGTCTTCCACTTCTAAAAAGAGGATGTCTTACATTGACTTAAACATGAAAATAATACATTTTGTGCTCATTGGAGCACCAAACAGTAGAAATTGTAGAAATATGTTTTCCATGAGTTGTTTTCGGTTCTGTGTTATGTGACTAGAAATTATACTCTTTTATTTTATTTTATTTTTATCAATGGTTAATTTTTCTTTTACTCTTGTGCAGGGTACACCAAAGTATAGTGGCATGGTGGAGGATTGTTGTTGTGATTATGAAACTGTGGATCACCTTAACGAGGAAGTGTTGAATCCATCTCTCCAAGAGCTTGTGAAAACCCCGTTCTTTCGATATTTTAAGGTTTGCATTTTGTCACTTCTTATATCTACTTTTTTTCTTGAATTTCCTATTGACTAACATCCTCTTATATGCCGTTGATGCTCATGGGTACCTAGAATGTGATGAGAACCATCTAAACCATTAGGTTTTGAAGAGGCCCTTCTATTGTTAGTGTGTATTTTTTGTCTCCAATCGACTAGTATCAGTTCCTATCCCTGGAATGACTTGTAAAGTTTACCTAGCATCCAATTCATACCAATAACACAATTTAGGATTGAGAGGCCTTTCCAGAGAGAGTGTATGATATAGTCCTAAGTTTCTCAACCTGTTGTATTTAAAGGTTTTCTTCATCACTTGATGGGAACTCTCATATTTTTAAGGAGGTTTATTTGGCATTTCACTTGATTTGGGGTAAGATTAGGCATTTGGTGTCTATTTGGCGTAAAGCATGTGGCCTTTTTAATGGGGTCTCACTACCACTAACAGATATGTTGTTGAGGGACTGGGAAGCTTTGTCCCATTGATGTTTTGTTTTTCTTTCTTGGTTGTTCTCTGTTTTGTTCTTTTGTTTAGGAGGATTCCTTTTCCTCCTCTATCTTTGTAATTTTTTTTCTTCATCTTAATAAATTTATTCGTTTATCCAAAAAAAAAAAATGATTAGTTACATTACATGAACTGTTTAATTGTTTCAAGAAAGCCAAGAATTGCTTGGCTCTGAAGTTTTCATTTTATGCATTTTTGTTTTCAATCCTTAATGTGATTGCCCCAATTCTGGGCATTTAAGAAAGTCCACACATTATTTGCTGTCAAATTTGTCTTCTTGATCCTTTTTATGTTCTTGGTAAGTTGGAGTTCACTCTCTTCATTTCTCGTCTGCTACTATATTGTAGTTTTAACATACTATTTGAATTTGATTTTATCAACAATATGAGAAATAAGAGAGAACCACATATGTTGTAGAAAACCTTTGAAGCTTTAAAATTGAGTCTATGCTTCTCAACTTTTCTTTATTAGTTGAACTGGAAATCCATGTTAAAACTCATACACCGTTTGACAGATTGAGCCTTTTGAGCCATGTAAATGTAAGCATAAAACTTGTCCATGCTTTATACTGATATAGGCTTTTCATTTTAAGCAGATTTAGCCCATGCAGTTAATTGAGCCATGATGGCATTTGAGTTTATTTTAGCCCTGTTAATAATGCCCTGAGCTTGGTGATTGCATTATTCAGATCTTAAGAGTTCCCTTTAGGATATACCTAATAAAATATTTGATATTTTGGCCATGTTGATGCTGGTTCAGCAGTCTTGATTAGATTCAAGAATCTTACAACTGACATTTGTTAGAAATTCGGTTTAGTCATTAAATAGAACTTGGTCTTCTATAATGGCATGAAACCTTTGTTATGGAAGCATGAAGCTTCCATGTAATTATGATGGCATGTTTGTGGCACATGCAAATCCATCTGCATTATCAACTGAACTTAGTGGCCTTAAGCTCAAACTATTCTTTCTAACTAGAGTTATGGATTTTGAAATATTGAACTTGCTACTCTCTTCAAGTTGGAAAAGTAATGTTTATGTTACTGTGTGTAGTTGGTTCAGGATGAATGTTAAATATATTGATCTACAAGTTTTGAACTTAGAGTGAACGGTGCTAAAGACTCTGTGCATCCATGATATTATGCAACTAGCATACATAGACAATACCTTGGATGATACATTATATGTAGGAGTACCGATCACTGAATTGCATATTATTTTTCTCTTTTGCTGTAGGTCAAGTTATGGTGTGATTGCCCTTTTTGGCCTGATGATGGTATGTGCCGGTTGCGGGACTGTAGTGTATGTGAATGCCCGGAAAATGAATTCCCCGAATCATTTAAGAAACCCCATCGCCTTTCATTGAATGATCTTGTTTGTCAAGAAGGAAAACCTCAGGCAGCTGTTGACCGTACCTTAGATAGTAAAGCTTTCAGAGGATGGACGGAAATAGACAATCCCTGGACAAATGATGACGAGACTGACAATGGTGCGCCACTGTGTATACTAATTCATATGTGAATTTTTTCAGTCGTAGTTGTTGTTTATCCTAGTAATTCTGTGAAATATTTGGTATTAATACTGAAATATTAGAATTAGGATCCATAAATAAATATATTTTGGGTGACATCAGATTTGCTTATGTACTTCAAATAAAGTAATCTAGTGAATAGTTTTTGTCTGGTCTTCTTGATACCTAAGATATCATTATGATTAAGTTTCAATTTGATCCACTCTTGGTGTAAATTTTTATACTATCAGAAATCAAGGTGCACATCATTGTAGTAATTAGCATTTTTCACTTCTAGTAAAAGCTTTTAACTATTTTTTAATAGGTGGCAGCATAGGATTCGCTGATAGTGTAAATTACTTTTTACACTGCCAGAGTGTCAAAATTAAATCATATTATGATATTCTGAACTTCTTTATAGGAAAGTATCTCAATTGAAGGCATGTTTACCTTTGCAGATGAGATGACGTATGTGAATCTTCAACTGAATCCTGAAAGGTACACTGGTTATACTGGTCCATCTGCAAGAAGGATATGGGATGCTGTCTACTCTGAGAACTGCCCCAAATGTAAGTTGTCTTCAAAAAGCTTATGCTCTTCAACCTTTGTTTTTTTCTTCCTTTTCCTTTTACATTGTTTAAATAGTAAATGCCAAAATGAAGTGAGTCAGAGTGCTCCTATAGCTCTAATGAGTTATAATTAAATCTTGGAACTTTTATGGTGTAGGACTAAACTTGTTTAGTAATGTCAAATAGCCTGGGATTTTAGATAGTTTGATGATAACTCTGCTGTTATCATACATCAACGGAATAATAAGTTTGAATACAAATTATTACTCTATCTGTCTCTCTTTACTGGAGTAAATGCTTCCTTTTAAATGTTGCATTTTTTTTCAATCATCTAATGTCTCTTGTTTGTAACCCTTGGTGTGGATATTAGTCATGTTCTCATCATTCATTTCTTTTAATAGAAAGATATCTTCAAATTGATCATAAAAAACGAATTGTTTTCTGTGCTACCTATGGTTCATTGATGTTGGGAGCAGTATATGAAGCCCATAAGCTATCTTGGTGTGCTCCCTTTATAATGAGAACATTTTTTGTCTTCTGTAGATCCATCTCAAGAGTCATGCCAGGAGGAAAAAATTTTGTATAAATTGATATCTGGTCTTCACTCCTCCATATCAATACATATAGCTGCGGATTATCTACTTGATGAAGCTACAAATTTGGTAAACCTCAAGTTTAAAGTAGTAGCTAGTTTTGTGTTTGAAAGAAACATTTACATTGCTTTTGAGGATTTATACAGTTTATTGCATATTTGAACATGCAGTGCAGGTAGCCTGCTATTTGGCTTTTGTTTACAGCCTAAAGTTTTATTTTATTTTTGGTATAATGGACCTTGTAGAATGAAGTTAGTGATTTTTTAATGCACTAAAATAATTTGGACGTAGCTCATCTTGAAGCCAACTGCACATTTTTGCAGCCTATATGCATGTTATTCTAATACAATACATCGTAACTTACGAAAACTCTTTAAATATCTAACTTCTTTCTTTCTCTTTGATTTTTCCAGTGGGGCCAAAATCTTACTTTAATGTATGATCGAGTCCTAAAATACCCTGATCGTGTCAGTAATTTGTACTTCACTTTTCTCTTTGTCCTGCGAGCAGTAACCAAAGTGAGTATAAATTGTCCTGTTTTAAAATCATAAACACTACATCTATATATGATCAATCCTGATATTTTCTTCTTTTAGAAATACTACTTGATATTCTTGATGTAATCTGCAACTGAATACCACTTTAGGCTGCAGATTATCTGGAACAGGCAGAGTATGATACTGGTAACCCTAATGATGACCTTAAGACACAATCCTTGATGAGACAGCTACTTTACAACCCCAAACTTCAAGCTGCATGTCCAGTTCCATTTGATGAAGCTAAGCTGTGGAAAGGTCAAAGTGGACCTGAGCTAAAACAGAAAATTCAACAACAATTCAGAAACATTAGGTATTGTCTAAATACTAGTGGACATAGCTCTGCCCTTAACTAAATATTATCCATTGATAACTTAGAGAGCTTTGTTGTGGCTTAGTCTCTTTTGAACATGCTTTATGTTACTAATAAATATGTAGGAAAGATAATTGATTAGCAATGGTTCTATTTCCTTCTATTTGATATTAAGGCTTGCAAAACATTTTGGGGAAAGAAAACAGGATATATAGGTTGGATTTTAACTCAAATTTTACCCCATCTTTATTTTTAATGCTGCAGTATGGTTCTGCCTTTCATCTTCTGTGTTTTAGAATTGTATTTTTTCATTTTCCGGCGAATCGTATATTCCAAGTGGATTTATCTTCTGCCTTTGTGTTTTGACAGAATACAATGGCGTTTAATTCATGTAGCTGACCCTACCTAGTGGGAAAATGCTTTTGTTGTTGTTGTTGTTGTATTTGTTTGTTGTTATTTTACTGAGAATAGCTTTTTGAATTTCTACCTTCTTATGGATGTAAGTGGGTTTATATGGACTTTTCAAGTGATGAACATTTTCACTTAGGAAAGCAACTAAACAAAAACTACTTATATCTACTCCTCCCTTTATTATGCTACTACTTATTCAATTAACACACTGCTTCATTGTATCTCGTTAGCAATGGAATAATTATTTGTGGTTAGCAATGAAATAATTATTTGTGGAATGCAGTGCATTGATGGATTGTGTAGGATGTGAGAAGTGCCGATTATGGGGGAAGCTTCAGGTTCTTGGTCTTGGGACTGCATTAAAGATTCTCTTCTCTGTTGATGGTCAAGAAAACTTGGGTCAAATAGTAAGTACATTTGCTGGAGCCTTTTTTTTTCCCCCTCTCTTGGCTGCTGCCTTTATGCATGTCACCTGAAATCAAATTGCTTCTGCAGTGACATTTAAATATATTCTGCTGCCATTACAATTTAAATCCTGAACTGAAAAAAAAATAAAGAAAAAAAAATTGACCACTCAATCTCACAATAATCTTTAACAAAGTCAATTATACGTATATATTATTTTGTTTAGATTACTCACATCCCTTGACTTTTTTTCTTTATTACACATATCTCCCCTCTATTTTAAAAACCTAGGGAAAACTTCCCTATCAAGGGGACTTTGTGAAAAGATAATGAATACTCAGAGGTTTACGTTTTCAAAATAGAGTAAAATACATGCCAGGTGAAAGTAATTTACTATAGCTTCTTTATTTGTTTATTTATTTTAAATGTAACATGCTTGCTTGTTATTAGTAATATACGGTTAACTTACCAAAAACCATTTATGTTGCACTTGATGGTCTTCAGCTGCAGTTGCAAAGGAATGAAGTAATTGCATTGATGAATCTTCTCAATCGACTTTCAGAATCTGTCAAATTCGTTCATGAAATGGGACCTACGGCTGAAAGAACAATGGAAGGACATCTTAAAGCTCATACAAGACTGATTAGCTCATGGAATAAAATTTGGTCCTATGTACTTAAAACATAGGTTATATTCTCTTGTCTGAGTATTTGTTGTGCCTCCATGAGGATGTGAAATATCTCAAAATCGAAAATAAATATTTGAATACAGGCTAAAGAAAAAAAGAAAAAAAAAAGCGCAAAAGTAATAGATCTGTTACTTGGGATGTAATCCCCACTAATTTTGTTGTACTCATTTTTAGTTTTTATTTTTTTGGGTAGAAAATCTTGTAATCTAATTACCCCAGCCCCGACCCCTGGGCTCCCCTTCTCCCAAAAGAAAAACAGGAAAAATGACGATCCAAAATGTTGTATGGATAATTTAGTATCGAAAAAATATATTATAACAAGTGGATAATTATTTAGTAGTTATTGATAATTTAACCAATGAAGATTTGAGGACAAAAGAAGTTATTATGAGTAGTTATCAGTAGTTATTAGTAGTTAGGATTTTTGTTTATAGATATTAGTTTATATAATGTAATAAATGTTAGAACTTGTTAAATCTTGATATATGAGGATTTGACTAGTGCATTGTAAGTTTTTAATCAATATTTTTAATTTAATCAAGTTTGTTTTTTCAAATCAATCAAGTTTGTTTTCTCTTATTTCAATTCCAAATTTTGGTCGCATTTGATTTTTACATGCTTTCCATTATTTGTTTATTTTTTATATGTTTTCTTTTATTTTCTTTCATTCTCTTTTTTAGTCAAGTTTTTTTTTGTTTCATTTCAAGATCTTTATTGTTTTCTTTACATGCTTTCTTTTACTTGTTTTCAATTATTATTTTCATTTTCATTTTACTTTGATTTCTTTATTTGCAATAACTTTGATTACTTTTCATCTCCTATATTTGTGATATGAGTTATTTAATTATTGAAGAATTCATAGAGGAAGTAATTTTTTTTCTTCAAATTGAGATCTAGAATCAAATTATTGAATAATTGACAAAATTTACAATAAACAAAATGATATGTCAGGCGGAACTCAATAAAGATAATGTGCTTCATAATTGTTTTTAGAGTTCATGTTTTGATAAATTGCTCATATAATGAAAAATAAAACTAGAAACAATTTTTAAATCGGTACTAAAACTGATTACGAAGGCATATATGTATTGCCTTTATTTTTAATTCTTCAATTGTTGGTCAACTTTAATACTTGATTGGCTAGAAAAGAGTTTTTTTAAAAAATTGAAAATGGTTACTTTCTTTTAGCATTAAGTAAGTGGTCGAAGTGTCAAGACTTGAAAAATATATGTCAAAGCATTTAAATTTTTCAAAAGCTATAAAGTCATTGACCGAAATGGCAGATAGGTGTTGTATAAATGAATGTGCACCTATTGCTTACTTACCATGGAATGGTCGAATAGATGAATGTGCATATATGGTTGACTTACCATAGAATTGTGGAATAACACATCCATTTGCACCAATTGAAGAATAGAGAATTGTGTTGAATTTAAGTTTATGGCCAAAGGCTAAACTCCACCAAGATGTGTTGACATGAATTCTTCGACATATATACAAGTCTGGTTTTAAATAACCATACAAAGCCTTCGACATTCTAGCCTACGATTTTAAGTGACCATTCAATTATTTAAATTCTTGTACTATGGAAATAAAATAATAATAAGGGGTAATTACTCTGTAGGTCTTTAAACTTTTTGAAATAATTCAAATAGATCTTTAAACTAAAATAGTTTGTAATTAGGTCCCTGAACTTATAAAAATTTGTAATAAGGTCCTTGGACCCAAACAACCATTAATGTAAACAGAATATTCTCTGACAGTATCTGTATGTAGATTTGAGTATATGTAAATATTACCAGTTGAAATCTGTAAGTTTCTTTTATGAATAACTGTATATACAACAAACTTATAGATTTTAACTGGTAATATTTATATACACTCATATATGTATACAGATACTATCAGAGAATATTTTGTGAATATTAACAGAACATTTAACGGCTGTTTGGGTCTAGGGACTCAATTACAAATGTTTTATAAGTTCAAGAACCTGATTACAAATTTTTATAAGTTCAAGGACCCAATTATAAATTTTTTTAGTTTAAGGACCTATTTGAATTATCCTAAAAAGTTTAAGGATCTATAGACTAATTATCCCTAATAATAATAATGAATGACAAAATTTGGCCAAATTGTCGAAACTTTGAGCCAATTTACTTTAAAATCATGGCTTTAAGATATGACACTAACGGCCAAAATGATACCCCAAAAAAAGAGGTACCAAGAAATGCTTGGCACAAGCATTTGGCCATATGCTTACGGATTTTAACGGTTATATATCCATTATTCTAGTAGCCAATGTGACGAATTTGAGATGCTATTCTTTTAGCAATATTTATAAGATTGAAACTGATATATTGTGTTCAACACAAATGTCGAATTAGTAGCTCGTATTGGCATTGTAAATCTACATATGCAGTCACGCCAATATGAAAAATGTGATGAAGATTCGATAATATGTCAACACAAATGTCGAATTAGTAGCTCGTATTGGCATTACAAATCTACATATGCAGTCACGCTAATATGAAAAATGTGATGAAGATTCGATTAGTGTTAAAAAAAATGGATTTCGTATCCAAGTATGCCCTGAGTGGCAAATCAACTCAAATATTGTATTTACAATCTTTGGATCGAGGCCTTAAAAGGAGGATACTTGAGATTTCATGGAAGAAAACCATTGTTAGAGTACATGACACATCGGATTGGCTCATGGCTACTAACTATATGAGTGGCCGGTTGATTAAGAAAAAAATGTTTGACAGCTAACAGAGAAGGAAGTGGTAAATATAGAACTAATGCAGTGTGTCAAAAGCCAAGTGGTGCAAATTGGAAAAAAAAATGTAAATCCCCTTTTTAGCCGTTTTTTGAGCTATTCTATCAAACTTTGGTATCACTCAAATCTTGCCCTCCGATCAATATTCAGCATCGATCGACAATGTCCTCATCTAGACGCCAATATGCCAGTGATAAAGATTGAATCGAACCAAGTCGTCGAGAAACCAAGCAATGACACTAGCAAAGCCTTAGCAACAAGACTTCATGAAAACCAACCTTACACAATCAGTCAAAGACCTCATCAAACGTTAATCCATCTTATGCAACCCCTGATTAGCCATGTGCCTTGTTCGTGAGTTTAGGACAAAGGTGCAACATTTCATGGCAGAAGTGATAGAGAACCCATGAGGATAATGTTGAGAAGTTGATCGTGGACTTGTTGACTGAAGATGGGATCTTGCTGGTTTTGAAGTGGGGTATTTTGAAGAATGTGATAATGATGATTATGGAAATCATGAAGAAGCGAGAAAATTGTGTCTTGATTTGTGGAGTTGTAACCGCTGGATGTTGGATCAAATTTGAGAAAACCAATTTCACCAGTTGTGGGAAAGAGTACAAAAAGAATTAGTGCTTTGGCTATTCATTCAATAATAATAATAATAATAATTGGCCAAGCCAAAGTGTGCCTTTCTTTGGCAAGAAATTGATTTTGTGATCCTTCTATGTAAGGATTGTCGAACTTGCTTATTGATGTGATCCTTCTATGTGAGGTTGGTCGAACATTGATGTTAAAGCCATGCGAATAGACGAGGGCTATAGCTGATAAATGAATTTTCATTTACCTAGTCAAAGAAAATACTTTATCGACAAGCATCGAAATGAATCAATCCGTGAAAGAGCAATTGGTGTTGGGACAAACAAATTTGCTCCTTATTATCATTGTCTAGAAATGCACTTTCAGTTAGTGTTAGTGGAAAAATATATTGCCAATTGAATAAAGTACTACTGACAATTTGATGAATGATTGCCTCAATGGTAAGGTCCTTTGGTCAATAATTTATTAAAAAAAAATCTATGAATTGAAAATTCAATACTGATGTTGGATTGATTCTTGTCGAAATAAGGGTTATGGATAATGTTTCGAAAAAATTGAGTTTTGGTTAATATAAGAAAATTAGTGTTGACATTACTAACAGTGTCGATATAAGCAAAGCTCAACTTGGAAAGAATAAAGTTAACCACTGCTTTGGAAGCAATTATAATTATCTATTAAGTTCAACATGTTAGTATTTATCTTTTTCCTATTCAGTCAAAAGATAAATATTAGGGCCTGTGTTAGTATAAAAAAAAAATATTTCAACAAGTGGATAGTTATTTAGTAGTCATTGGCAATTTGACCAATGAAGATTTGAGGACAAAGAAAGTTATCATTAGTAGTTATCAGTGGTTACTAGTAGTTAGGATCTATGCCTATAGATACCAGTTTGTATAATGTAATAACAGTTAAAACTTGTAAAATCCCTATACATCCCACACACATTAGATGATCCGACGGGTGCACTTCAAGTTTTCAACCAATATTTTCAATTCAATCAAGTTTGCTTCTTCAATTCAATCAAGTTTGTTTCCTTTTATTCAATTCCAAATTTTTATCGCATTTGATCTCTACATGCTTTCCATTATTTGCTTATTCTTTATATGCTTTCCTTTACTTTCTTCCATTCTCTTCAATTCAGTCAAGTTTATTCTCTTTTATTTGATTTCGAAATCTTTGTTGCTTTCTTTACATGCTTTCCTTTACTTGTCTTCATTTATTGCTTTCATTTTTATTTTACTTTGATTTCCTTATTTGCACTTGCTTTAATTACTTTTCTTTTCTTATATTTGTGATATGAGTTATCTAATTATTGAAAAATACATAGAGGAAGTGATTCTCTTCTTTGAACTGAGATCTGGAATCAAATTGTTAAATAATTGACAAAATTGTAGTAAATAATAATATATATGCCCATAGCAAATGATATCAATTTCTTGCTGAAGAACAAGAAACCTTTTTGGTAATTAAAAAGAGAACTTTTAAGATAGCACAAAGTAGAGACTAGTATTGAATATCAAATGAGAAGGTTATGCAGTTTAATTTGAGGGTAATATCATAGAGATAGACCTCCAAAAGCTTGATCTTTATTACCATGGAGATGTTGATGAAAATTTATCGGATCTATTAATCCCAATAATTTATGACATATCAATACATATAAAAGGTTTTAGGGTTACCTTGAAAAAGTATCGATGGGAAAGTCATTGTAGAAACCTTGAAAATCAAAACTCGATGAGGGAGAGATATTATTCCTATCCCATAATAGTCACTCACGCATCAATATCAATGGGGCAATTGTACGCACTAAAGCGGTTAGGAATAGAGGTCTCTCCCTGTATATATAAAATAATTAAAATGGGTTAAACCTACCCACTATGGCAAACCCATATACAGGACCCATAAAACAAAACTCACATATATGAGCAGTGCTTTAAGAACAATAGGCCCATTAACAATACTGGTCACAATTTGGGCTAAACAAAATTGCTCTAATAATTTTGACATTCAATTAATCTGGGTTCTATATAATATGATTTATGTTTGTACATAAATAAAAAATTCTAACATTCTCCCACTTGAACAACATAAGTCACATTATATCACTTTAATAAGAAAACAATTTTCCAGATTAATTAAACAATATGTGGCCATAACATGATGTCAAAATCGAGCTAGCACTTCAATAACTGGTTCAAAATGAGACTACAAGTATCTCAACAATGTAAAAAATCATACTCGAAGGAGTACTGATATCATACATGCAACATACTCATATCTCGGTGACCCATCAAAATGTGGTAAATGGGTAATAGGAAAGCACATTCAAAAATCGCATGCCAATATGTGATTAAAGTGCATTTCCCAACAAAATGGCCCTAAGAATCTGCCCAAGATGCTCTTTGAGATTTAACAACATCTCAGCACAACAACAAAATGAGACTAGGTCCAAAATGTCTCCACAATATGTCATATCATGAATAAACAAAACTACACAGATAATAACAATAACAATATTATATGGCAACGATAACAATAATAACAATATAATTGTCTCGAAACATAATAAAATGAGGTCACAACAAAATTACAAAATAAACTCCCACTAATCCAAAACATCAAAAGACCTCACTATACCCATACGGGTCATATGATCAACAAAAACTTTAACAACTAAACTTTTGGTTAGTGGGTCTGCAACCATAAGTTCTGTAGGGATATGCTCGACACGAGTCTGAAACTCCTGAATCTTCTCTCTAACAAACATGAATTTTGTATCAAAATGCTTTGAACGCTTTGAGCTTTTATTAATTTGATAGAAGCACACTATGGCAGAATTATCACAATAAATAGTAAGAGGCCTAGAAATACTCTCCACAATAAGAAATTCAGTAATCAATTTTTATTTTTAACTATATCGCTTGACGCGTAGCCTCATAACAAGCTATATACTCTGCCTCCATAGTAGAAGTAGCTATAAGTGTCCGTTTAACACTCTTCCAAGAAACAGCTCCTCCTGCCAACATAAAGATATACTCTGATGTGGACTTGTAGTCATCTGGACAACCACCATAATCAGAATCAGTATAGTCTATCACCTCAAGGCGGTCAGACCTCCTATAGGTGAGCATACTATCTTTGGTATCCTATAGATACCTCATAACTCGTTTTGCAGCCTGCCAATGAGCCACACCAGGTTTGCTCAAGTATCTCCCAAGTACGCTAACAGCAAAAGCAATATCAGGACGTGTACAAACTTGAGCATACATAAGGCTGCCAACAGCAGAAGCATATGAGACTTTCTCCATTTCAGCAACATCTTTATCACTTTGAGGACACTGGGTATTAGAGAGTCTTTCACCCTTTTGAATGGGTGCAATACAAAGATTACAAGATTTCATATTAAATCTATTCAGAATCCTTTCAATATAGGCTTTCTGAGACAAGGCAAGAATACCACGAGATCTGTTACGGTGAATCTCAATACCTAATACAAAAGAGGCATCACCAAGATCTTTCATATCAAAATGTGTTGTTAACATCTGCTTAGTCTCATTTAGAAAAATAATATCATTACTAGCCAATAATACATCATCAACATATAAAATAAGAATGATGAATCTGCTCCCATTAAACTTCATATAAATGCATTGGTCAACAGTATTCTCTTTAAAACTAAGAGAACTAACAATATAATCAAATTTCAAATACCATTGCCTGGAAGCCTATTTCAATCCATAAATGGATCTTCTTAATTTACATACCATATGATCTTTACCATCTTCAACAAAATCATTAGGTTGATCCATATACACATCCTCATACAAATCACCATTTAGGAAGGTGGTCTTAACATCCATTTGATGAAGCTCCAAATCAAAATGAGCAACCAATGCCATCACAACACAAAAAGAGTCTTTAGTGGAGACCAGTGAGAAAGCCTCCTTATAATTAATGCATTCCCTCTGGTTATATCCTTTAGCAATAAGTCTGGCCTTATATCTCTCAATTTCACCTCTAGCATCACATTTGGTCTTAAAGACCCATTTACAACTAACAGTTTTACAACCAGTAGGCAATGCTACCAATTCCCAAATATTATTCTTTCTCATAGAAGTCAACTCATCCTCCATAGCCACTAGCCATTATGCACTATCAGGACTAGCCATGGCCTCTTGAAAAGGAATAGGATCAGAATCCTCAACTGAATTAAACTCATGCTCCTATAGGTACACAACATAATCCCTGAATCTAGTAGACTCAGTGGATATAGGAACCCACTCAGATCTTCTCAGTGGAGTCATAACAATATATGGAATCTGTACATTATTTTTGACTTGTTGAGGGATATCGACATTATCAATAGGATCAACAATATTGTCATTATAGATAAGAGGAGATGGCATTATCCCTAGAAAGGGATCAACAGGAATAGGAACAACAATATGCTCTTCTCTAAAATCAACAATACGCGGCTCTTGAGTTCCACCATGTCCTAAGTCCCCTTCAAAATAGACAGTCCGATCGAATTCAATAACTCTAGTAGTATAAGAAGGACAATAGAACCTAGAACCTCTTGAGCCAATACAATAGCCAATAAAAAAACCACTAATGGTTTTGGGATCAAGCTTCTTTAAATATGGGTTGTAAGGTCTCACCTCTGCCCTACATCCCCAAACACGGAAATGCCTCAAGGTAGGTCGTTTGCCTATCATAAGCTCATATGGAGTCTTCAACATAGATTTACTTGGCACATGATTCAATATATAAGCAGTAGTCTTCAAAGCATCTCCCCACAAGAATTCTGGAAGAGTAGAATGACTAAGCATACATCTCACCATATCCATAAGAGTACGATTTCATCTCTTTGCAACTCTGTTTTGTTGTGGAGTGTCAGACATGGTGTACTGTGCCTCAATACCACAGTCTTGTAAGAACCTAGCAAAAGGTTTAGGATTTCTACCAGATTCATCATACCTGCCATAGTATTCACCACCTCTAACAGACCTCACACATTTAATCTGCTTACTAAATTTCAATTCAATAGCGACTTTGAATGCTTTAAAGGCATCTAAAGAATCAGATTTCTCATGCAGCAAGTCAATCCACCTGTATCTAGAGAAGTCATCAATAAAGGTGATAAAGTACCTAAAACCACCCATAGCAATAGGAGTAAGAGGCCCATAAATATCTATATGAATCAACTGTAGTATTCCTTTACTCTTGGTAACCTCACTTTTCTGGCTCTAACTGTAAGTTTCCCTCTTATACAATCAACACAAGTATCAAAATCAGAGAAGTTCAGATCATGAAGAATATTCTCCATGATCAACCTCTCCATTCTCTCCCTAGAGATATGTTCTAGACGTTTGTGCCACAACATAGAAGAGTTTTCAGCAACTCTACCACGCTTGTTCCCAACAATATTATTGATATCTGAATCTCGTTGATCAACAAAAAGAGAATCAACATTCAACATGTATAAACCATTAGAAAAGACTTTAGAACCAACAAGCACAAAATCATAATATAAAGAAACTTTTGCATTACTAAAATAGAAAGAGTAGTCACAACCATCCAAAACAGAAATTGAAATCAAATTCCTCCTCATAGAAGACACATAAACTGTATCTTTCAAAACTAAATCATGTCCAGTACACAACTTTAATGAAACCACTCCTATATGTTCTACTTTGACTTTAGCTCCATTTCCTACTGCGATCACCAACTCCCTTTCACTTGGTTTCCTCCTGCTTCTGAATTCCTTTCTTTTTCTCAAGCCAGCTCTTAAACTTCAAACAATCAGATTGCTTATACCCATATATATCACAGAACTTACAATTTCCATTAAATCAATATTTGGGCTTAACACCAGAAGACTCACTAGGACCAGAAGATGGCTTAAAAGAATATCCAGGCTTATCATTCCATTTTTTCTTAAATTGAAGCTTACTGTTCTTCCCTTTAGCAAATTTCTTCTTCTTTTCACCATTCTTGTGTGAAACAAATTGAACACTATGGGTCTTGCCCTTCTTCATGGTATGCTCCTCTTGGGTAAGAATAGATATAAGCTCATCAACAGTCCATTCCTCCTTTTGAGCATTATAGGTGGTTCTCAGAACATCAAAACAGCCGGAAGAGACTTAAACACCTGCCAGACCAGGAAATCATCTCCCAACTCCACTTTCACGGACCTTAACTTGTTGTACCAGTTCACAAGCTTCAAAACATGTTCACGAACACCACTCACACCATCATATGTAGTCTTTGTCAATAAGGAGAGGTAATAGGCCTTTTCAGTTTTATCAAACTTCTTGAATTTCTCACTAATAGATTTGAGAAACTCTTTAGCATTATTTGTTTCAGGAATGCTCTCTTTAATAGTCTTTTCTATGCTATATTTCATGGTCATCAAACAAACTTTATTAGATTGAACCCACCTTTCATGTTTCTTCTTATCTGTAGTAGAAGATGCATTTGTGGGTCTCTGAGGTTCATCCTCAGTGAAAACAGCATCAACATTAGAGACAATAAGGAATAAGTTCACAGAATCCACTCAGTCCTCAAAATTAGTCCCATTCAATTTCGTTGTAGCACTCATTTGCATTGATGAAGCTTGAAAGAACGATACATTAAAGGGAGATTTTGTCAAGCATATCAACATGTATAATATTTGAGCAATACCATAACTGAGTTTTTCCCATGCAATTGTAATCCCGCCTAAGGGTCCCGAATTACAACACATGAGTAGACTCTCACAGACATCAAAATCATGTCCTTAAAGCTAGTACTGAAAGGATACTGAGAACTCTAAGGTCAGAACCTCAATGCCTTTAACAAATCATTAGGAATCACATTAATAAAGGCAAACCGATAGAGTAAGCGCATTATCAATATAATCCCCAAAGTCACAACATAACAATATTTTCAACAAAATAGCACCTTACAATAATTTGTCCCGCGAAGGCGAGCTCACAATTATGAAAAGTGTCCAAAATAGCACCACTTAACAAATCATCATAAATTACATTAATAAAGACAAACCGATATGGTAAGCACATTATCAATATAATTCCCAATGCAACAGTATTAACAAAATATAACCAAAATTGTCACCTCAAAAAAATTGGTCCCGCGAAGGCGAGATCACAATCATGAAAAATGTCTCAAAACAATACTATAATACTTTAAACAGTAACTCTCATAATCAAATCGCATAAATAACAACAAAATAAATAATTTTTAAAACATTATATATTAATTTATGAAAAAAAAATAACACCAAAAATTTATTTCAGTGTCCAAACAACATCAACTATGAGAGTGCATAATATATACCATGCCCAATAGCACCACAATAATACACAAAAATTTTCAGAACAAAAGAAGAGAGTACCATATATTTTTAATAATTTTAATTTCTAGAAATTTTGAAATAAATAATAAATAATGAATAGGTATGAAAAATAAATAAATAAAATTCTTTGTAAGTTTACAACATTATAATTCAATATACATATTTTTAGACTTAAAATAATATGAACAAAATCATCACAATAAAATTTTAATTACACATAACTTTAAAATTTTTCTCCTTTTTTTAATTATTCTTGAGCGGCGTGCATAGATGAAAAATAAACAAAGAAAGAAGAGAGAAGCGCCATTTAAGATGCGTGCACAATGCTTGAAAGAGAAAGGAATTGGACAAAAAAAATGAATGAGGGTGCTACGTGAGAAAACAAATTGAAAGACATCAAGAACGTGACGATCTCATCCAATTTTTCAAAGAAAACTTTGAATTGACGATCCAATAATTGAATATTTCATATTTCTTTAATTTAAAACTCACTTTTTTTATAAAAACAATTGATAGTCATAATTAGGATTAAAATATTTGCTCTCTTGAAGGAGTGTAGGGGGAGCCCAACAACAGGGGAGATCTCCATCAATGGGCTAAGTAAGAAACCACAATAGTGAGTCTGACGTCATATCTTGACCAAAAACCTTAAGGCAATGAGTCTATGGGGTCTTCTTACTTATATAGTCTTCACTTAACCCATTATTTACCAATGTGAGATTTCAACACTCACACTTGAATTTCTAACATTCTCCCCCTCAAGTGTGAGTCCCAACATTAGTATGCTCCCCCTCAAGGGGAAGTGATTCCGAGTATTCACGGGATTACCAACTAAGACTCAAGTCTTGTCAATGTACTCCATAACATGGGTTTGGGCTGAACCCGAGCACCAACTACCGTCTCCAAATACTTGGCCCAGACGAACCATCGGCTCTGATACCACTTGAAGGAGCATAGGGGGAGGCCAACAACAGGGGAGATCTCCATCAATGAGCTAAGTAAGAAACCACAATAGTGAATCTGACACCATATCTTGACCCAAAACTTTAAGGCAATGAGTCTATGAGTCTTCCCACTTATATAGTCTTCACTTAACCCATTATTTACCAATGTGGGACTTCAACACTCACACTTGAATTTTCAACAGATGTATCACGTTCTTGAGTTTGGATCGTTTAAAGGGAAGATTTTATTTTAGAGAGTAAAAGTGAAAGTGGCAATTACTAATAAGAAAATTAACGGAGTGGATTTTCATATATACATTATATTTTATTTAGGTGCTTGTATTTTATAATTTTTTTTTAACTTGATTTTGTTATCAACTATTATTAGTTATGTACTTTATGCTTTAAAATGTATCAATTTAGAAGATCTAAATTTTACAATTCAATCAACGAGTTTCATTGAGCGATTAATCCAATTGGTGAGAAATCAATATTTTCTAAGAGAGATTTTAGAGAATGCTTTTTTGAAAGAAATTTGTAAATTTTATATGAAAAATATGTATTTTTTTGTGTGAATCTCAAATTTGGATAAATAATCACAAAGCAAAGCTTCCCACTAACTAGTGTTGATTACAGCTTCTCAGTTGCCATTGTGCTCGATCTTGTAACATTGGTTCGTGGAGTCCTATTCCTTAAATCATTTTCAAGTTTCGATCTCCTTCTAAACTTTTATAAAGGGACATTGTCTATACTCTTGTATAGTTGTATCTCCTCATCAGGGGCATGCTGAGATTGAAAATGGGAAAAGACATGGAATTGATAGGGGAAAAGACATCGAATCTGCCCAATTCCTACACTACGGTGCCATGCCATTCCACCCATTATTTTTGTTTGCATGGTGTTTTAGTTTGGTTTTTGCCAAAGACAAATTCAATTTCAATTATCAATTTAGGAAGGGAATCTTTTCTTTAAAAAGGACTGTTGATTTTTTTTAAAGTAGAATGTCATAATGAATTTCAATTTAAACACAAGAAATGTGAATATCGAATGAAAACGTAATAGATTTATAGTAGTAAAGTATGTAAAGAGATGTAATCAAAAGTTAAGAAAGCATATAAAAATAATCGAATTAAATTACATGAAAAGTAAAATGCAAAAAAATAAAGTACTATAATGTAAACTTGACAGAAAAATAAATTGTAGAATGATAAATGAAAGCAAGTAAAGAAAAAAAATAAAAGAAATCAAATGATCTTAAAAAGATCACTCGATCGTGAGTAGAAGAGATTTTGAACAAATGTAAATGACTAGAAAAATAAATGAATTTAAATTTTTGCATTGAAATAGTAAAGTTTACATAAAGAAAGTAGGATGAAAACATACTTGACTATTTCTCTTTTATTATCCTTTTGCATTTACGATAGACTTGATAGGAGTAGTGAGAGAATGTAAATGATTTTCACCCCGTAAATGTTTTCATCCACTTGGTATTTATAGACAACTTAAATAACTACATTTTTTACAAAATTTTGATAAGTGTCTAAAATCAAAGTAACTACATAATCATTATTAGCAATCCTCCTATTGTCTGGATCTTACACTTTAACTGTTGCTAACTTCTGAATTAAATTTAAACTACATCTTATCCGAATTTAAATTTTAATATTCAAACAACTATTGTCTTCTGATTGAAATCTTTACTTTTGTTTTCAGAAAATCCCTAAGTGTAGTTACTAGCGTTTTAGATCTTAATCTTTCGAGACCAAATCGAAATTACCACTTTGGTAACTTCCTCAAATCTCACAACAATTTCGATTCTAAAACAATCGGAGTATTTGTGTTTATTCAAGTTCACAAATGTAACTCATGATAACTTAGTGAATATCATTCATACTAAGCTTTCGAATACATCTCAAAATTGTTTGAATAGAAAAGTTTTATTTTTATACCAACACATGGTTAGTGGATAGAATGGGGATCAAAGCTTACTCCTTCGTACTATTATAGTGGCTTAGCTGCCTTAATTTCCCTTCCTTATAGGTATTGTTTAGCACAAGCACTTAGTAAACCCGTAAAGGAAAGGCCTTTGAGGGCTAAAGTGGTGGATTCCAGATAGGAGAATTGACTTGCAAACTATGGCTACGCCCCTAAGAGTGGAAATGCCAACATCTATCCCGTATGTCACTAAGTTCAATGGAAGCATGAATAAAGTGAGCCCTCATCTCGAGAGCGTGAAAAAGAATTACAAGCTCAAAACCATCTTAAACAATTCTTCATAAATTTTCCTCCATAGGAGCCACTACAACCTTCTTGCTTATGATCTCAAATCTTAATCTTATCCACCTTGCTATACCCACTCATCATAACATCATTTCTATGACATTTGTCTTAGCATTCTAATACAACATTGCAGATCTAACTGTGGTAGGATAAAACTATGGTCATAGATTTGCATGGGGTTGTTTACATGAAATGTTGCCTTCGATTTTATAAGCACACCCTATGGTCAAACAAAATACTTGATATACTCCTCCACTTCATTCATTGTGTTTGGATACTTGGGTAGAAATGGACCTTATATATGAAACTCTCATTTAACACGCAACAAGATGGAATTTTAAATTTAAATAATTATGTGAATTTAAATCCAAATATTAAACTAACATATATATTACATATTTTATTATATATTTAAGCATGATCTAGATATAATATATTTGTGTTTTTAAATTATGAATATTTTAAAAATTAAACATGGACAAATTTTATCTATCCTTGCTTTTACAAAAAGAAAACATTTGCTATATGTGAAAATAAGTTTGCCCAAATGGTTTTATATGTTAAGTTTTGATGATGACAAATACAAGACAAATGGAATGATGCTTATGCTTGATAGATATGTTTAATGTGATATATTGTATCATGCATGATATGTACCTTATCTAGTTATATCTCACTTAATAATCATGCAATACGATATATGTAACATTCATCATATAAGATATCCAATAATGCTTTATATAAGTAATAAATGAATTAATATTGGATTTAATCTTACTTAAATGAAAATGTGCAATGTGTTCTGTTGCATCCTACATAGAGCATATCTACTAATAATTGTTAAATGTTTTATTTGGATATATCTATGGAAGGCTTATATGCATGTTAAACTAACTAGAGTTATATATTTATGAATCATGCATATGAAGATATTGAATTATGATTTTGGACTAACTATACTTGTTTAAGTGGGTAATACCTTGCAGGATAGCCCAAGTATCAAGAGTGAGCTTGCAATAAGAAAGCAAAAGATATCTATTAAGCTCAACTCAAGGAGGATGTCTTTAAACTTATGTCTTTGAAGATTTGAAGACAAAATGAAGATGATGGGAAGACCAAGTCTAAGCTTTTAAGGATAGCTTTAGGACTTAGAGTCTCTCTGTTTGAGAATCTCGTTGAATATCTCATAGTGTGTTAAGATAAAACAAAAAATGTTTTCTTAAACTTATACCGAAACTATTTTGATCTTGAAAATAACTTAAAAATGTTTTGGTGTTTTTGATAAACTTTTTGAAATGTTTTCTAAACGTTTATAGCTATTTTTTTAACAGAGGTATTCGAATACCATTAAAGGCATTCAAATACAACCCTTCTAAAAATGCTTTTACAAACGTGTTTCAAACAGTGGCATTCGAATACCTTGGTATGGTATTCGAATAACGTGGGTCTGAACAGTTTTTTATATACTGATATCAGTGGTATTCGAATACCTTATTGTGGTATTCGAATAACCTAAGTCTGAACCGTTTTTATATATATTGATATCAGTGGTATTCGAATACCACAATAAGGTATTCGAATAACCCACGAGTTTTTGCTTTTCATGATGGTTTATAAACAGTGGTATTTGAATACTGATTTATGGTATTCGAATAAACACGTCTTTTAGGAATACTGATATAGAAACAAACGGTCATATTCTCGTAATAATTATGGTTTTAATTACACCTAACAGCTATTTTCTATCTGACTCTATAAATAGAGACCGTGGGTCTCATTTGCAAGCAGCCCAGCTATCTGTTTAATTTGCGCTTGCTCTGAAAAATGTGATTTATATTTTATGCCTTTTTCTATGCTCTTTTTGCTGAAACTTTGAGATATCCTTTGAGAGCCTCTTAGCACTTCAATTTGTATTATTTACTCTGAGTGAGTGTTTCTCTTCATCTATATTTCTATTCTTTTATATTGAGGGTGAGGTATCCTTCAAGGTTTGTAAAGGGGGTGAGGTATCCCTCTAAGATTTGTGTAAGGGTGAGGTATCCCTGCAGGCTGAGACTTTAGCACAAGGGTAGAGTTTCCCTGTGTGTGAAAAGTGCTCTTTTATGTAATGGTTGCAAGCACCTATTGAAACTTGTACATATAGTGAAAAATCTCGAACTGTGTTTCGGGGACTGGACGTAGACCACAAGTAGTTGGTGGTCGAACCAGGATAAATATCGTGCATGCTCTTCTTCTCTTTATCTCTTTATTTTATGCAATCTTTATTTTACGTAATTTTATATTACTGCACACTTATTCATTTGCTGTTCTTAAAGCTTTTATTCTTCATCTCGTAATTTCTTTTCTTCTATTTAATAGCTTAAATATTTGTGTCTATTTTAAGATCTTTTGTGAAAAGTTTTTATACCAAATTCACCCCCCTCTCGGGTAATGGTTGCCATGACTAACACCATATAATATATTCACCATTTTTTACTCATTATGAGAAATTTCCCATGAACCTATTTAAATAAATATTTTTGTCATCCTAATATAAGAGTCCACAATGCTATATCCCCAACCCAGGTTTGTTGTCAACGGAATAACTTCCTCGAACTTCTATTTATAACAACTACATGATTTGGATTTAAATTTAAGAATTCTTCATTGTAGGTGATATGTAATCTCATTATAAACCACTAATGATAAAATTGACAAAAGTTTTATGTATCACATGTCAAGGATTACTCTAATACCCATGATAACCAATAAGTAATAAATATTTGACAACTTACTTTGGATATAGTACCTATATCAGGGGAAAATATTTTTTTAAAATGAGTTTGTCTCTAAACTGAGTAAGTAAGGAGTGTATCAATCCTGATTTTAATATAAAATGCATCATAATTTTGATAACCTAAATAATTTAAAGATGGATACACTTTTACATGCTTACTTTAAAGACAAACTCACTTTAAAATAAGTTTTTTTCTCATACCAACTCCCATAATATGTTATATTGAAAGTGAGTTGGAATTATTATTACACTTTGAGAAGATTTGTTGTGGGAGAAGTTCTTATATTATATAGTCAACACTTTAGATAAGCAAATCCTACCTAAAAATTATTGCATCCCAATATATAAGGAAGATAGTAGATACCAAATTTTCAACAGTTGAAGTCTATAAAAAAATTATAATGACAATTTCTTTCCCTAATATTAACACTTATTATATTTAACACTCTTTTTGTTTAGAAAAAAATTATACTTATGTCCTTAATATAAAGCTCTTACACCATTTTACCCTAACTTAAGAGGTCAGTGTAATTACCTGTAAAGCTTTGTCTGGTATGACTTTGTAGAATGAAAAGGAAAGGAAGAGAATCATTTTCTTGATTAGTATCAACTTAAAGAGTGAAAAGGAAGAAATCTTCCTTTTCTTTCCATGGGCCTCACATTATTCCTTCCCTTCCTTTTTGGAGGGAGTGAGAGGAAAATGAATTTTTTTTCTTATTTTACTCACTTTATCCATTTTATTAGATGAAGAGAAATAAAATAATTTAATATTTATTTACATACATTTCCTTTCTTTTCCATTGTAACACCAAATAATAACTTCTTCTCTTCTTCTTTCCTTTCTTCTCTTTTTTATTATATTTCCTTTATTTCTTATTTCTCCACGATACAAAAATAAGCATCACCAATGCTATTTGTTGTGGGTTGACTTGGGCTTGCGGGTTAGGTTAAGTTTAAAAATACTTAACTCGCAGGAAATGGGTCGAGTTATGGGTTGGGACTTTCCCAACTTGCACAACCCAACTCAATTCAACCTAGTCCACACATTTTTTTTAAAATGCAAAGCCATGGTATGGTGCTATCATTTAAGGATGCTTTCACTCATTTTTTGTGTGCACAATTAAGTTAAGTGTAGCCATTATGGTCATGTTGAGAATGTGACCAAAGAAAATACAAATGAGAAATTGATAAAGAATCCCATAGACCATTATAAATTCATAATGAGAAACCAATGGATCATTTGGATGGTGATGAATATGTTGAAAAAATCAATAATGGAATCAATGATTATAACAATCCAATATGATATCTATAATGACACTAACTTCAATTGACTTATATGACTTATTGTTTAAGTTTTTTGGGACTTGTTATGTTACCTTAGTTCATTTGAGAGCTGTGTTTATTTAAGACTTGTTATGATACTTTTAGAGGTGTTCAAAACTGAACTCGATTCAATTAAAATTAAAAAAATCGAGCTTAAAAACCTAAAATTGAATAAATTAAAAAATAGAAAAACCAAAAGGATAAAAAACTAAAAAAATTAATTGAAATAGATCAATTTTCGATTCCAAATTGGAAAACTGATCTAATCCAATATAAATAAAAACTTTATATTTTTTAAAATAATATTTTACCTAGAAAAATACTATGCCACTCATACTTATTTAAGAACTTTTTTATTATACTTCAAATCAAACTTAATTCCATATCTAATTTCATAGTTTGAACATTGGATTTGGACATGCATTGTAGGATTAATAATTAGTTTAAACTTGTATTTGAAATTTAAATTTCTATTTTTATGAATTTGATAAATTAAGTTGGATTGTATTTGTTGTATTTAATGAATTTGGATTTATGTATTTTGATAAACTTTGATGAATCTATGTATTTTTTATTTTTAAAAAAGAAGAGACTAACAAAAAATAAAAAAAAAATGATCTAATTCAAACCGATTTATTTTGGATTGGATTGGTTTTATATTTTGAGCCAAACTGATCATATGATAATATAAGAAAATCGATTTGATTGGATCAATTGTATTTTTCCAATCAAAACCATTCCAATATGCGAACACCCCTAGTTACTTTAGTCATTAGTTTGTTTGAGACTTATATATGATTAGGACTTCTTAGATTACTTTTTAGTATATTTGGGAGTTTTTTTAATTTTAGTTAATATTTTTTTTCATAATAGTTAAAACCTTTTGGTATGTTAAAACCACAAGTTCAACCTAATCCAACCTATCCCATGAGTGGGTTGAGTTAAGTGGGTTGATGAAAAATTTTCTTTCAACATAACCCAATTCACTACTTTGATGTGCAGACCGAGTTTAAAACCCAATCTAACCCAACTAACAAACATCTCTACAATTGTGTACCTAGTTTAAGACCCCCTCCCAAAAAAACACAAAAGCAAAAAAATTACTTCTATCTGATTTTCTATCCTAGTCCCGTTATATGTACACCCCAAATATAACTATTGTATGGATACCATATTCCACATGTGAGTATGCATTTCTCATCTCTTATTCGGAATGCCAAGCTAGAACGATCTAAAAGTAAGTGTACCTCCTCCCTCCCAACATTTTCTGTCCCACCCATAGTATCCGTCTTGCCCTAAACCCAAATTTGAGTTGCTGCTAATTCTTCCTTCCAAATGATCATCGCTCTCTTTGTCTCTTTGTTGGTCTCTATCTATCTCTGTGGGTCTATTGTCCAACCTTCCAACATGGAGTAAGGTATGTATTATTCCCTCCACACTTTTGCTTCTATTTTTGTAATATCTCTCTATCTCTGCTTTCTAGTGTTGCATCAAAATGACTTGCACTAATTCCATGTGACTTTCTCATGTGTACCTCTTACTAAAATTATAGAGTGTTTGCATAGGACATGGTTAGAGGTTTGGCTGGGTGGGTGGGAAACAAAGGGAAGATGACTTAGTAAGGGTAAGGACATGTCCTTTTTGCACTACTGCCAAGCAAGATTAAATATGTTAATTACTTTTGTAAGTGTATCTAATACTCATAATTACAGGAATTAAGGTGTTCTAGGCTTAAGTTAATGTATGGAATTTAAGGGAATTAATAAGTGTAGTCAGCCTAGGTGAAGTCTATATGAGTAATTGTAAGATCTTATGGTTAGGAACTTACTTAGCTTGAATCAATTAGATATCAGTTGACCCTTGAATCATTTCTTGAATGATTCTCCATCCTCATTTCTCAACTTGACACCACTTTGCTTGGTTTGCTTTCTAGACATCTGCATAACTTTTTCAACTTAAGACATTATTCTCTTTGATGGCGGCTGACTCTTAAACATTACACATAATGGACTACAAATTTTAGTTATCAAATTTTCAATGCCCTTAATAAAGTTGCTTAGATGGCCATCACCCTTGGAACTTGTATGAAGATTGTGCCTAGAAGTAGCCATGGACTACAAATTGCCTTTAAATTCAACAAGTCTACAGTGGAGGAGATTAGTCGCATCCTTGAACTCCATAGCTACTTCGGCGACCTCGTAAAAATGCTTGCACAATTTATCAAACATGTCCATTTCTGACTTCAACTCTGTCACATCATAACTGCTCTTAATGTATGAAGGCCTCCATTTAATTTCTTGCTCTATCTTGCCAAAATGTACATTGATGACACTCGTTTAACCCTATCTTGAGTAAGCACACAAAACGAATGCCTATACATAATACCTCTAAACTCAAACAATAAGCATTGATAGTTGACATTGGAACGATTAAATACAATATAAAAAATGCCTTTCTTTGATTGTTCTTCAACTAACTTCTCTTCCAACATATGGTAAGAAATAATTGTACTCTCCATAGGCTTAAGGGATGCACTGCAATTCATCTTTGCTCTAAATTCATAGTGGACCTCACTAAACTTTGCAAGGGTGTATTCAATTTGGAGTTGCTTTCAATAGCCAAGTTTGACCCATAAGGAATTGTCAAATCCATTGATTGGGAGTCAGTTTCATATTCCTTTTATGCTTTACTATGGAGAACATTATCATATTGCTTTACAAATTGCCACAGATTTGTCGTTGAATTGATATATCCATAAAAGAAAGCTTACATTCTCTCACTTTGTTGATTTGTTGACATCCATGCCCAAAAATCCTTCTTCAATAATATTAAAACCCATCTAATCCACTCCTTGTACAACCCACACAAATAGTCATTCTGTTCAAGGTCAAATTCTTTGATGAAAGAACACCACTTGTCTTCAAATTTGTCCTCTATTAGTGTAACATATATTGCTACTTTCATTGCATACTTGGTCTTGTTATATCCAACGTATCCCTTCATATGGATTTTTTTCATTATATGTCATAAGCACCACCTATGGCGAGTAGTCGGGAAGACTAACTCAATAGCATTTTGCATAGCTTTGCATTGGTCGGTCATAACACCAACATGACTTTCTTGACATGTAACGAAGCCAAAATTGAAATAGCCAAAGAAACAACCTTGTATCTTCATTTGAAAGTTGACCACATCCTAGCAAAATTGATTATCCATGGTTATTCACACTGACAAATGCAGCAAATGGCATGTTGTATTTATTTGTCAAATATGTTGTGTCAAAAGTCACAACATCTCCAAATGATTCATATGTATCTCTACTTCTAACTTCTGCCTAAAATACATTCTTCGTATAAAAATAATCATCCATATCTATGTGATAGAAGAAATTAATATTATGGTCTTGCATCCTTAAAAAATAGCTCTTCAAAGTTATACCACCAACTTCATTGCCAGTTGCATGTCTTTCCTTATGAACATAATTCCTGACATCTTGTTCAACAAATGCTAAATTCTCATACCCTCACGCATCTGCAACATGAGACTGATATGTCTTATTAATCCTCACCCCAGCATCATTAATGATTTAGATTATTCTATTCAGATGCATGTTGATGTTCTTGTTACCCTTGAACAACCTTGACTTTGTAGGGCTAAGCTCGTGAGAGTGGTCAATCACAATTGTTTTGATGTACCATAATACATCATCTTCCAACTTCATTATAATCTTTGGCTCATAGTTTTTCATTCTAGTTAGAACTGTCTTCAACATAATTGGTATTATTCAAACACAATTTCCCTCTCGTAAACATGCTAGTATTAAGTAATTTAGCTGCCCATCAACTTGTTTTTTTTTAATTTCTTATGTTCCATCCGAAACCTTTTCTAGAACCATACTTTCCATCAAATTTTTTCACATGATCTGCAGAAGAAAACGACACCCCTTATGCTGACTCCCAACTTGCGGAATCACCATTCAAGCTATCACTCCTTTAAAAGTCACCTTCTTATGCTTCCTCCAAGCACTCAACATCATCATCAACATGATCAATGGCACCACATTTATCAAGATTGTTTGAATCCTCCATCAACTTCTCTTCTTGATTGCTACACTCACATGCACAATATATTATCCTATTACAAGCATATTTTAAATTTTATCAATTATTGTATAAGTAACTATCAGTAATATATTCATTGTTACAATATCTAGCAAAACATTTAACTATATGCACAATTCATCATAGTACAATAACAACATGTATATCAATATGAGCACAACAACACCCGACAAAAAAGCTTATGGGTTGCTTAACACACCTATTGTATTGTCATGTTACCAACTTGTTGCATTTTTTATCAACTACTGCTAGTATAGTTATTAACAATGTAAGCTTCATTACAACCTAGTAATAGATTATTTCACCAAATGTTTAAGTTATTTTTATACCCATATTCTTCTTTGTTCATTAATAAGTCAATTTTGCTGTATTTCTTTGAAAAAAAAAGATATTCCCTGTCGAGTAAATTAAGAAGCACCAATCAACTATCTTATGGAACACATAGTTAAGTAAACTTGCTAGTTCATCCTTTGGTGCTTTTCCTATAAACTTATAAGTATTTAAAGTCTACTTACTGTGTTAATAATTTAATTGTTATAAATAAAAGAAACTCCAAGAACAGAAGGAGTAAAAATATGGTAGAAAATCGAACCTTATAACCTTAGTATGCATTTTAAACAACATACTGTTAAGGTTTGTTCTTGGTGATGAACACTCCCTGTTACAGATGCTATTAAATTTCTAAGAACCTTCTAAAATTCTAAGCTTTCTACCTTATATAGAGGTGCATCTTAACTTTTAAATGTCAATGGAATAAGGTCCATTGGACCTCTACGACCTACGTTCTACAAGTGGGCATACAGGCTATCAGGATACCTTTCCTGTAGTAGCAGATCTGTTTTCAAATAAAAACTAGTATTGAACCAACTAGTATTGAACCAACCATGTAAAATTTAAGAAAATTTAACATAATGTAGATTCATCCTTTAGCTTTCCAACCGAGCAAAGCTCAAGTCATTCAGATTCCTATAGCTTAAATTATGCAAACTTGAGCATGTGTTGTCACGACATAAAATTCTGCATAAAATAGCTTGTCTTTAATTTGAGTCTATTATTAAACCAGCTAGTAAAAGTTATTAAAATTTGACACAAGGTAGATCCATCCTTTAGCTTCCCAATCGAACAAACCTTAAGTCATTCAGATTCCTTTAGCTCAAGTTATGCAAGCTTGAGCATGTGTTGTTAGGACCCCAAATTTTGTAGAAAATAGTTTGTCTTCAATTTGAAGCTAGCACCAAACTTGATGGATAAAAATTCCAAAACTTAAATCAAAATTAGCTTAATCTCCTAGTTTTATACCAAGGGTCAACTTTGAGCCCATATCTTTTTACCTTGGTCTTGGATGTGCTTACTACGCATATCCAAGAGCCGATGCCACAATGCATGCTTTTTGAAGATGATATAGTCTTAGTTGAAGAGTCGATAGAGGAAACAAATTGGAAGCTAGAACTATGGAGACGAGCTATGGAAGAACATAACTTTCGTCTAAGTAGGAGTAAGGCGAAGTATATAGAATGTAAGTTCAGTAAGAGGCGTGTTAATGCTAGCTTAGCGATGAAAATTGGAGATCATACCATACCACAAGTCACACAGTTTAGGTATATTGGATCTATCATATAAAATGACAGAGAGATAGAGGGAGATGTAAACCATAAGATTTAAGCTGGATGGATGAAATAGAGGAGTGCTTTAGGAGTTATTTGTGATAGAAAAGTGCTTTTCAAGCTTAAAGGTAAATATTATCACATAGCTATAAGGCCCGCGATGTTGTATGGTACTGCATGTTGGGCAGTAAAAAGCCAACAAGAGAATAAGATCAGTGTCACAGAGATGAGGATGTTGCGCTGGATGTGTGGCTACACAAGATAAGATAGAATTAGGAATAAATGCATTAGAGAGAAAGTAGGGTAACACCTATTGTGGAAAAGATAGGAGAATCTCGCCTTAGGTGGTTTGGATATGTAAGGAGAAGACTTTTTAAAGCTCCTGTAAGAAGAATAGATCAGGTGGAGAATACCTCAATAGCTAGAAGTAGAGGAAAACCAAGAAAGGCTATAAGTGAAACGAATAAAAAATATTTAGATTTGAATGACATTTCTGAATACTTGATTTATGATAGAGCACAATGACGTCGTTTGATCCATGTAGCCGACCCCACCTAGTGGGAAAAGGCTTAATTGTTGTTGTTGTTGTTGTTCAATCTCTTAGTTTTATAATGGCATTGGTTTCATATCTATAAGTGTCCTAGAGCTCAAGTTATACTCAAAACGATACAGGTTGTTCATAGTAAAACAACTTCTATAGAACTTATATTCCCCTTCTTGTATATTTTTCCTTGACCAAATTTTCCTTACTTTAGAGACTAAAACGTGGTTACAAATCCTATTTCAATATATATATATATATGTGTGTGTGTGTGTGTGTGTGTGTGTGTGTGTGTGTATTCTTGAATACATGCCTTTCTTCTATAATTATTCAAAAAATAAATAAATAAATAAAAAGAGAAGTAAGGAGCCTAGTATAAAAGGATGGAGAATCATTCAAGAAATGATTCAAGGGTCAACTGATATCTAATTGATTCAAACTAAGTAAGTTCCTAACCATAAGGATCTTACAATCACATAGACTTTACCTAGGCTGACTACACTTATTGGTTCCCTTAAATTCTATACCTTAACTTAAACCTAGAACACCTTAATTCCTGTAATTATTAATATTAGATACACTTAAAAATGTAATTAACATGTTTAACCTTGCCTGGTAGTAGTGCAAGAAGGACATGTCTTTACCCTTAATGAGTCATCTTCCCTTTGGTTCCTATCCACCCAACCAAACCTCTAACCATGTCCAATGCAAACACTTTGTAATTTTAGTGAGAGAAACACATGAGAAAATCACATGGAATCATTGCAAGTCATTTTGATGCAACACTAGAAAGCAGAGATAGAGAGAGATCACCAAAATGCAAGCAAAAGTGTGGAAGGATGAATGGATACCTTACTCTATGTTGGAAGGTTGGACAATAGACCCATAGAGATAGAGAAAGAGATCGATAGAGAGAGATAGAAAGAGTGACGAGCTTTTGGAAGAGAGAATTGACAGTAACTCAAATTAGAGTTTAGGGCAAGAAGGACACTGTAGGCAGCACATGAAATGTTAGGGAGAGGACTTTTGGTTTCGTTCTAGCTTGGCATTCCGAATAGGAGATGAGAGATGCATATTCACATGTGGATAGGGGTGGAAATAGATTAGGCTAGACTAGACTTTGCCTTAAACAAGTCTGACCTGTATCCCAAATATAAGGCCCGAGCTTGGCCTATGAGCTTGAAATAGGCCAAATTTTAAGGTCTGACTTGATCTTTTTAAAAGCTTAGCCTGACTTGAAATCCTATTTAAAATCCTACTTTGCAATAAGGTGGCCTACCTTAAAATAGGCCAACAGGCCTTTAAATAGACTAACAGGCCTACTTTGTCACATTTAAAATTACATTGTTTTCTAAGCAATAAGCAAGCAAGCACATCTTTCTTGTCACATTTCAAACAAGGTGTTTACACTACTTGATGCTGCAATTTAGAATACAATACTTAAGCACAACCACTCCATAAATGAAGTAGATGAACTTGATGATGATTACATATTTGATACATTAATAAGCCTTCATTTTTAGTCATTTACACACTCCATGTACTTAATTGAATGATTTTGATTATGTTTTGTAAGTTTGGACTCAAATTGGACTTAATTGAATTTTTTAGCATAATTTACGTCTTACATTATTTCTGTATTTGGGTTATATCTTAGGATGTAGGTGGTCAAATAAGGTGACTCTGATGTCATTTTAAAGATAAGGGAGAGCTCTATAACTTTCATGAAGATCTCAAAGGCCCAATCACATGAGTAGATAACTCAAATTGGGGTTGAAACAAGAACTAGAGTGCTGTTCCTGACAGCTTGACCTATGTGTACTGTTCATGCCATTTTTTGGGCTAGAAGTTGTCAAATGGGCTGAAATTTTAATGCTGAATAGTTGAGACCTATATCTACAACTGTCATGTTGAACACTTTTCCAGAATCTGAGGCTTATGGGTGATATTGGGCTTGCAAGTTAGAATAGAAGAGCTGTGACTGGGCCTGAGCAGTGTACAGTAATTTGAACGTATCTGGAGTTATAGAAATGATATTGGACTCAAACTAAAGCCATTTGAAAGCTAAGATCTAGGCCTACAACTTTTATGAAGATCATATTTGCTCATTCAGACGAATTCAATGACTTTAGAGCTAAATGATTTTGGAGACAAGGAATCTCCATAATTTTCCGCTCACCAAAAGTCATTTGGTATTTTCCACTCATTTTTCACTCATCCACTTACTAATGACTCAGGCCCCTTGTTATTTTGTATCTCTAATCCTCTATAAAAGGGAGCCTTGGCAGATCATTGAAGGTGTTAGGTGTTAGGTACTAAAATGATGCTAGTTTGTTACTAGGTTTTCTTGTAGTAATTTTCCTTTGTTCTAAATTGAAGTCATGTTCTTCTTCTTCTCTCTTTCTTTCTTCTTATCTATGAGTAACTAAGTTTCATTTTGCTTAGGTGAAAGAGTGAAGCTCTTGGTAATGAAATAAGGTTAGATTAATTTCTCTCTTGTGCTTAAATGATATATTTTCAAGTGGTCATTATACGTATTGTATTTTGTTTCCAATCAATTTAGAAACCCTCCTTATAAAGTGGAGTTCTTGATTTGTTGTAGACAAGAGATTGACACAATGAATGCTTTAACCCATTTACAAGTGGTGGTGTTAGAAACTCTCCTTATAAAGTGGAGTTCTTGATTTGTTGTAGATAAAATATTAGCACAATGAATGCTTTAACCCATTTATAAGTGGTAATATTTTTCGGAAACATAATATAATTACGTATATTATTTTAATTGGACTTTTAACGTTGTATTTTTCGATTGAAACCTCCATGTTGCGAGGATTCTAATTGAGTTATAAAAGAAATTAATCTTACCTTTACTTTATTTACCAAGAATGGATCTTTTAACCCAAGTAAATAATTTTTACTGTAGTAACAAAATATTTACTTCACCTTATTTAATCTTCAACAATTCCCTGTGGATCGACCTCGGACTCCCGAGAAATTTATTACTTGAGACAACCTGCACTTGGGTTCGCAATGCAACAATTAATCTCGCCATCAAGTTTGTAGACTTGTTTGAAACTTTTAATTTGCATCACTTGACAACAAGGATACAAAGAAGGAGAAGGTGAAGTATCAACGAAAAATGTGAGGTATTTGCGAAATTCACAAACTATGGCAAAAAATATATCCTCAAATATGTTCATAAGTATTTATAAGAAGCCTAGATGCAAACACATATCCAACTTGATGTACTAGGCTATTGATTCTTAGATTGAAATTGAATTTGACAAGTGAAAGGACAAATATCCAACATTAGGCTGAAGATTATAAGCTATAATACAATAAATGTAATATAAAGTTAAAACATTCAAGAAAATGAAAAAGTTTATGATGAGTTTTCTGCTTCCTACAGAATTGTATTAAGTACTATTATTATTACAAAGAATTCAGATTTTTTCATGTAGTAAGCAAAATTAAAAATAAAAAATCCACCAAAGGTGATATCTAAGTGGTTATAGAAATACGAGAAAGGAAGGGAGGGAGCAAAGAGTAGAGATAGACTGGTTTGTGAGAATGTAAACCAATTTTTGTCACACACTTCTCTCCATCAAGAGCAAACCCACCACCTTTAATCAATGTATCAGTGCTTAGGAATCTATGCATGGGTGACAAGTCCATGAACAATGGGAGACAAAGCCACAAATAGGTGTTCCAGAAACATTACTTTCCATGTTTGAATCTTTTCTAATGTAATTGAAATTTAATTCCTAAAATTATTTAAAAAATTGATCCCTTCAAATGGTAATAAAGCATCAAAAGCAAATTGTCAATGCTTCTTTACATATCCAACAACTTAACTCTTATGAAGCATTAATCAAATAATAAATACAAGTATCTTCAGCAACATTCAAGATCTTTCTATTAAGCTACTGACAAAAACATTAATACATGCAGGCTGGTTGTTCAACATTCAAGATCTTTCTATTAAGCTACTGACAAAAACATTAATACATGCAGGCTGGTTGTTCAAGGAGAAAGGGTGCTTGCTGCCATAGAGCAACGTTCAAAATGTTAACAAATAAAAAGTAATAGAGTTGTGCACATAATTATTAAAGGAAATGACTTTTTAAAGGGGATGAGCCTATCAATTTAATTTATTGCCTCAAAAGAGAATAAATGAAGCTTCTTCTACTAAATTAACATCAAGAAAGATTGTTGCTGATGCAAAATTTTCCATTTAGAGTGTGTTCGAATGTAAAAAAATGAGAAATGATTTGATTTATAAATCAAATTTAATTAAATTGTGTTTGGAATGTTAAAAAATAGGAAATGATTTGATTTCTAAATCCTATGGATTTCATTACTTTTGATTTAGAAATTCTATCAAATTTGATAAGATTTGTTAGGATTTAATTTGATTTGAAATAAATAGACTATTTTACCCTTAGTAACTACCTTTAACTACTTCTCATAAGGATAAAAATATAAAATAATACAATCAAATAAAATCAATTCCTATTTTAATGAGTTCCAAACACACAATTTATTTCTAAATCAATTCAAATCCTATTTTATTAATAAGTTTCAAACACAAAATTTGATTTCTAAATCAAATCAAATCACTTCAAATCAAATCATTTTCAATTTTAATTAATTCCAAAGACTACCATAAAGAACCCCATTAACAAGTGGTAAATCTCAAGGATTGAAAATGACATCTCTGGTTGATGAACCACCTAAGGCTTAAGGGTATTTTTTGTTCGCAAATATGGTATAAATAAGTCAAACACTTGCTCAATTTCTAAATCTGTAACTTCTGACTCAAACTCAATGGCCATGCCAGCACTCAAACCACAACAACACAAAACCTACCTTCAACACTACACACAAATCAATATAACAACACAACAGTGAAAACAAAACAAATCATCCCATAAATTCTTCCTTTCCTTGCTAAGATATGTAACCCCAATCTTAGACTTGCCATCTACCATTTCAAACCCATCAACAAAGCCAACACAAATCCACCATCAACACAAGGAAATATTTGAAGTGCACGATAAACGAAGGTGAAGCGAAGCGCGAGGCTGAGACACTAGAAAAAGACATACCTGTGGAGGTGGACCAGTAGCGTTGTAGACGGTGAAGCAGCGGCAGCAGTGGTGGATGGGGACAGCGGCTTCAGATCGTGGAGATTGAAGACTCAGAGAGGCAGAGGCATGGTGCCATGGTCTGGTGGACGAGTAAGACGGGTGCAGCTAATTTCTAATTCTGAGTTGCTATTCCTGATTCTTACTAACTTAGGTTTTACTGACTTTTATTAAAATAATTTAATTAAAAATATATTAATATATTATAATAAATTAATAATTATAGTTATTATAATAATATATATTATATTATATATAATTAAATAGGTCAAGCTGACCTATTAAGCCTAAAAGGCTTATTACATAACCTGAAACCTGATCTTTTTAGTTAAACGAATTTTTAAAAAATCTTTGACTTAACTTGTTTAGTAAATAGGTTAGTCAGACTAAGCTTCAGGCAGGCCAATTCATAGGCTCTTGATAAGCGATCCACCCTATTTTTACCCCTACATGTAGAATACGGTGGTGCCCATA
Source organism: Ormosia semicastrata (assembly GCA_029884595.1). Lineage (NCBI taxonomy): Eukaryota > Viridiplantae > Streptophyta > Magnoliopsida > Fabales > Fabaceae > Ormosia > Ormosia semicastrata. The sequence continues at coordinate 6,452,545 of JAQQTO010000045.1, forward strand.
CCGTGCTGTATTTGCCAAGGGTGTAATTGGGTGGTTTGGTTCGGTTCCTGCGAAAAATAAATCCTAACCAATCAAAATTAATTGGTTCGATTTTGTTCGATTTTCTTATTTTTTGATAGTCAAATCCGAACCAAACCGAACCAAACATCTATAGATTGGTTTGGTTCGGGTGATCGGGTTGACCATTATTTTTTTTAACACATCTTAATTCTGTATGATTCAAATTTTATTAGATGTCTATTAAGAGACATTCTAATTCATGCCTTCAATTTTGAATGCTAAAAAGGTCATGTCATACATACCACATTGCATAGAAGACGGCTACTTTAAGTCTTTGCTCTAGAGGCAGTTCCCTTTCAAGCTTTAAGTGATGGAATGCATTGATGCCTATACTACTTACCATAAAAATAATAGTTTCATAGATTTAGTGCACAAAATCATTAAACTGATCACGCATGAGAAAAGAATGAAACTCAACCAATTTTCTCATTAAATAGTCAAAGGTAAAAATAGTTTAAAAAAGATGAATTTACAGAAAAAGGTAGAACATACTCACATGCTTATTTCTTGGATTGCGACACCAAGAAAGATGCATTATCTGTTTCGCAATAATTGTCTCATTTAATGTCTGAATTGCTTCCTCAGCATTTTTTCTATAATAGTGACAGTAGAAGAAGGCATAAAAAATAGCTAATTTACCCAGGAAAAAATACGACACTACTAATGACAATGGCAACAACAATCATAATCATAACATTATATGCAAGTCCTCAGAAACTTGCTTTGATATCCTTATCCTTATTGTGGAAATAGGTTTGCCCCAATGATTTAATAAGTTAAGTTTTGATGATGACAAATACAAGACAAAAAGAATGATGCTTATGCTTTATAGTTGTGCTTAATAAATGATAAATGCATCATAAAAGAATATTGATCATGTTACATAGATGTGCTTAATGAGATATATGTAACATTCTTCATATAATATATCCAATAATGCATTATATGAGTTGTATTGAATTAATATTGGATTTGATTCTATTTTGATGAAAATGTGTAAAGTGTTCTTTGTTGCATCCTATATAGGCATATCTATTTGTAATTGATAAATATCTTATTTGAATGTGTTTATGAAAGTCTTATATGCATGCTAGACTAACTATAATTATACATTTATGAATCATGCATATGAAGATATTGAGTTATGAATTTGGACTAACTATGCTAGTTTTAAGTGAGTAATACTTTATAGGATAATCCAAGTACCAAGAGTGAGCATTGCAACAAGAAAGTAAAAAAATCACAACTATGCTCAACTCAAGAAGGATGAAAATAATAAAGATGTTCCAAGTTTGTGCAAGACATGAAGAGAAGAGAATTTTGAAAGCTTGGATTACATCAAGAAGCCAAAGGATTGAAAGTGCAAAGATTAAGTCCCAAGGTTCTTCAAGAATAGCTTATAGGACTTAGATCTTGTATAAAGGTAAAAAGGAATCACACTAAGCTCAAACAAGTTCTAAACATCTTTATAAGTGTTTCTAAAATGTTTAAATGCCTAACAAAATATTTTTGGAAAGCTAGCCTTGGTGGTATTTCAAATCTGTGAAAATTAGTCAAGTTTGTATTTTGTAAAACTGACATTTAGTTACTCTTTTGATTATAACCGTCAAATTACTTTGAACTTTATTTTGAAACTTATTTCATATGAAAATAGACTTAAATATCTTTCCAATGAGTGGTCATTTGCTTTAAACGGACGGGATACGAAAAAGTTATGACCAATTAAATCTGACCTTTGGTTACTATTTTGATCATATCTTTCAAAATACTTTGAGTTTTGTTCTGAAACTTCTTTCATATTAAAATAGACTCAAAGATATTTCCAATGAGTGATCATTCACTTTAATCGGATAAGAAATGAAGAAGTTATGACCTTTTAAAGTCAGTTTTCAAAACTAGAAAATGCTGTAATCGATTACACAGGTTATGTAATAGATTACAACGTTGATAGAAGCCGTGTAATCGATTACAGGAAGTGCGTAATCGATTACAAAGTGCCCAGAAAGCTTGTAATCGATTACATGAAGCTTGTAATCGATCACCAAGTGCCCAGGAACGTTTCTAATGGTTATAAACGGCTAGTTTTCATAGAAAATCATTATAAAACACTACCAATGACTATTTTATCACTTAGGCTCCATATATAAGTGTTGTATGAAACTTATACACCTCTTGAACACTAAAATTGATCCTTGAATCATAAAAATTATATTTTGAACTTTAAAGTGTGAATCCTTTATACTCATTGAGCTTCAACTTGTATTATCTACTCTTGAGAGAGTTTTCTTATTATCTATACTTTGTTCTTCAAGTTGTGTATCTACTCTTGTGAGAGTTTCTATTCTTTCTCTTCATCTTGAAATCATTGTAAGAGGGTGAGGTATCCCTCAAGAATTGCAAAGGGTGAGGCATCCCTTGAAAGTAGAGGCTCAAATACAAAGGGTGAGGTATCCCAAGGTGTTGAGTGCTCAAAATTGTAAAGGTCATCAAGCACCTGTGAAGCTTGAAGAATTGGAGGCTCTAGCACAAGGGTGAGATATCCCAAGGTGTGAGGAGTGCTCTTGTATGTACAAAGGTTTTCCTAGCACCCGTGAAGTTTAGGAGATAGTGACGAAAATCTCAAGTTAAGCTTGGGGACTAGACGTAGGCCACAAGTGGTTGGTGGCTGAACCAGGATAAATCTCAATGTTTGCTCTTCTCAACTCTATCTCTTTATATTTGTGCTTTAACTATATATGCTTGAGTTGATCTTGATATCTAGTTTATTTGCTTGATTTATCCTTTAACCCAAGTTGTATTTGAGTAATCCTTAATAGTTGTGCCTTTGCTATGCATGTTCCGCTGCATTTATTAATTGAGTGATTTAAAATGCGTAATTTGTCAAAGTTTCATTAAAACTTGTCATCACCCAATTCACCCCCCTCTTAGGTAATGGTTGTCATGGCTAACACTTATATGATTTTAAAAGCATTAAAGTTGACATATAATAGAGGATTCCTTATTCATGAATAAATTAGCCAATTTTTATTTCACAAACCATACCCTGCATAGCTGCAGCACTAACATGTAATTTATAATTTATGTCTATGTTAAGAAACACCATAAGAGTACCTGTCATCAAATTGAACAAAACCACATCCTTTACCCACTGGAATTTTTAGAGACGTCCTCACCAAATTGCAAAAATGGTAGCCTAAGATCCTCACCAATGATATCAGAATCAAGCCCTACAACAAATATCTGCAATCGGTTACTGAGATATCAAAAGAAGCAAGATGATTAACAGGTATGAAAAGTTAAAAAAGCATACTCACTGTTGTGATGTTAAAATCCCCTTTAGTCTGGGAACCTTGAGCAACAACACCATTAGATGAGTGTCCACCAGCCAACACCATAGCTGGTTTAAGCAATACAAAACAAGATATTGAAATTTCTGATTAGAACCATAATATATCATATGTTTGCATTCCAATGATAACCTTCTGGTGTTATAAACATAAACATCAAGCCTAGCAATATATACATTTTAAACCGATGAACAATGAATATTACTGCTTGATTATGTATTCAAGCATCTAAATTGTAAAAGATATCTACATATATAGATTATTGAAATACAATAATAATCTCGTAGAAGCCCCAGCAATCCAGGGTGGCAATTCGAACCCCGCAGAAGGGAAAAGAGCTCCAGCAGCTATTGGGATGCCAAACAGATTATAACCCAAAACCCAAAAGTAATTCAGGTGTATACACCTAAAAGTAATCCAGGCGTATACAGGAAAATGCTTTTCTGGAAAGCTCAATGGCAGTTATGACATCCTCCAAGTTGCTCTTCATGATGACAATATTAGCTGCCTTAATGGCAATGTGTATACTAGCACCTATTGCCATTCCCACATTAGTTGCCACAAGTGCAGGTGAATCATCTACAACATCCCCCACAATAGCCAACATGTACCCAGAATCCTAAAAAGAAAAAAGGCATTCAATATGTTATAACAACTAATATGTTCCTGTGAATGAGTACATATGTAGAAGTGAGACTCAAGCTAAGTTGAGCTGAGTTGAAGTTCATGATATAAAGACCAACAATCATATCAGGGAGTTTGTAAAAGCAACAACAGAAAGACAGGACTCATAAGCACTAACTACTGAACCTAAGCAAAAGAAATATAAAGATTTCTTAGTTACTTTCCATCAAAGAGAAAGAGTTGTTTAATCCTGACTTGAGAAATATACATGCACCAGAACCAGAAGTATCTTACAGACACCACAAACTCAAAAAAAAAACTCATAACGTGATGGAATAGATGGACTAAGAAAAAAAAACCAAAACTTTTTCAAGAACCAAACACTGCATTCCTCGACTCTTTACCTACGATTTTGAAACCAGACTTTGATCTGTTTTGTTTCAATATTGGCAAGGATGGGGCACTCCCTAATGAGTTGTTGCCTTCTAGAAGAACTTGGCTTTGGGCGAGCAACGAGGGCGAGCTAAGTAGCGACGGGGTGAGCGGTGAGCGGCGAGGGCGAGGGGCAACAGAGGGGTGAGGGATCGAGGGTGACTACTGGGTTAGGGATTTGGGAAAAAATTGAATTGAAAGAATTTATGATGTAGTAAAAATTGGGGTTTACGAGTTAGAAAAAAATGGTTTGGTTTGTTTTGGTTCGATTCGGTTTTAAAATTTTAAATCTAAGAACAGATTTTATCTTAATCAACTAATATATCCAAATCAAATCGAACTAACTTAATTGATTTAATTCATATTGATTAGATTGAGCAGATTATCAGAATCAATTTACACCCATAGCATTTGAGGTGTAAATATAACGGGATTATTCATGAAGTTTTTGTTGAACATGAGCATTCTCTTTCTTGCCTTACACAGTTGATGAAGAATCTCCACTTCAAGCGCCACTGCAGCTTCCTGGCCTCCAACCTCAGAAACTTCACCAACCCATCAACCAAGGAGACCCAGATCCTCCAACACTGCAAAGATGGCTCTCTCCCTCAAGCCCTCAACCTCCTCAACAGCCTCAACAACTCCTCAACCCACCTCACCCTCAAACCAATCCTCTACGCCTCCCTCCTCCAAACCTGCACCAAAACCACCTGCTTCACTCACGGCACCCTACTCCACTCCCACGTCCTCAAGTCCGGTCTCGAAACGGACCGTTTCGTCGGGAACAGCTTGCTCTCCCTCTACTTCAAATTGTGTCCCCATTTCAACGAAGCTCGAAGAGTCTTCGATACCCTTTATGTAAAGGACGTGATATCTTGGACTTCAATGATTTCTGGGTATGTTCAAGTGGGTGAACCCCAGAACTCGCTTCAATTGTTCTTTGAAATGGTGGGTCTTGGTGTTGAGCCTAATGGGTTCACTTTGTCCTCTGTGATCAAGGCTTGTTCTGAACTTGGGGACTTGAAACTCGGTAGATGCCTTCATGGGGTGGTTATAAATCGTGGGTTTGATTTGAATCACGTGATTTCGAGTGCTTTGATTGATATGTATGGGAGGAATCTTGGGGTGGAGGATGCAAGGAAGTTGTTTGATGAATTGCCTGAACCAGATGCCGTGTGTTGGACATCGGTTATATCAGCGTTTACGAGAAGTGATATGTATAAGGAAGCTTTGGAGTTGTTTTATGTTATGCATAGGGATCGTGGGTTGGTTCCAGATGGGTTTACTTTTGGGACATTGCTGGCTGCTTGTGGGAATTTGGGGTGGCTGAGGCAGGGGAGAGAGGTTCATGCCAAAGTTGTTACTTCAGGGATATGTGGGAATGTGGTCGTTGAGAGTAGTCTTTTGGATATGTATGGCAAATGCGGCTCGGTTGGATGGTCTAGGATTGTTTTTGATAGGATGAGCAATAAGAATTCAGTGTCTTGGACTGCTATGCTTGGTGTGTATTGTCAGAATGGAGAGTGTGAAACTGTGCTGGATCTTGTTAGGGAGGGGAGAGTTGCGGATCTATACAGCTTCGGGACTATTCTTCGCGCATGTTCAGGACTGGCTGCAGTGAGACAAGGGAAGGAGGTTCAGTGTCAGTATGTGAGAAAGGGCGGTTGGAGAGATGTTATAGTAGAGTCAGCCTTGGTTGATCTATACGCAAAATGTGGTTGCATTGATTTTGGGCATAGATTGTTCCTGAGTATGCAAGTTAGAACTTTGATAACGTGGAACTCGATGATTGGTGGGTTTGCACAGAATGGAAGAGGGACAGAAGCACTGGCCTTGTTTGAGGATATGATCAAAGAGGGGATGAAGCCTGACTATATCACTTTTATTAATGTTCTTTTTGCTTGTAGTCATACGGGTTTGGTTGATCAAGGAAGAAAACATTTTGCTTCAATGACAAAGGAATATGGGATTAAGCCTGGAGTTGAGCATTACAATTGCATGATTGATCTTCTAGGCCGTGCTGAGCTAATAGAGGAGGCTGAAAATTTGTTAGAGAATGCAGATTGCAGATACAATCAATCACTTTGGGCAGTTCTGCTTGGAGCTTGCACTAAATGCTCAGACTATATCACTGCAGAACGCATTGCGAGAAAGATGATAGAGCTGGAACCTGATTTCCATTTAAGTTACGTTCTGCTAGGTAACATTTATAGAGCAGTTGGCCGATGGAATGATGCTTTGGAGATCAGGAAGTTAATGGAAGATAGAGGGGTTAAGAAGATGCCTGGCAAGAGCTGGATTGAAAGTGAGAATCTAAAGGGTTCTAATTTTGATTTTGCCAATATGACCATTGCTGGGAAAAGCAATGTTTCTAGCATGGGGGAGGCTGTGTGATGGTAGAAATTGGCAGGTTGGATTTATTAACTACATCTGACACTACATATAATGCACCCTCATCTTAAACTGTTCGATCTCTCTGGTGTCATGGAAGATTATGAGCTAGCATTTACCCTTTTGGCTGTGTTGAGCTAGCAGATTAACTAGTGCAAGCATCAGCTTCATCTGGAATATCCGAAGATTCTGTGGTGTTGCAGTGCATGAAGAGAATGTTTTTGTCGTCTGACTTTAAGAACATTACTTTCTCTTGGGAAACTGACTACGATTGAAGCTTGAATTCAGCATCTAATAAATTTTCTCATTGTCTGGTTGGTGGGATCATCATGATAAGGCTGCAGAATTCATCAGCTGATGCAATCAAAGGAATAAAGAATTACACCTTGAGCTTGTTAGCTTATTGGCGTAGTCACATGCTTTCAAGACTAAGATGGCCTCGTTATTGCAGAACTAATGATCCATTTCATCATCATTAACAATTTTCCTTGCTAATTCTCCACATGGTGGAATCGTGGATTGCATTGGTGCACATTGTTTATTCTTTACATATCAAGTAAACAATTGAGGGCTTTTTTTTTTTTCTGTCTGTCAAAAGATTTGAGCTTGAAAAAATTTTGAGCCTGAACGTATAAAGTTTCACATAGCAGCAGCTGAGCTCTTGTATTATTATACGTAAGCTGGTAATGTTTCTTTCATCCTTTACTTCAAAAAGAATTCAGATTATTTCTTGGTGTAACAAATACTGTGGCATGGCCGTGCATGAATCCTTTTGTGCTCTGATTTTCAGTGCTGTATAATGAATACTTCACGTGGAAAATCGACTATATACAAGATTGAATCTAGTATCTAATAAATTTTCTCAGTCTAGTTGGAGGGATCATCATTGATAATTGTTACTGGGAACTGTTAATCAGATGGAAAACTACAAAGAGTCTGAAGTTGGAGGCTGCAGAATTCATCGAATAAAGAATTATAGCAAATATGGCAATTTCTGTTGTGTGCCCATTACACACCTTGAGGGTGTTGGCTAGTATCCATTTCATCATTTGACCATCATCAATAACTTCCCTTTGTTAATTCTCCACATGGTAGATTGCTTTGGTGCAAATTGTTCTTCCTTTCCCCATCAAGCAAAAAAGTGAGCTTTCTTTTATCAACAATAGATTTGAGACTAGATAATTTTTAGCCGTGAAATGTAGTTTCATATAGCAGCTAATCTCGTCTTTCATTGTACGTGAGCTGTAAATGTTTCTTGCATCGTTTACATAAAAGCTAAAATATATAAAACTGATTAATGCCCAAAGCAGAATGCAAGAATAAAACTGTTATTCTATACAACAAACTATCAAAGGTCATATATTTCCCTATTTCATACAGCAGAGGCTTCCCAAGTACAGGCTATCAAGGAAATCCCACATGATGGCATATGTGCATTTGCAGAGCATGTACATCAATACTACATAACAAGTATCCTCTGATGTTGCAAATTAGGTACATGATGAGTAGAGGAAAAACCTAAAATGGGCAAAAAGCTCCTGAATCACAGGCTTTACATTGTTGCATTTTTGTATAATGCAAATGAAACCTTCACATCTGACATAAACGGAGTAAGAAGAAACCAATCAAAATTTTAATTTAGCCCTTTTTAAAATAATACTGTAGGCATGTCTACTATGTACTGACAAGTAAAATCTTTAAAGAAAAACATAAGAACATTTAGGATGTTGGATGGGGATCCGGGTATGAAGAGCTCACTGAATCCATACCCTTCTGATACTTAAGCTGATGCTTAGGGCAGAAAAGTAGAATTTATAGAAGGTCTGCTATCATATAAATTTAGAAAAGGAAAAGGGCATATTAGAATCCAAATTAAATTTGCAATGACAAATGAGATTATGTTGTATCATACCTAACACGCTTTTTTTATGCGTTTGGAGGGCCGCACTGTGTCCTTTCTTGAATCCTGTGGAGGCTTTAAGTCAAAACATGGCCAAAATGACTGAGACACAAAGTACAACCAATAAAGGCTAAGCATTAATAACTAAGTATGAAGTGATAACTAATAGTCACAACACATAAGACAAGCATATTATTGACAATGACACAACGTAAACATTCAATTGATTATTGAACAACCCATATAATCTCTATGAAGTATTGAAGTAATCTATATAAGAATACTTAAAATGGGAAACTGAACTAGATCCAAATGAATTTATCATAATTGTGCACTTCAATCCTTCTTTAGGAACAACATCCCATGTGGGTTGGCCGGAATTCATGCAAAATTTTGTGCAGAAAGCAACTAGATAAATTTATTAACCTATGTTTCCATTATTTTTTAATGGGAAAAAGCAGAAACTGAACTTGTCATTGTGAAAGTTCGTTTTAGGAAGGACTAACAACAATCAGAACCTACTAGCCCTTCTAATCAAAAGAAAGCAATCTCTCTAGAGTCAACCAATTGTTGCCCAAGAAGTCATTTAAAATTAACGTAGAATATATATTTATTATTTTGTTTTTTTTAAGACATTCACATTACCAAAATATAGACAACAGAAACTCTCATCCTCATTTTGTCTCACACAAATAAAGCTTCATCATCTTTAGTTCAACTGTATGTTTTTTATACTTTCATTGCAATACCATACCGTTCTTACCCTTCCAAAATTAGCTCATTCTTTGATTACTGTTCTGTAACAAAGATAATGGCAACCATCTGAATGAACTGGCATCAAATGATTCCGAAGCCATAAAATTTCTAGTTGCAATCTGGTGAGATTTTACTTCACTATTTAGGGGTCCAATGGATGATTCACGCATATACAATCCACTTCTCAGCATGCTTCAATCAAAAATATTATTAAGAGAGAATCTCCCCATCTATTATGTAACATTCTCTCCAACTCAATGGACTTAATCAGGTTATAGAAGCTTAACAATAATGATGAAGGACACTTGTTAATTTTGGTAACTTTTGGGATTTGTTTGAGCATAAAATTATACCACTGAATGTGAAAAATAACTCTTATAAAATTTGGACTTTTGTGAAAATGACAGAGAAAATAGAAATAAATGAAGAAGATTTATTTGTAAGTTATGAGCAATTAAGATAGATATTTGAAAACTTCTTAATTCAATTCCATAGGTTTAATTTAACCTAAGAAAAGAATAATGAAGCTTAGAGACTGATATGGTAATATAAAGAAAGTAGTGGAATAGTAATATAAAAAATAGAATAAAATTCTAGAATTTTCTACGATGCCTATGAAGGTTAAAAAATTCGTTTATGAAATATTAAAGCGTTCCTAATAGATAAAATGTTATCAGTTGGAATGCTTTATTTGAAAAGGCTTCCCCACGTCTTGTTCTGTTCTATTCTGATTCACTTTCACCTAACCTTTGACCTTGGCTCTCATTTTCTCTCATTTCTTACGTTTCCTCCTCACTTTCTCACTTTTGTTTTCAACTCATTTTCTTTATTCTCTCTCACGATCTCACATCCAGCTGAGGAGAAGGAAGGAAACAAGAAAAACAAGAAAGGAGCCAGGAAGGAAGAAGGAGGAAACAACCAAGAAAAAAAAAGGAAAAGGAAAGAGGAAGGTGAAAATTTGAGGTAGGAGTTTTCTTAACCTTGCTCATCTTTTTCTTCCTTTTGAGAATGATGGATGGATGTTCTTGTTGAGATTTGAGTTGATAAGTGAAAGTGATGCTTTTATGTGTGATTATGAACTCAAGGTTCAAAATTTGATTTTGATTAATGTAAACTTAGAGATTTGAAATATGGGTTTGAACTCATATTGAGATTTGCCATTTTGGTGGGTATTTGAAAACATATCATTAAATGTGCTAAAGTTGGTGATTTCTTGTTATTTTCTTTCTTGTTTTAAAGTATGAATATATATTGATAGAAGGATATTTGATTAGTGATGCAGATTAAAAGTTACAAATCTAAGTACAGGTTGTTTCAAGTAATAAATTCTCGAGAGTCCAAGGTCAATCCACAGGGAATTGATGAAAAAAAAAATTCTTTGACGAAAGGTAAATATTTTGTCACAACAATAAAAGTGATAAAACTTAGTCACAAATAAAAAAGATTTACTTGGGTTAGGAGATCCACTCTTGGTAAGTAAATTAAGGACAAGATTAATTCTTTTTATAACTTAATTAGAATCCACACATAATAGAGGTTCTAATAAAAAAATACAACATTCAAAGTTCATTTAAAATTATATACGTAATTATATTATGATTCCTTTAATTATCACCACCACTTATAAATGGGCTTAAGCATTCATTGTACTAACTTCTTGTCTACAATGAATCAAGATCTCCACTTTACAAGGAGAGTTTCTAAATCGGTTAGAAACAAAATACAATACATATAATGACCACTTAAAAATATATCATTTAAACACAAGAAAGAAATTAATCTAACCTTAACTTATTACCAAGAGTTTCACCCTTTCACCAAAGTAAAATGAAAATTAGTTACTCATAGATAAGAAGAAAGAAAGAAAGAAAGAAGGAAAGAAAGAAGAAGAAGAAAAACATAACTTCAATTTAGAACAAAAGAAAACTACAACAAGATAAACAAACACCATAATAGAATGATCTTAATATCTAACACCAAGATTCTTAAATGATAAGCCAATATTCCCTTTTATAGAGGATTAGGGAAACAAAATGACAAGGGGGCTAATCATGAGTGAATGGATAAGTGAAAAATGAGTAAAAAATACCAAATGACTTTTGATGAGTGAAAAATTATTGAGATTCTTTATCTCCGAAATCATTCAGTGCTGAACTTATTGTATTCGTCATTTTGTCACCAAGTGATCTTCATTAAAGTTGTAGGCTTTTGTCTTAGCTTTCAAATGCCGTTGGTTTCAGCCCAAAATCATTCCTACAACTCAAGATATGGTTTAATCACTGCACACTGCTCAGGCCCAGCTACAACTCCTCTGTTCTGACTTGCAATCCTAATATGACCTCAAAGCAATCCGAATTGGGTCTTGTGGTCTTCAATAAAAGTTACAGATATGGGTCTTAACTTACAATTGCCAAAATTTCAGCCAATTCAGTTCTTACAGCCCGAGTTATGCTCTGATTATTGCACACTGTTCAGGTTCCAATCACAAAACTCGTATTCTGACTTCCAAGCCCAATTAGTTCCATTAGATGTATGATTTTGACCTAAAGCTCTTCATGAAAGTTGTAGAGCTCTCTCTTATATTTTCTACAAAGTAAGATACATAATTATTAGACATCTAGAACTCAAGATATGGCTAAAATACAAAAATAATGTAAGACGTAAATAATACTAAAAAACATGACCAAATCACCCGCTTACTTCATTTCACCGACACCCTCACTCGGCCGTCGAAAACCTAAGAAGCCGAGTTTTCCCTTTCATTACAATTAAGTCCAATTTGAGTCCAAACTTATAAAACATAAATAAACTCAATCAATTAAGTACATGGAGAGTGTAAATGACTAAAAATGAGGGTTTATTAATGTATAAAATATGTGATTATTAATTAGAATGAAGAAAATGGAGGAAATAGCAAGAAAATGATGCAGAAATCTGTTTGTGCATCTTGTTATTCGAATAACAGGCTTGTTATTCAAATAAAATGCATCAAGAACGATAGAATATTTGTGTGTTATTCGAATAAGGAGAGTCTTATTCGAATAACAAGTTGCATAAAGCACAACAATAAGCTGTTATTCGAATAACAGAGTCCTATTTTCAGAATTTGAGCCTTTTTAAGAGTATTAAATGATGTGTTTTCAAATGTTCTCATTATGATTAGTGATTTCAACTATGAATGGACACTTTGTGTCAAGAATATGCATTGATAAAATTCTAAAATTCAAGATTATGAAATGATATGATGAATGACTCTCTTGCATGCTTGATTTGATATGGATGCGTAATGCTATGAGATGAGATGATATGATGAAATGTTTTATTACATGCAAGATAAGATTGATGATTGATTTTCATGAATAACCCATTATCTAATATATCCTTGGTCCTAGGGGGAGACTTGGAAAGGGTGATTGAGGATGAATATTTTCTTATCACTTGAGTTATTGAGGCTGAGGACGGATAATTCCCTCCCTCTTTACCTGAGCTATCCCTGGATGAAATTATAGTTGAGGACGGATAATTTCCTCTCTACTTAAGGCATTCCTGGATTAAAGATAGTGTGAGGAAGGATGATACCCTCCCTATCAAAGTAGTTGATGATGGATAATTTCCTTTCTATTCACAACTCTGTATGAGGACGAATAATTCCCTCATTCGTTATGGACTTGATTTGGGTTACTCGGAATAACTCTGTGTGGCAAATAGATCGTCATAAATAGGTTAAAGTGCACTAACTTGAAAGCAAGCTACTACTAAGTGAATGGTAATGTGAGGATGGATAATTCCCTCTATACCACTTTGATGAAAAGATGATTGATAATTCATTGATGATTGATGACAATGATTGATAAATGACCATTATGAGATAGCTTAATGAATAAGTCTATCATGAATGGATTTCTTGATTGATATTGAGAATGCGATGAAACTTATTGATTTCTTGATTTCGAATGATTTTTCATAAATGATGTAAAATGAACCTCTGTTATGGAAAAAGAAAAGACTTGATTTAGCTTTAGCTATTTTTTCACTGATTATAATATAACGATTTGAAACTGTTTTTCCCCGAAATAACTGGAATAATTATGATGACACGATTTTAAAATGATTACTAAGAAATGTAAGATTCTTATCCCATTTCTTTGATTTTCATAATGATTCTAGGAAATCATGGTGCAGACTATAAAGGAGATAAAGGACATGATCTTTAGATCTTTTGATTCTTATGATGTATATGGTTGGACACTATTTTTCTGCCTTAGAGGCTTATTCTCGGATTAAAGATATGTAGGAAGATGATACCCTCCCCTATCAAAGTAGCTGATGATGGATACTCTTTCTATGATGATGTATTCTGATTTATTTTAATGTACCTTGATGTATCAGTTGTATATATACAGTTCATCAGATACATATTATGTACTTCTGCTTCAGACTCATATTTTGTATATTAAATGTGTTTTTCTCTAGAAAAAATTAATATTGATCTAAGTGACGTACTCTAATATGATTGTTAATGCATGATTTCAGATATGTCATTAGTAGTAGTATTAGGACGTTACATTTTGGTATCAAAGTAGTTCATCCTGATTGAGCATGGGTATGGACTAGCTATGCTTTTAGCATGAATGTTGTGCATTTTCTTATCTTGATACTATGATGTATGATTGAATTGCATGACAGCCTTGTGTATGTATGTTATGGTTACTGTTACACTGTTACATAAGTATTAAGCTTGATCAACTCAATATGGATGTTCTGTGTGTACAGGGACTATGGCATCATCCAGGTGGACACGAGGAGATAGAGCATCTGCTAGTGATAGCGCAACATATATGATGGAGATGTTTAGAGAGATGACTACTATTATGAGAGAATAAAGAGAGATGGTTGCGACTATGAGGGAGCAAACAACAGTCACAAATGGAGTTCTAGAAAGAATGGGTAATAACCCATATCCACAACAAGAGAATGGAGCACCGATCATGAGGAATCAAGGATTTCATGACTTTTCCAAGTTCAGGAAGACCAACCCCCTATCATTCCAAAGAGAGTATGATTCGACTAAAGCGGGGGAATGGTTGAGGGAGTTGGAAAAAATCTTTGCTGTGATTAGATGTACGGACAACCAAAAGGTGTCATTTGCTTCCTTCATGTTGAAGGGGGAAGCTGAGTATTGGTGGAATGACACAAAAAGAATTATGGAGGCAGTTGAAATAGAGATGACTTGGGAGGTATTAAGGAAGGCTTTCTTGGATAAGCATTTTCTAAGGAACCTGCAAGAAGTAAAAGAATTGGAGTTCTTGAAATTAGAGCAAGAAAACATGACAGTAGAACAATATATGGTAAGATTTAAGGAGCCGTCAAAGTTTTTTTCTTACTTCCAGCATAATCCAGATGAGAGATGAAAGTGTGTAAAATTTGAGTCTAGGTTGAGAGACGAGGTGAGAAATATGGTGAGGCCACTTGAGATTAGAGATTTTCATACTCTAATGAATAAATGTCAAATAATGGAGTTGGATAGCTCAAGACTAGCACTACTAAAGCCACAACAGGAGCAAAAGCCTCAAGGCTTTCAAAAGAGGAAGAAGACAGATGAAGACTCCAAGAAGAAGTTCTCCAAGTTTAAGAATCAACAAGGGAAAGGAAAATACCTCCAGATAGAAGATAAGGGACCACAGTGTTCGAAGTGTGAGGGGTATCACAGAGATAGAGTTTGTAGGATTGATCAAATGGAGTGCTCCAACTATGGCAAGAAGGGATACTATGCCAGAAACTGTCCCCAGAGGCAAGAAACAGCAGCTCTAAGACCCTTGACTTAAGGAAGAGTGTTCACCTTGAGTGGCAAGGAAGCAGCCCAGTCTTTTGATCTGATACAGGGTAAGTGCATTGTTAAAGATACACTTTTAATTGTATTGAATGATTCTAGAGCTTCTTATTCTTTCATTTCTTATGACTGTGTGAGGATACTAGATTTACCTATTTCTGACCTTCCTTATGACCTAAAAGTTTTTGTTCCCACAGGAAAACCCGCAACCACTTCTAAAATATGTCTAAACTGTGAGGTAACTATTGAAAATAGAAACATCCTAGTGAATCTTATATGTTTACCTCTTGTTGATTTAGACATTATTTTGGGCATAGATTGGTTGTCAACAAACCATGTTGTTCTGAACTGTTTAGATAAAACTTTAGTGTTTATGCCTGATCTTCCTTTTATAATTCTTCCTTCCTAATCAATATGCCTGAATACTAGTCAAGTTATCAATCACCTAGTAGAAGGAGCTCAAGGCTATGTTCTCCTTTTTTCGTTGAATTCCGAAAGAGAACAAAATTTGGACAGTATATCTGTGGTACGAGAGTACCTGGAGGTTTTCCCAGATGAAATGAGTGAACTTCCACCTGAGGGAGAGATTGAGTTTGATATAGACTTAGTGCCAAGAACAAGGCCTATCTCCATAGCACCCATAAGATGTCCTCTATAGAACTCTCTGAGCTTAAGAAACAAATAGAAGAGTTGTTGGATAAGAAGTTTATTGAACCTAGTGTCTCACCTTGGGAGCCCATGTGCTCTTGGTGAAGAAGAAGGATGAAAACATGAGATTATGTATGGACTATAGACAATTGAATAAGGTCACAATTAAGAACAAATACCCACTACCTAGGATAGATGATTTGATGGACCAGTTGAGAGGAGCTACAGTGTTTTTAAAAATGGACTTAAAGTCAAGGTACCATCAAATTAGGGTCAGAGAGGAAGATATTCCTAAGACTGCCTTTAGGACTCGATACAAACATTATGAGTACCTTGTAATGTCCTTTGGTCTGACAAATGCACCTGTCATTTTTATGGATTATATGAACATGATTTTTAGGCCATACCTTGATAAGTTTGTGGTTGTCTTTATAGATGATATTCTCATTTATTCAAAGACAATTGAGGAGCATGAGGAACATCTTAGGGTAGTTCTAGAAATCCTGAAGGAAAATAAATTGTTTGCTAAGTTATCAAAATGTGAGTTTAAGATGAAAGAGATGCAATTTTTAGGACATGAAATCTCTAAAGAGGGGATATTTGTGGATCCCAATAAGATAGAGGTAGTGTTGTGATGGGAGAGACCTACCACCGTAACAGAAGTTAGGAGTTTCTTGGGTTTAGCTGGGTATTATAGAAGATTCATAAAGGATTTTTCTCAGATAGTGTTGCCTTTAACTAGGTTGACTAGGAAGGGCAGTCCTTTTGAGTGGACCCAGAAATGTGAGAATAGCTTCCAAGAGTTAAAAGAGAAATTGACCACCACACCTGTGCTAGTGATTCCAGACCCATAAGAAATTTTTGAGGTTTATTGTAATGCTTCGAAAAATGAGTTAGGTTATGTGTTGATATAAAATGGACGAGTAGTTGCTTATGCTTGTAGGAAGCTAATACCCTATGAGGAAAACTACCCAATCTATAACCTAAAACTAGCTACAGTTGTGTTTACTTTAAAGATTTGGAAGCATTATCTGTATGGGATCAAGTTTGAGGTCTTTAGTGATCACAAGATTTTGAAATATCTGTTTGATCAAAAGGAGTTGAATATGAGGCAAAGGAGGTGGATCAAGTTTCTAAAAGATTATGACTTTGAATTAAAGTATCATCCTGGTAAGGCCAATGTTGTGGCCGATGCACTTAGCAGAAAACTTCTACATGCATCCCAAATGATAGTACAAGAGATGGACCTCCTGAAGAGCTTTAGAAATTTGAGCCTGGCGACGACTGTATTACCACATGATCTTTGTTTGGAGATATTAGAGATTCAGAATGATTTAGCGCTCAAATTAGAGAAGCTCAAGAGGATGATGAAGCCTCAAAGTTAATAGGTAAGTAGATCCAATTGGGAAAGAAAAAGGATTTCAAGAGGGCTCATGATAGGACACTTATGTTTAGAGATAGACTATGTGTTCCAAGAGAAAGTGAAATTAAAGAGAAGATTTTAGAGGAGACCCATAAGAGTAGATACACCATTCATCCTGAAGCCATAAAGATGTATCAAGACATCAAAAAGATATTCTGGTGGCCAAACAAGAAAAGAGATATAGCAGAATATGTGTCTAGATGCCTAGTTTGTCAAAAGGTGAAGATAGAACGCCAAAGACTGTCAGGACTTCTCCAATCCTTCGAAATTCCCGAGTGGAAATGGGAAAATATCTCAATGGACTTTGTGATGAGTTTGCCAAGGACACAGTCAGGCTATGATGCCATATGGGTTATAGTGGACAGATTGACAAAATTTACACACTTTTTAGCTATAAAGGCTAACTAGCCATTAGAGAGATTAACCCAGCTGTATCTCCAAAAGATAGTTAAACTGCATAGAATCCCCTCTAGTATAATATCATATAGAGACCTTAGATTCACCTTTAGATTTTGGAGAGCCTTGCAGAAAGCTTTTGGGACGAAGTTGAAGTTTAGCACAGCCTACCATCTGCAGACGAATGTCCAAACTAAGAGAACCATCTAGACTTTAGAAGATATACTAAGGGCTTGTATGCTAGACCAATAGGAAAGTTGGGATAGGTTCTTACCCTTAATAGAGTTTTCCTACAAGAACAGTTTTCATACTAGTATTAGTATAGGAATGACACCTTATGAAGCCTTATATGGTAGAAAATGTAGATCACCCTTATATTAGTATGAAGTGGGGGAACAAACCATCCTAGGGCCAGATTTGGTACAATAGACCACAGAGCATGTCAAAATGATCAAGGATAGGATGTTAGCAGCCCAAAGTAGGCAAAAAAGTTATGTTGATGAGAGAAGAAAACCTTTGGAATTCAATGAAGGAGAGAACACGTGTTTCTCAAAGTCACTCCTACTACGGGAGTTGGTAGGGTTATCAAAACTAGAAAATTGACTCCTCAGTTTTTTGGTCCCTTTCATATCTTAAAAAGAGTCGAACCTGTTGTTTACCAAATAGCCTTACCTCCCCTCTAATTTGGCAAACCTCCATGATGTCTTTCATGTTTCTTAACTCTGAAAGTATAATCTGGATCCTTCACACATTCTGGAAAATGAGTCAATACGGTTAAAAGATTATTTAACTTATGTAGTTAAACCTATAAGGATCATGGACAGGGCTATAAAAGAACTCAGAGAGAAATATATTCCTTTGGTAAAGGTGATTTGGGAGGGAGGTGAATTAGAAGAGACCACATCAGAGCTCGAATCCCACATGATGGAAGATCATCCGGAGCTTTTTGAATGAGGTAAACAAATATTAATGACAAAATTTATAAGAAGGAGGGGGGAGAATTGTAACATTCTCTTCAATCTAATGGACTTAATCAGGTTATAAAAGCTCAACAATAATGATAAAGAATACCTGTTAACTTTGGTAATTTTTGGGATTCGTTTGAGCATAAAACTATAACATTGAATGTGAGAAATAACTCCTATAAAATTTGGACTTTTGTGAAAATGACAGAGAAAATAGAAATAAATGAGGAAGATTTATTTCTAAGTTATGAGCAATTAAGATGAATATTTGAAAGCTTCTTAATTCAATTCCATAGGTTTAATTTAACCGAGGAAAAGAATAATGAAGCTTAGAGACTGATATGGCAATATAAGGAAAGTGATGGAATAATAATATAGAAAATAGAATGAAATTTTAGAATTTTCTATGATGCCTATGAAAGTTAGAAAATTAGTTTATGAAAGATTAAAGTGTTCCTAGCAGATAAAAGGTTATCAATTGGAATGCTTTATTTGAAAAGGCTTCCCCACGTCTTGCACTGTTATATTCTGATTCACTTTCACCAAACCTTTGACCTTGGCTCTCATTTTCTCTCCTTTCTTACGTTTCCTCCTCACTTTCTCACTTTTGTTTTTCACTCATTTTCTTTATTCTCTCTCTCGATCTCACGTCCAGCAGAGGAGAAGGAAGGAAACAAAAAAAAATGAAAGACGCAAGGAAGGAAGAAGGAGGAAGCAACTAAGAAAAGAGAAAAGGAAAAGGAAAGAAGAATGTGAACATTTGAGGTAGGGTTTTTCATAACCTTGCTCATTTTTTTCTTCCTTTTGAGAATGATGGATGATTGTTCATGTTGAGATTTGAGTTGATAAGTGAAAGTGATGCTTTTATGTGTGATTATAAACTCAAGGTTCAAACTTTGATTTTGATTCATAAAAACTTAGAGATTTGATATATAGGTTTGAACTCATATTGAGATTTATCATTTTGTTGGGTATTTGAAAACATATCATCAAATGTGCTAAAGTTGATGATTTCTTCTTGTTTTTTTTTTTGCTTGTTTTAAAGTTTTAATTTATGTTGATAGAAGGATATTTGATTAGAATGAAGAAAATGGAGGAAACAGCAAGAAAACAATGCAGAAATCTATTTCTGCATCTTATTATTCAATAACAAGCATCAGGAATGATATAATAATTGTGTGTTATTCGAATAAGGAGAGCCCTATTCAAATAACAAGTTACAGAAAGCATAATAATAAACTGTTATTCAAATAACAGAGCCTTGTTTTTCAGAATTTGAGCCTTTTTAAGAGTATTAAATGATGTGTTTTCAAATGTTCTCACTAAGATTAGTGATTTCAACTACGAATGGACATTTTGTGTCAAGATTATGCATTGGTAAAATTTCAAATTCAAGATTATGAAATGATATGATGAATGACTCTCTTGCATGTATGATTTGATATGGATGTATAATGCTATAAGATGAGATGATATGATGAAATGTTTTATTACATGCAAGATAAGATTGATGATTGATTTTCATGAGTAACCCATTATCTAGGATATCCTTAGTCCAAAGGGGAGACTGATAAGTCTATTTTTTATAGTCTTATACTAGATAAATTATGGTAATTTACTTATATTTATTAGTGAATTTTAGATGAATCCTAATCATTGTCTTCATTTTTGTGGATTTAAAAAGATTTGACACATTTGGAGCAAAAGCAGACGAAGACACAACAATTTCAAAGTAAAAGAGGACCATTTTGGCATAGATAGGGCCCTGTGTCAACTCAGAAGCAATTGAGGAGTTAGACACGACCCTATCGAACTTGCGAAACATCTTTATCAAGCTTAGACGACCCTATCTAACTTGAAGAACGCTCCTGTGTGATTATTTTTAAGAGACACGACCGTGTCTCTGGGTCACACGGCTGTGTCTCCTTTACGGTGTGAGTTACGTAATTCATGCTCATACGGCTGTGTTGAGTTTAGACACTGCCATGTGAGGTCTCCTATGCTTAAAATGGTAGTTTTTCATCCTAAACATTATAAATAGAAGCAAATCTATAAAGTTGAAAGACACTTTTGCAATAGCAGACTTTGAAAGTCAAATGGGAGTTTTTAGTTTTCCTCAACCTAGGATTGGAGGCTAGGGTTTTGAAGACAAGTGCAAGAGTAATTGAAGTTTAACCATTGAGGACATCTTCTTATTCTTCATCTTCTCCATCTTCTCCTTTTATCTTTTATCTTTCCTATTATCTCAAGATAGAATCATGGTTACCTCTTTAACTTTGTTCTTGTTTATGCTACATTAGTCATGAGTGGGTAAATTCCTTTTTCTAGGATTAGGATGCAACTCTCTACTTTTATATGTTGAATTGTTAATTTGATCATTTGTTAATGGAAATTTACTGTTCTTGATTCATTCTTGGTATGCTTAATGCTTGTGGTATGTTATCGGTCATATTTACATGATCTTAGTCTTCAGGTGATGGATCGAAAGATGAAACCTAATTGCTAGATAATCTAAGAATTGAACCTAGGAATTGAGACCTAAACATAGGCTTAAACCCTTCAAGGAGCAAACAATTGTCATAAAACCTAATGGGTTGGAGCTTAGATTAATTGCCATGAGAATGAGATTGATGGAGTTTTAGCACGTTTTTAGTGCCATAAAATTGAGCTTTAAACAATTTTGGACAAATCGCCTTCAAGAACATAATTGAGCATTAGCAAAGATAGGATTACAATTTATCATAGGGGGTAGTATAGTGAATTCCAAGTTCTAGGCCTTTAAATCTTAGTTGAATCTTAACTTTTCTAGATTTATTTGCTTACGTTATTGCTTTGATTTTCATCTTGATTTTAATTGAGCTCTATTGTTTCTTTTACCGCTTAAATAATCAAATTCATCGTAAGAGTTAGTAATCAATTGATCATCGAGGGAACGATCTTTATTTTACTACTTGAACAATTCATGCACTTGCAAAAAATTCACAATAAGTTTTTGGCGCCGTTGTTGGGGATCATGTTGATATTAACACAAGCAGCAATTTGGTTGATTTAAGCATTTTTTATATTATTTTATTTTATTTTATTTTCATCTTATTTTATATAATTTATTCTTTGAATTTTCAAGTGTTATTTCTTTCTTATGTGTATAACGAGGAGTCAAAAAGATCTTACTATCCCCGTTGATCTTGAGATTGAGAGGACACTTCGCAATATTAGAAAGGAAAGAAGAACACTAAAAGTTGAGGAAGACCA
This sequence comes from Ormosia semicastrata, assembly GCA_029884595.1. Taxonomy (NCBI): domain Eukaryota; kingdom Viridiplantae; phylum Streptophyta; class Magnoliopsida; order Fabales; family Fabaceae; genus Ormosia; species Ormosia semicastrata. Next base: position 6,474,569 of record JAQQTO010000045.1, read on the forward strand.
CATGGCAAACAACGATAACCAAGTCGCCAATCAAGAGCGAACGTTGAGGGATTATGGAACCCTCAACGCTAGCACTCGTCAGTCTTCCATTGTAAGGCCACGGGTAGAGGCCATAAATTTTGAGATCAAGATGTCATTAATCTAGATGGTCCAAAAATTGTAACAACATAGAAAGTCCATCAAGCAAATCAATACTCACCTAGATCAAATGGTCACTCACTCCAAGAAGCTTGAAACTCAAATAGCCCAACAAGCAAGCATGTTCAACATGTTTCAAGGGCGAATACCAAGTCAACTGAAAACTAACCCAAGCGAGCACGTTCAAGCAATTTCATTCAAAAGTGGTAAGCAACTTAAAGGCCCCACATGGGAAGAAAAGCTTGAAGATAAGGAAACTCATGAAAAGGAGGAGAAGCAAGAGAAAAGTAAAGATAAAGAATGAGATGAAGAAAGCAATAAAAAGTATGTTCCTCCAAAAGCATATGTTTCACCTTTGCCCTTCCCTTAAAGGTATCAAAAGGAGAAGCTTGATCATCAATTAGGAAGATTTTTAAAGGTACTTAAGAAGCTTTACATTAATGTTCCTTTCATGAATGCTCTCTCCCAAATGCCCTCTTATGCTAAGTTCTTAAAAGAGATTCTCTCTAATAAGAGGAAGCTTGAGGACTATGAAACTGTTGCTTTGACAGAAGAATATAGTGCAATCATTCAAAACAAGCTTCCACCTAAGCTTAAGGATCCGAGTAGCTTTCAATTCCATGCTCAATTGAGAACTAGAATATTAACAAGGTTTTGTGTAATCTTGGGGCAAGTGTGAGTCTGATGCCCCTTTCAATTTGTGAGAAGCTTGATATTAGGGATCTTAAACTAACCACCATCTCTCTTCAATTGGCGGATAGGTCAATCAAACATCCTATTGGCACATTAGAGAATGTACAATTAAAGGTGGGAAAGTTTTGCATGCCGGTCGATTTTATTGTGCTTGAGATAGAAGTAGATGTTCAAATCCCAATCATACTTGGGTGTCCATTCCTCACCACTGGAAGAGCACTGATTGATGTCCATGAAAGAAAATTAACTTTGCGATTAAATGATGAGGAAGTAGTGTTTAATGTTTTTAATTCTGAAAAAAATCCTAGTTCCTTTGATTCATGTAATCACATAGATGCTGCTGATATTGTGAATAGTATTATGCTTTCATATCTGTAAGAATCTTCGACTGATGATATACTAGAGAAGACCTTACCCAATGTTGTCATTGACTTTTAGAATGCTAAGCAGGGAGAATAATGAAGCGGCACGATAGGCATATTAAACGGCGTGAGTTTAAGCTTGGGGATAAAATTTATGTCGATAACTCATGTCTACATTTCTGTCCTAGTAAGTTATGGTCAAAATGGTATGGACCATATGAGATTGTTTGAGTCTTATCGTATGGAGTGCTTGAGGTGAAGAAAGAAGGCCAAAAGACATTCTTGATAAATGGCCAGAGAGTGACATATTATGAAGAAAGAGTGGGGACTGACCACCACTCCAATAGCATCGCCTAAGTATGGCATAGACTCATAGTCAAGTTAATGACTATAACTTAGCGCTTCATAAGAAGCAACTTGTTTTTCTATCCTTTGCATTTGTTTTTTTAGTTGTTTCTTTTTGCTTTGTTTTTCATATATATATATATATTGAAAAAATTGTTTTTACCCTTTTTGTTTTTCTCATACAGTTTTAGACAATATGTTGCCGCGCAACTAGACTAGATGTTTGAGTTCATGGTTACACACGTCCTTCCGGCTCCACCTCTCCCACCACCCTCGTGATCTTGCGTTTCCATTTTCAGGGAAGTTTCATTGTGCTTTGTTCTGTTATTTTTCTTACTTAACATTGAGGACAATGTTTACCTTAAGTATGAGGGTACTTTTATGACAATTGATGAAAATTTATTTAAATCTTTTTGTGAAATTTTTTATGAAATCGATGAACACTTGAGTATTGTTTGTAATCAAGTTAGAATTATGTGTTAATTTCCTGATTGATTCTGAGCTGATAGAAATATGTATGAAAGGGGAACCTACTACTCATGAGCTGCTTTTGTGCAAGGTAATTTTTTCCAATTGAGTATTCAAACATTTAGCATCGTATTTGGAAATTAGCCAGGTCTTCTTACATTTGTTCTCTTTGTTAACATTAGCCAAAAAGTGAGTTTTGAGCTTTAATGAATGGATCTTTCATAACAAAAATCTTATTTTTCTTCTGGAGTGAGATTTCTTTTGATTGGTGTGCGCTAGAACTTGCTTTGATATATTATTGAGACTTTAATGATTCATATACATACTTGAATTCGATTAATGCAATTAGGCTTAATTCTTTCTTGACTTTTAAAGTTGCATTGATAAAATAATCCTTTATTGTTCCATTTGAGCCTGAAACTGATTTTTTTGGATACCTATTTGAATAATCAGGTTAGATTCTTTGGAGCAACTGATATGTTAATTGAGAAGTAATAAAGGGTTGCTTTTGTTCTTCAAGGATAGTTAAAAAAAAGGAAGAAGAAGAAGAATAATAATAAAAATAAAATGGAAAAGGAAAAAGAAAGAAAAGGATTATTGGTGAAGAATAATGAAAATGTTGGGTTGAAAGTGAGAATATGTTATACCATTGTGCATTATGTTCTATTTATTATCTTTTCAACTTGATTCTATTCTGTATCGATTTATTCATGAACGTTCTTTACCTTTATTTACATTTTTTCTACCTTTTATTATACCATTGGCCTAGTTACAAACAAAGAAAAGGTATTGCATTTTTCAAGAGAACTTTGAGTGACCTCTTTGTCCTTAAACACTTGAGCGATGGAAAGATGAGTGACCTCAATTGGTTGGTAAAGAGAAAAAGTGCAATCTAGGCTCAAGTTTCTAATTGTATAAAGTGCTAAACTATTTTGCTTGATTGGATTTGATTCTCATGCTTAATTAAATTTTTAAATTATAGAATTTTCTTTGATTTATTTTCTTGATGTTGAGTTTAATGTTGTTTCTGATGCTTATTCTTTGCTTGAGGACAAGAAAAGCTCTAGTGTGGGGGGTTGATAAGCCTATATTTTATAGTCTTATACTAAATAAATTGTGATGATTTACTTATATTTGTTGGTGAATTTTAGATGGATCTTTATCATTGTCTTCATCTTTACAGATTAAAAAATATTTAACACATTTGGAGTGAAAGCATGTGAAGACACCATGATTTTAGAGTAAAAGATGACCATTTTGGCTTAGACAGGGTCCTATGTCAACTTAGAAGCGATTGATGAGTTGGACACGGCCCTGTATAACTTGGGAAACGTCTCTATAAAGCTCACATGACCCTGTCTAACTTGAAGAATACTTCTGTTTGATTATTTTTAAGAGACACGACCGTCTCTCTAGGTCACACGTCCATGTCTTCCTTACAGTGTGACTTACGCAATTCAAGCTCACACGACCATGTCGAGCTTAAACACGGCCATGTGAGGTCTCCTGTGCTTAAAAACGACAATTTTTCACCCCAAATATTATAAATAGAAGCAAATCCCTAAACCTGAATGACACTTTTGCGACGACAGACTTTAAGAGGCAATGAGGAGTTTTTAGTTTTATTCAACTAAAGATCGGAGGCTAGGGTTTTAAAGACAAGTGCAAGAGTAATTGAAGTTCAACCATTGAAGACATATTCTCCTTCTTCATCTTCTCCATCTTCTTCATCTTCTATTTTTATCTTTTTCTTTCCTATTATTTCAAGATTGAATCATGATTACTTCTTTAACTTTTGTTCTTATTTATACTACATTAGTCATTACTGGCTAAATTTCATTTTCTAGGATTAGGATGCAACTCTCTACTTTTCTATGTTGAATTGTTAATTTGATTATTTGTTAATGGAAATTTATTGTTCTTTATTCATTCTTGTATACTTAATGCTTGTGGTATGTTATCGTACATATTTATATGATCTTAGGCTTTAGGTGAAGGATCGAAAGATGAAACCTAATTGCTAGATAATCTAAGAATTGAACTTAGGACTTGAGACCTAGACATATGCTTAAATCCTTCGAGGAGCAAACGATTGTCATAAAACCTAATGGGTTGGAACTTGGATTAATTGCCATAAGAATGAGATTGATGAAATTTTAGCACATTTTCAGTGTCAAAAAATTGGGCTTTAAACAATTTAGGACAAATCGCCTTCAAGAACATAATTAAACATTAGCAAAGATAGGATTACAATTTATCATAGGGGGAAATATAGTGAATTCCTAATCCTAGGCCTTTAAATCTTGGTTGAATCTTAACTTTTCTAGATTTATTTGCTTACTTTACTTCTTTGATTTTTGTCTTAATTTTAATTGAGCTTTCACTATTGTTTCTTTTACCACTTAAATAATCAAAGTCGCCATAAGAGTTAATAAGTAATCAATCCTCGAGGGAACGATTTTTATTTTACTACTTGAACAATTTGTGCGCTCGCAGAAAATTCACAACAAGTTCTTGGCGTCGTTGTTCGAAATCGTGTTGATACTAACACAAGCTGCAATTTGTTTAATTTAAGCATTTTTTTATATTTTATTTTATTTTATATTATTTATTCTTTAAATTTTCAGATGTTATTTCTTTCTTATACGTAAAATGAGGAGTCAAAAAGATCTTACAATCCCTATTGATCTTAAAATTGAGAGGACATTTCATAACATTAGAAGGGAAAGAAGAACATTAAGTGTTGAGAAAGCGAACAACGTTAACCAAGTCGCCAATCAAGAGCAAAGGCTCAGGGATTGTGGAACCCCCAATAATTTTGAGATCAATACGTCATTAATCTAGATGGTCCAACAATTATAATTTAGTAGGTCAACAACTAAGGACCTAAATTAGTATTTGGATGAATTCTTGGAGCTATGTGACAGGATAAAGATAAATAGGATTTCAACTGATGCTATACAAGTTATACTTTTTCCCTTTTCTCTTAGGGGGAAAGCAAAGAAGTAGATTCACTTGGAAGCCCCAAATCCACTTACCATATGCGACTTGATGGAACAATCTTTCTTGGACAAGTACTATCCAGTTGGAAAACAATCAAGCTTCACCAAGACATCACTACCTTCTCCCAAAAGGAAGATAAATCGCTGTATAGGAGAAGTACAATGATCTCATTTGTCAGTATCCACATCATGGCTTACAAGATTTTGTTATTATGTAAACATTCTATGCTGGGTTAACTCTTTCTACAAAGGCAACTCTTGATGCCACAGCTAGCGGTACTTTGATGGCAAAGACTCCAACAGATGCAAGGGTTTTGATTAAGGAGGTCTCTTTGAACATTTATTTGTGGCCAAGTGAGAGATCATCTTCAAAGAAGTAAGCCAGAATGATAAAGCTTGATGCTATTACTATGTTGAATGCCAAGTTTGATGTATTGACTAAGTCACTTGAGAAGCTGAATGTCAATGTTGTCGCTACTCCTAACATAACTTGTGAAACATATAGAGGAAGGCGTTTGGCTTTGGAATGCAATGCAGTAGAAACATATTCTCAAGACCCGTCTTTGGAGCAAGTGAAATATGTACAAAGTGACAATTTCATGGCTCAAGGAAATCCCTTCTCCAACTCATATAACCCCAGATGGAGAAACCACCCCAATTTCTCACATTGTTAACTAACAAAACCAAGGGACTACATCCAACAATAGACCCCTACCTAGATTCCAACAACCTCAACAATCTTCTTAAGGTGTGAAGTCTAATTTAGAAGCCTTCATGGAAAATTTCGTAGTTACTCAAAAGGAACAAAATCAAGTCATTCAAGCTGATGTAAATTATAAGTTGCAAACCCAAGTGCAGGTTGTTTCAAGTAATAAATTCTCGAGAGTCCGAGGTCGATCCATAGGGAATTAATGAAGAAAAATTCTTTGAGGTAAGGAAAAAATTTGTCACAACAATAAAGGTGATAAAAGTTATTCACAAATGAAAAAATATTTACTTGGGGTAGAAGATCCACTCTTGGTAATAAATTAAAGACAATATTATTCTTTTTATAACTTAATTGAAATCCACACATAACGGAGGTTCTAATTAGAAAATACAACATTAAAAGTTTAATTAAGATTACATATGTAATTATATTATAGTTCTTTTAATTATTTACTAACACCAACACTTGTAAATGGGCTCAAGCATTCATTGTGTCAACCTCTTGTCTATAATGAATCAAGATCTCCACTTTACAATGAGGGTTTCTAAATTGATTAGAAACAAAATACAACATAATAATCACTTGATAATATATCATTTAAGCACAAGAAATAAATTAATTTAACATTAATTTATTACCAAAACCTTCACCATTTCATCCAAGCAAAATGAAAATTAATTACTCGTGAATAAGAAGAAAGAAAGAGAGAAGAAGAAGGAGATGAACATAACTTCTATTTAGAATAAAAGAAAACTATCACAAAAGAAACAAATAACACAATAGCATGATCTTGATCTCTAAGCCAAGATGCCTAAAATGAGCAGTCAATGCTCCTTTTTATAGAGTTTGAGGAAAACAAAATGACAATGGAGTGGTTTGATAACAAATTGAAAATGCCAAGGGAGTTGTTTGATAATTGTGAATGAGTGGAAAATTATTGAAATGTTTGTCTTCATGAAAGTTGTAGGCTTTTGTCTTAGCTTTTCAATGTCACTAGTTTTAGCCCAATATCATTCCTACAGCTCGAGATATGGTCCAATATTTGTACACTATTCAAGCCCAGCTACAACTCCTATGTTCTGACTTCTAGGCCCAATATGACCTACTATACTTCTGATATGACTTTTGTATTCTTCATGAAAGTCATAGATTTGGGTCTTAACTTTTCAATGCCACTATTTGGTGTAAATTGAACTCCTATAGCTCAAGAAATGGGCTGATGAGTGTGCGGAGGTCAAGCTTTCAAGATCAACACTCTAGTTCTTTCTTCAATCCAATTTAAATTATCCAAACATGTGATTTATCTCTTGAGGTCTTATGAAAGTTGTAGAGAATTGTTTTAGATTTCCTACAACACTAAAATCACATCAACTAGATATTTGTAACTCAAATTATAATCAATTTACTAAACGCTGCCAAGTAGTCAAATTAAAGCCAATTCAAGCATTGATTCATTCAATGATCCAATTAAGCTCAATATCATAAAATGTAACAAAACTAACTTAATTAAGCCTAATTATACCTTAAAAAGCCCAATGAAAGGATCATAAAATGAATAAAATATATTGCTATCAAATTCTCCCACACTTAACTTTTGCACTCCTGAGCAAAACACATAAGACTAAAGCTAGGAAACAAAGAAAAACAACACAAACTCAAAAGCTAAAAATTCTAAAAGACTCAATTTTCAATAATATTTAAGAATGCAAAAGTTTATAAGCAAGAAGAGCAACCAAAGATTCAAAGGATCAAAACATTTATGAGGTAACATTTATTCACATCTCAAATCAACAAGTAAGGAAACTTCAATTGAAAGCATGAGTCAAGACTTATAGATCCTCACAAGATTCACTCTCAATCCCTCAAGTGTTTAAAAGGTAGGTATTTCACTCAATTCAACCCATGAAAAATTACACAACCATAAGCTTGCTTATCTTCTACTTCTCCATTACTCAAAACACAAGCAGACACAAATGAAGAGGACTTTATTCAAGGTTATAATAGGGTCAAGGTAAAGAAAGAGGGTAATATGGACATGACAAGTTAAATACCAAAGAGAATAAAAGAGCATTAGGGTTGAGTTAAAATAACAAACATGAAAAGTTCATCCCAATATAATGCAAATTCTCTTTCATATTCTTTTCGCTTCCCCTTTTTACCTTGTTGACTATTCTTTACACTTTTTTTTAAATTTTTTTTTGTTTTTTTAGATGGCTACTTTTTCCTTTTTCATCAACTATTTTGCACATACACCCCCACACTTGTTCAAGAACTCATCCAATATTAATACTTTCTTATTCCCTAAAGTTAGGTAAGAATATGTTTTTCTTTTTAAGGCATGTAATGAGCTAAAAACAAGGAATGGTTGAATAAGCTCAAAGAGGTTAAACAAGGAAAAATATACAAGGTTAGCTATTTGGTTAAAGTAGCTATTTCAAGAAAAATATCTCAATCATGTTTATGTATGCATGTGAAAATGTAGTCTCAAATAGAATCAAAGCAAGTTCTAATGTAACAATTCCATGAGTGAAAATCACACAAGAAAGAAAAGAATGGTGCAAATGTTCAATTCATTCATTAATAGGCTCAAAATCTCATAAGGCATATTTCTATCATTCTCAATCTACCAATTCAACATCCATAACCAAGCATGTGATTTTTAAGAAAGAAGACAATTTATTCAACCATGTTATGTTCCCTGAATTTGAATTGTTACTTCTACACAAAATAGTTATCTACCAAATTACTCCTTACTCTGCCACTAATTTTGATCCGTCTCAAGAGTAAATTTACCTTAAGGGTATAATTTACTCCTTACTCTATTATCCTTAATTAGTTTTGTTGTTAGTAAGTTACTGATAAACATATCAATAAACATACTTCCCTAATTTTTTTTTATTTTTGTTTTTTTTTGTTTTTTGTTTTTATTTTTTATTTACTTCAACTATCTTTCCCCCCCAAAAAGATCACAACATTATCCTTAATGTCCAAACATAGATAGGTAAAGGACAGAAAATATTAACTGTTGTGGCAATTACTAAAAAGAGAAACTTTATACAAATTTAAACAGAAATAAAGTACGATGAATAAAACCAAAGGGAAAGGAAAGTTATAGATGAAATGTCAGATCAAACCCACGTTCCTTGCTGCCTCCCTTGCTGCTTCCTTTTGACCAATCTATCTAAGCTATTACTAGATCAAGTTTATAAACAAAAGTTTGTAATTTATTAATTAATTCATCAACAGTAGAAGCAGAGATAATGAGTTGTCTTGGCAAATGTGTGATAAAGTTCTGTTCCATAGCATGGTCAAGAAAATATAAGAAATTATCAAAGAAATTATTAACATTCAACAAACCTATGGGTTTATGGTGGCTGGTCAGTTTAGCCCAAGAGATAATTTAAAAAACTTCTTCCAAAGTACCAAAACTACACGGTAAGGCAATGAATGCATCAGAGTTTTCAAGCATTGTCCTCATTCGTCCATGCATAGATGATACTTGAAGTTCCATCCCAATTGTATTTCCAATGATGTTCTTTTGAGTTAAAGGTCCAAGAATGATACTTAAAACTTGACCACCTCTTAGATGTGCGGAAAGTGATACAACCCCCCATTAACCTAATGTTACCGCCTCCATATACTACACGAATGGTCCTCGCAGCTATAGCTGGCAAAATGGGCCAAGTGTTCGTCCCGACTACACAACCCGCTAAAACCGTTTTAAAAATGGGTTGGAAGAGCTAACCCACTTGTTGCCGCATAAAAAATAAAATGAGAAAAAATAGATAAGTTGATGGATAAATTGGTTTACAAACCTAAAAATAAAAAATATATATATAAAAATCAATAAATATTATAAAAAATAATAAATAATAATGGTAAAAAATTTCAAACCACATATCTAAAATATAATTTTTAAAATAGTCTAATTAAATATTCAAACTTAAATTATATAACATCAAAGAGTTTTTCATTTATAGTATTACTTATTATTATTTTTCTAAAAAAAAAAAAAGAACCAACTCGTGGCCAACCGCCCCGCCGCTTAACGCGGGTTATGCGGGGCGGGCTCTTGGTGAAAAGAAATATGGGTTCAATCCTTGAACCCAACCCGCAAAAAAATAACGGGTTGGCGGGTTGACCCGGCGGGTTGAACCCGTTTTGCCGGCTCTACTCGCAGCAAGTGTTCTACCAATAGTGCTTGTTGCATTTACAAACTCTAAATCATTCTCATAACTTGACCCACAAAATACACAAATACTGGTAAGTCTACGAAAAGAAGCTCCCTCTATTTCTACACTCACACTCCCTTTGAATGATTTTGAGTTAGAGGAAAATGAAGAGAATAAAGTATTTAAATAGGAAAGAGAAAAAATATAATGATAGTACATATATGGGTAGACTGACTGTTGTTAGAAAAGTTTAAAATTAAGAAACTTTATTATTATTATTTTTTATTTTTTTATTTTTTTATATATATTTTTTAGATTTCAAGAAAACCATCGGGGTAAAGAAGTCTAGAAACTCCTGAAGGACCCTACCCAAAGGATCGTCTGTCAAAAACTAAAATATGACAAAATCAAATAAAGATAAAAGAAATAAACATTATAATAACAAATGTTGGCATATCTTTGAATTGTGTGTCACTAGTGCAATAAACATCCACTCCCATTTATTTGAAGAAAAGAAAAAGAGAAGAAAAAAACCATCGAGGGTTTCTATCCTGGGTCTGGAACTTGGAGCGCTCATACTTGAGTTCGTAACATCAACAAAGATGCTAAAATCTGAAACCCACAATGTCTAAGATCCAAAACGCCGCATCCCAAGGCGCTGAGAGCCCCTTCTAATAAAAGAGAGGATCAAGCTCAGATGCCTCATACGCTTTGACAGCAGTGGGTTACTTCTCACTAATAACCAGAGTATGACGCTTCTTTCTGTCCATCAACTCCACAGTGCCTAGATGGTAAACATTAGGTTGTGGAGTGCGGCTGTCTATAGAGCATGGTACACGAATGTTATTTAAGGACTGACGTGCAAAGGTCCACTGCAGGGGCTCCACACTCAATTAAGAGTATAGTACTCTTTCAATCGCCCTTTTTTTTAGGAGATGAACAAGATAATATATACATATTGTTATGATTGTGGCTCATATCTTCCTCTAGTTTTACATCCAGTAACGACTTAAACGCCTTCTATAAGTCGAGGATAAGCTTTCCATCCAATTTTCTTATAAATTGACAAACAGGGTCTTTTTGAGTTAGATTCCCAAGACTGTAATGCTTTTGCTCGTCCCTGAAGAGATTCCATAAATTAAGAAGTTTATGATGTGCAACTCTACAAGAATGTGTCTCAAGAGTCAATACGATATCATCTAATGATTCCTTACTCGGTCCATTCTTAATAAAGTATATTTTATCTTCTCAGTTTATAGAAATCATCCCCAAAGAACCACATCGCATGCTACAATTCCATCACACACATTTATGACAAACTTGCATTCTTTTATGAGACAAATGAATTTGAAGATTCACCTACTAAACAAACCTTTGCTTCGATTATCCAACGTATATCTTTTGGGATGTCCTTGTGCATTAACAGTCTCAATTTTTCACACCTAGCTTTGTAGATTTTTGTTAGAGCATTTTGAGGAAGAGAAGGAAAATATTTTCTTAAATTCGAGAGAATGGCATCCATTTTAAAGGAGAATGAATCAGTTATTATAGGAAACTAAAAACATACTGACTTGACAGCAGGGATAGACCAGGTCACTAATACGATTGACGAGTTAGTCATCTTAAACTGTAGACACTTGATTTGAGGGCCTCAATCCTACACTTTGAAAACTTTGTTGTATGTCACAGATGGGTACCCTTTCAGTTTAGGCCCCTTATTTTCTAATCGAGCCAGCCTTCTTTCTTTCTTCTCATTTATAAGCCTTCTTATATCAGCTTTGGTGCATTTATATCCTAGTCCAAATTTGTCTTTGTTTTCACAAAGCTGTAGGGGTTTCACAATGCCTTGTTGACTCTTTCCTAGTCCACTTCCATATTGATAACCTTTCTCAAGCATGACTTTAGCCACCATTATTGATGTCTTAGATGGTTGCGACTTCAACATTCTAGCTCCTTCTTTCAGGTATGTAGTATTGGCAATTTCAAATGTTTGTAATGTTGTCTCAAGAGCTTCTTCTACAGCTTCAATGTAAGAGGTCGATGAAGGTTTACTTATTAGCATGTCTTCTTCTCCCAAAATGATTATCAGCTTGTTATCCATAATGAATTTCACCTTCTGATGCAGTGTGCGAGGTATTGCTCCATAAAAATGAATCCAAGATTGCCAAAGCAGGCAACTGTAGGTTGGTGTTATGCCCATTACTTGAAAGAGTATACTGAAAGTAGTGGGCCCAATTTGAACTGGGATTTTAATTTCTCCTATCACTTCCCTTCTTGTGCCATCAAAAGCCTTTACTATCATCGTACTTAGCTTTATGTGAGACCAGTCAAAAGGTAACTTGGAGAGTGTCAATTTTGGCATTACATTTAATGAGGACTCATTCTCCAATAGCACCCTAGCCATTATGCGTTCTTGGCATTTCACTGAAATATGGAGTACTTTGTTATGTCCCATTCCTTCAGCGAGTATCTCATCATCAGTGAAAGTAATGAAAGTGTTTATAGTGATGTTACCAACAATGCCGCTAAGCTTGTCAAATGTGATATCATGAGAAACATGGACTTGATTCAATACCTTCATCAACACTTTTTTGTGTGGCTCAGAATTTAACAAAAAGGCCAATAGAGATCTAAGTTGGAGTACGATTCAGCTTATCCATCACCCAATACTCGTTTTGCTTTGATGAACTTTAAAAACTCACAAGCCTCCTTGTCAAACACCTTTTTTTTATGCTTATCATATCTTGCTATAACTTCTTCAGTAGAAGTCTCCCCCACTTTACTTTTTCCTTTCTCTTGATTTTTCTATAACTCCTCAGGAGTATAGCATCGACCACTCTGAGTGATTCCTCTAATCCCATATTTATTTGTAATTGTAGAGGAAGTTCCAAGGGAATATATAATACTTGGTTGATCATTCTGAAGATGGCTCTTGAGGACTTGCACACCATAACTCCATGGCACTACTTTGGTGTCTTTGTAAGGAAAGGAACTTAAGGAAATATAGATTTCTTGACCATATTTATGCCATCATTACCATCATATTTAAAACCTATTTGCACTAGTTGCATGTCCATTAGAATTTGGATAATCTGTTTCAACTCATCATAATCATCAATGGAATGTTCAGCAATGCCTCCATGGAAAGGACATTCCCAACTTGAGAGTTCTCTTATGTCTACACTATCCCTATTTTAGAAAGAGTTTCAAAGACAGTCTTCATTGGGGTTCTGACATCAACAACATTTATTTTGAACTGATGCTCCGATGCTCCTTCAATTGCATTGACCACAGAGTTTTCATGGTTAGGCAAGGGGTTTTTGTTCAAATTTGGTGTATTTTCTTTGAAGTCCAACCATTTGGCATTCATGAGAGCCAGCACCTTATGTTTCAAAGCAAAGTAATTTTCCATAGAATGCCCCACAGCCCCTACATGGTTTTCACACTGTGCGTTGGGATCATATGATTTTAGGTATGGAGGTTCCAAGGGTTTCAACGGGCAAGGAGATACCATGAGATTACTAATAAGGTGATGGAGTAGCTCAGTATAGGTCATGGGAATCGAATCAAATTTGGGTAGACTTTTTCTCTTGGTTATTTTGGACTCTTTTTTGGCTTGTGTTTTGGTTTTGTGTCCAAGGTTGAATTGCTTAAGGTAGTGGTGTAGAGGGTGTTAGTGTAGGTGATTATGAATAATAAGGCATTAATAGTCTACCAAAGCTATATTTTAAGAAAGATAAACCTTGTTATGCATATTAAAAGGGTAAATAAATGAAGGTTTCTTTCAAAGTTAAAAATGTTATTTCTACTACTAGACCTTTACGACTTTTGCATCCAAAGACATGAAGATAAGAAATGTTTAGCTTCCTTCCTTTGTTAGTTCATAGGAGGTTTTCTTTAAAATTGGTCTTATTAAGGCTGATCTATTCATTACATAACAAGCGGTACTTACCGGATTCACTCAAAAATACTTAGAAATGTTTATTTCATTGAGCATAGTTATTGCTAACTCCTTTAAAGATCTATTTTCCTTTCAACAACTCCATTTTATTGTGAAGTTCTAAGAGCAAAAAAGTTATGCTCAATGCTACTTTCATTGCAAAACATTTCAAATTCTTAGTTTTAAAATTATTCACCATGATCACTTCTTATAGATGCAATACTATAATTTTTCTCATTTTGAATAACTTTTGAAAGTCTTCTAAATGCATGAAAGGAATTGTTCTTATGAGCAAGGAATTGAGTCTATGTATATCTAGAGTAATCAACCACAATCACAAAGCATAGCAATTACCCTCAAAGCTCATAGTTCTTAAAAGTCCAAACAGATCCATATGCAAAAGTTATAAAGGTCTAATAGTAAAATAACATTTTTAGCTATAAAACAACAAAGGTCTAGTTGCAAAACTTTTATCATAAATCCATTTACTTCACTAGAAAATGGCTTCAACAAAAATCAAAAGGGGCTTGTTTGTAAAAAATTTTGAAAAACTCAATTCATCCCCCTCTTCTAAGGGGTCTTATACCTTTATCTATTTAATTTCTTGAGATAGAGGGGCCTGATCGAACTCCAAAGAAAAATCATCATAAATACAATTGAAGTTGACACCTTTTGTGCTGTCAAATTTCTTACCCATATAGGCTGAAATACGAGTCAATTGACTCGCAATTGCATCTTCAGTGGTGCGTTTGTCAGTCGTGTAGGCTGCTAATCGAGCCTAATAGCTCTCAAAAGTTATTATTATTACAAATTTTAGGGCGAATCAAATCAACCTTGGGTATTAAAGAGAAGCCAGCAAGCCTTAGAACCACTATCTAGACGGTCCTGCTGTCGAAGGCTCCTGAGTCCCAGATATTAAAGGGTTTCACTCAGGGACATAAATCTCGAGGTTTGCATGGTTTTGTTGTATGTAACATAGGGTGTAATTTGCTTCCACCATCTCGCGTTCTCCAAGTTTGTTCTATAAAAATATTTTTTTATGAACTGTTGATGGTACTGTTCCCACTACATGTATCCATTCTCTCCCTAGAAACAAATTATAACTTGCCTTTGAAGATATCACTTTGAAAAGAGTAGACCTTGTCACTAGGCTGCACCTCTATCTACTTAGACTTTTCCTACTAGCATTCCATCTACCACCACTTTAATAAAGAGAGGATGAAGATGGTCTTTCATCTCTTTTATGGGTACGTCAAAGATTGTAGAGTTTTCTTTGATTTCAATTATGCCCTCTTCGACAAGATACTATCCTGCATTATCAGTCATCTTCAAATTCCTATCATCTAATTATTAATATAAAAATAACACCTCTTCGATTTAAGAAACTTTGATGATCATTCGAAAACTTACTTCGAAACTTTACACAATTATACCAGAATCAAAGGTAATAAGGTCATCGAGATGACGTTTTCAATTTGGAAATTACCAAAATGGTGGTTTCGATTTGTCATCTGAAAATGGTAGTTCGAGTCGAAATGATAAATTTTGAAATTAAAGTATTAGTTTCAATTTGATATCAAAGATGATACTTTGAACTTCATACTATGAGTAGGGACTTCGAGTGGATCTTGGAAATTGAAAACTTTAGTGATTATTAGAGTTGAAGTTATAGTAAAGACTTGAAGTTAGCAAAATGATTATTTGTATTTGAAATCAGGAAATGTCATTTTGATTTCATGTCAAATATTGTAATTTCGATTTAGTATTGAAAAAAAGATCCGAAAAGTAACTACACTTAGGAAATTTTTGAAGAAAGAAAACAAACAGTCTTGACCAAAAGCCAGCAAATGATTGAAGATTCAAGTTTGAATTCAAAAAGAAAGAAATTGAATTTGAAATATAAGTTAGCAACGGTTGTAAATGTTAGATCAAGATAATACAAGGATTGCTGATAAAGATTGAGCAATTACTTATGGCATGAGGATCGCTGACAAGGATTTGGTGGTTACTTGACAAAGATTACTAATTATTTAGCAGTTATCTTTGTTTTAGACACATGTCAAAGATCTTGTAAAAAGAGTAGTTACTTAAGAAGTCTATAAATACCTATAAATACTAAGAGTATGGAAACACTTAGGGGTTGGAAATTCAATACTCACAAACACTTGTAACTTACACTCTCAAGTCCTTGACATCTCGAGCAAATAGTGCAAGCCTAGTCCAATATGTTTCCATCCACTTTCATTCATGTACACTTTACAAATTCAATGCAATTTTAATTATCAATTCATTTACATTCAGTCATTTAGTTTTCTACAAACTCTTTTCTACTCTTGATCAAGTGAGTAGAAACAAAAGGTGAAGACCCCTACAAGAGGCTCGATTAACATAAACAATCAGCCAACAAACCATAATTCAGTGGTAGTGCAAGATCCTGAGAAGATCAGGAATAGCAAGATGAAGGTGTCCCCTTCGAATGTAGCTCCCAACCAGTGGATAAGAAATAGTCCACAATCCCACAAGGTGTAAAACAGGTCACTCTGGTCAAGATTCGACTATGGGATCACTAATCCCTTTGGTGGGAAGCCGAATATCTAGTTATGAGGTGAAGGATCGAACTCGAGTTAGGGTTTAAGCCCATATTTGTCAAAGTCTTAGTGGCGTAAAGCCCAAAGGCTTTGACAGCAATAGCTACAACAACAACAACAACAACAACAACAACAACAGGAATTGGCCAAGCTACAATTGCAGCATAGGTCTTATGCCCAGGTGGTCCAAGGGTAACCTTTGAAGACAAAAAAACAAAAACCTCCGAGTCCAATGGACGAGGATGTTATTACAGATTCATTCAAATCCGGATTTAAAGATGACCTAGACACTGTTTTTGGTGTAAACGTGGTGTCCCTCCTATCATACAATTTTTCTATTTCAGGTAACAAAGAAGTGGACTAGGAAAAAGATTTCGAGGATGACTCAAAGGAGGTCGGTTGGTATATGGTCGAAGAGGACACAGTAGAGGTGATGGAAAACTCTGCAATGTTTAACATTCCTACCTCCGAGATGAAAAACTATTTACGCCCATTATTTATCAAAGGTACTGAAAATGGTAAATTGGTGGGTAAAGTGTTAGTTGATGGAGGAGCTACCATCTATTTGTTGCCCAAGAATTTGCTAAAGAAGTTTGGCAAATTAGAGGTTAACCTGTTACCATATAAACTAGTGGTAACTGACTTCAATGGCAGATCTTCGACATCAGAGAGGGCTATTGCTCTTGACATCAAGGTATCCTCAGTCATGAGGTCAACCTTGTTCATAGTAGTCCCCACGAAGGCCAGCTATAATCTCCTATTAGGAAGAGAGTGGATACATGTTGTAGGGGCAGTACCTTCGACCGTCACCAACAAATATTTTTCTAAAACCAATTAGGAGAACTGGAAATAGTGGAAGTTGATGACACGTTGTGTCATGTCAACCAGAATCATGCAGACCTATAGATTTACATACTAAGAGTCAGACCTTTTTGCATCTTGGATTCATCAGCTTGGATAAGAAAGGGGTTGAGATGGTGGCCTTCACCCCAATAGGTTTCTCCATAATACCAAAAGCTGATTCATTTCAGCTTAGAAATTGAATCAGCTTAGAAATTGTAATAATTTCAAGGCCTATAGGCACCTATTTAACATTCCAGGCTGAGTGAATTCAACTTAAGTTGTAATAATAATGTCAGAACTTAAGAGCCATATGGCTCGAATAGCTGCCTATATGGCTTAAAATTGCACGAATAGTGCAATTTTGAGTCAAGTGACTCGAATTTCAGCCTACATAGCTGAAAAATTTGGTACCATTGAAGGTACCAACTTGAACTATATTTATGATGATTCCCCCTTAGGATTCGAACAAGACCCTCTATCTTCTGAAATTAAAAGGATAGTGGTACAAGATCCTTTAGAGGAAATTAATATAGGAAATAATGTAATAACTAGACCTATTTTTATAAGTAGATTAATAAATGTTAGTTTCAAGTATAAGTTGATCCATTTGCTCGAAGAATATAAAGACTATTTTACATAAAAATATGAAGAAATTCTTAGGCTCAGTCGAGATCTGGTAGAACACAAACTACTAATTCGAGGAGGACAAAGACCAATCAAGTAAGCTCCAAGAAGATTTTCCCTTGAAGTGGTCTTGAAAATCAAAAAAGAAATTGAAAGGTTACTAAAGGCTAAGTTCATTCAAACTACTAAGTATGTTAACTAGATTTCTAATGTCATTCTTGTTATGAAAAAGAATAGTAAGTTAAGAGTATACATTGATTTTCAAGATTTAAATTCTACTATTCCTAAAGATGAATATCCTATGTTAATTGCTGATATGTTAATTGACTCAGCTTCAGGCCATGAAATCCTAATCTTGATCAAACCATCACCAAAAATTAGCAATCGCTCGAGAAAAAGAGCCAACTGATGATGAATGTTGCCAAGGCCAAGAAGAAACACTCAAAGCTCATTGTTGTCCTTTCGACTACTCAGCAGAACATCAATCAGAATGAAGAAAAATTTGATGAGCTCGAACAAGAACTACAAACACTTATACAACAACAAAGCGAACTTCAAGCCCTTGCTGGTGATTGTGCAAACCAAGAGCAAATACTTACAGAAGATTGCCAACGATGGACTATTGAAGGCAACAACGTGATACAAGTTATTCAAGATTTGGCTCCATCTTTCAAAGCGGCTTCAACAGAGAAAAAGAGAATAGTAGACACTTGGGATTCTTTGTATTTAAGGATCTAATAAATACTCTTTTCGAACATTTATTTTGTAATGACAAATTAAATTTCGAATGCCTGTTGACTCGAAATCAATATGATATTCATGATGAAATTTTAACTTCATGAATTGTCGGTCTATATAATTTCAAATATTTACCATTTAATGAAGGCTTTCTTTCGCTAGAATTAATATTTATAATCGAATAAGCATTACCAGAAAAATGCTTTCGATTCGATGTGGCCCTTCCCAATTCGGGAACCATTTTCCAAATAACTTCAATCTTTTCTCCACAAGTAGAATAACTTTCCAAACTAAATCACCTAAGTTAAACTATTTTATCTTAACTTGAAGATCATAGAATTTCGCAACTCTTTCTTTTTGTCGAATCAAGTTTTCAAGAGTAATTAACTTTTTTTCATCCAAGTGATTTAATTCACTAAACATCAAATCCCAATAATATTGAGAAGGGATTTCATCTTGACGTTGCAATTGATGCGAATTAAAAGTTGTAAATTCAAGTGCAGGTTGTCTCAAGTAATAAAATCTTAGGAGTCCGAAGTCGATCCACAGGGAATTAATGAAGAAAAATTCTTTGAGGTAAAGAAAATATTTTGTCACAACAATAAAGGTGATAAAACTTAGTCACAAATAAAAAGGATTTACTTGGGTTAGGAGATCCACTCTTGGTAAGTAAATTAAGGACAATATTAATTCTTTTTTATAACTCAGTTAGAATCCATGTAAAATGGAGGTTCTAATTGAAAAATATAACATTTAAAGTTCATTTAAGATTATATATGTAATTATATTATAGTTCCTTTAATTATGTATTAATACCACCACTTATAAATGGGCTCAAGCATTCATTGTGCCAATATCTTATCTATAACAAATCAAGATCTCTACTTTACAATAAGGGTTTCTAAAATTATTGGAAACAAAATATAATACATATAATGACCACTTGATAATATATCATTTAAGCACAAGAAAGAGATTAATCTAATCTTATTTTATTACTGAAAGTTTCACCTTTTCACTTAAGTAAAATAAAAATTAGTTACTCATAGACAAGAGGAAAGAAAGAAGAAGAACATAACTTCAATTTAGAACAAAAGAAAACTATGACAAGAAACAAATAACACAATAGCATGATCTTGATCTCTAAGACCAAGATTTCTAAATGATCAGCCAATTGTGTCTTTTATAGAGGATGAATGATACAAAATGACAAGAGGGTTGATTAATGAGTGAGTGGATGAGTGGGTGGATGAGTAGAAAATGCCAAATAGTGATTTGATGAGTGAAAAATTATTGAGATCTTGTCTCCAAAATCATTCAGTGCTGAACTCATGGATTTCGTCAGAAAATAAAAAAGTGGTCTTCATGAAAGTTATAGATCTAGATCTTAACTTTTAGATATCAAAGTTTCAGCCCCATTCAGTTTCTACAGCCCAAGATATGCCCTAATTACTATACACTATTCAGGCTCAGCTACAACTCCTCTGTTCTGACTTGTAAGCCCAATATGCCCTCCAAGCCATCTGAATTTCCTCTTATGTTCTCATAAAAATTGTAAATTTGGGTCTTAACTTTCAAATGCCAAAGTTTCAGCCCAAGGCAGTTCCTACAGCCTGAGTTATACCCTGATTACTGCACACCATTCAAGTTCCAATCACAAAACCCATGTTCTAACTTCCAAGCTCAATTAGCTCCACTAGATGTCCGATTTTTCCTTGGACTCTGCATGAAAGTTGTAGAGCTCTCTCTTATCTTTCTTATAAGGTAAGACACATAATTCTTAGATATATAAAACTCAAGATATGACCGAAATAGAGAAATAGTGTAAGATCTCAATAAAGCTAAAAAAAATCAATGAAGCCCAATTTGAGTACAAACTTACAAAACATAATCAAGCTCAATCAATTAAGTATATGGAGAGTATAAATGATTAAAAATGAGAGTTTATTAATGTATAAAATATGTGATTATCAAATTCTCCCACACTTAACTTTTTGCACTCTTGGGCACAACACATAAGACCAAAACTAGGAAAAAAAACACAGACTCAAAAGCTAAACACTCTAAAGACTCAATTTCTAATAATATTTAAGAATGCAAAAGTTTATAAGAACGAAGACCAATCAAAGATTCAAATGATCAAAACATTTATGAGGTAACGTTTCTTCACATCTCAAACCATCAAGCAAGAAAACTTCAATTAAAAAACATGAGTCAAGAATGCTAGATCTTCACAAGATTCACTCTCAGTCCCTTAAGTGTTTAAACGGTAGGTATTTCACTCAATTCAACCCATGAAAATTGTACTACCATAAGCTTGTTTATCTTCTACTTCTCCACTACTCAAAATACATGCACACACAAATCACGAGGACTTTATTCAAGGTTGTAATGGGGTCAAGGTAAAGGAGGAGGTAATATGGATATGACAAGTTAAATACCAAAGAGAATAAAAGCTTGAGAACTGAGTTTAATTAACAAGCATGAAAGTTCATCCCAACTCCATCTAATACAAATTCCCTTTACATATTCTTTTCCTTTTCTTTATTGCCTTGTTGGCCCTTCTTTACACATTTTTTTTTATAAGATGAACATAATATATACATTTTTTTAATTAAACATTTTTTTCAAACATTCAGCATACACACCCCCACACTTGCTCAAGAGCTCATCCAATGACAAAGCTAATATTATCTAATAATCACATATTTTATACATTAATAAACCCTTATTTTTAGTCATTTACACTCTTCATGTACTTAATTGATTGAGTTTGGTCATGTTTTGTAAGTTTGGACTCAAATTGGACTTAATTAATTTTTTCAGCATGATTTACGTCTTATACTGTTTCTGTATTTTGGTCATATCTTAAATTCTAAATGTCTACTAATTATGCATTTTACTTTGTTGGAAAGATAAGAGAGAGCTCTACAACTTTCATGAGAGCTCAAGGTCAAAGTCAGACATCTAGTGGAACTAATTTGGCTTGGAAGTCAGAATACGAGTTTTGTGATTGGAACCTGAACAGTGTGCAGTAATTAGAGCATAACTCGGGCTGTAAGATCTAGATTGGGCTATAATTTTGAAATCTGCAAGTTAAGATCCATATCTATAACTTTCATGAGAACACAAGACTCAATTCGGACTCCTTAGAGGTAATATAGGGCTTGGAAGTCAGAACAAAGGAGCTGTAACTGAGCCTGAATATTAACTTTATCATTGGATGAGTTCTTGAACAAGTGTGGGTGTGTGTGTGTAGAATGGTTGAAAAAATTTTATTTAAATGTATATATTATGTTCATCTTTCAAAAACAAAAAACAAAAAACAAAAACAAAAAGAAAAACAAACAAAAAAAATTGTGTAAAGAAGGGTCAACAATGCAATAAAGGAAATAAAAAGAATGTGTAAAGAAAATTTGTATTAGGTGGAGTTGGATGAACTTTCATACTTATTAATTGAACTCAACTCTCATGCTCTTTTATTCTCTTTGGTATTTAACTTGTCATATCTATATTACATTCTCTTTTACATTGACCCCATTACAACTTTGAATAAAGTCCTCATGATTTGTGTGTGTATGTGTTCTGAGTAGTAGAGAAGTAGAAGATAAGCAAGCTTATGGTAGTGCAATTTTCATGGGTTGAATTGAGTGAAATACCTACCTTTTAAACACTTGAGAGATTGAGAGTGAATCTTGTGAAGATCTATCATTCTTGACTCATGTTTTTCAATTGAAGTTTCCTTACTTGATGGTTTGAGATGTGAAGAAAAGTTACCTCATAAATGTTTTAATTACTTGAATGATTAGTTGCTCTTCATTCTTAAATATTATTAGAAATTGAGTCTTTTAGAGCGTTTAGCTTTTGAGTCTATATCGTTTTTTCTTTCCCTAGTTTTAGTCTTGTGTGTTTTGCCCAGGAGTGCAAAAAGCTAAGTGTAGGAGAATTTGATAATTACATATTTTATACATTAATAAACCATTATTTTTAGTCATTTACACTCTTCGTGTACTTAATTGATTGAGTTTAGTTATGTTTTGTAAGTTTGGACTCAAATTGGACTTAATCGATTTTTTTCAGCATGATTTATGTCTTATATTATTTCTATATTTTGGTCATATCTTGAGTTGTAGATGTCTACTAATTATGAATTTTACCTTGTTGGAAATATAAGAGAGAGCTCTACAAATTTTATGAAGAGCTCGAGGTCAAAGTCAGACATCTAGTGAAACTAATTAGGCTTGAAAGTCAAAATACGAGTTTTGTGATTGGAACCTGAACAGTGAGCAGTAATTAGAGCATAGCTTGAGCTGTAAAATCTGGATTGGGCTGAAATTTTGGTATCTATAATTTAAGATTCATATCTACAACTTTAACACAAGACTCAATTCGGACTCCTTGGAGGTCATATTGGGCTTGGAAGTCAGAATAGAGGAGCTGTAACCGGGCCTGAACACTGTGCAATAATTGGGCCATATCTCAGGCTCTATATGGCCTTTTGAGGTAATTCTAGTGGCATTTGAAATCTAAGATCCAGACCTAAAACTTTTATAAAAACTATATTTCAATATTCTTATGCATTCAATGACTTCAGAACTAAATGATTTCAGAGACAAAGAATCTCCATAATTTTTCACTCACCAAAAGTCATTTGGCATTTTCCACTCATCCATTCACTCATGACTCAGCTCCCTTGTTATTTTGTATCCCTAATCCTCTATAAAAGGGAGCTTTGGCTGATCATTTGGAGAGTCTTGGTGTTAGATATCAAGATCATACTATTGTATTGTTTGATTATCTTGTTGTAATTTTCCTTTGTTCTAAATTGAAGTCATGTTCTTCTTCTTCTTCCTCTTCTTCTTCTCTCTTTCTTTCTTCTTATCTATGAGTAACTAAGTTTCATTTTACTTGGGTGAAAAGGGTGAAGCTCTTGGTAATGAAATAAGGTTATATTCATTTCTTTCTTGTGCTTAAATGATATATTTTCATGTGGTCATTATACGTGTTGTATTTTGTTTCCAATCAATTTAGAAACCCTCATTGT
The DNA here is from genome assembly GCA_029884595.1 of Ormosia semicastrata. Taxonomy (NCBI): domain Eukaryota; kingdom Viridiplantae; phylum Streptophyta; class Magnoliopsida; order Fabales; family Fabaceae; genus Ormosia; species Ormosia semicastrata. The sequence goes on from JAQQTO010000045.1 coordinate 6,498,235, forward strand.
AAAGTGGAGATCTTGATTCATTGTAAACAAGAGGTTGATATAATGAATGCTTGAGCTCATTTATAAGTGGTGGTATTAATAAATAATTAAAGTAATCATAATATAATTATGTATAAAATTTTTAATGAACTTTGATTGTTATATTTTTTGATTGGAACCTCCATTATGTGTAGATTCTAATTGAGTTATAAAAAAAATTAATCTTGTCCTTATTTTATTTACCAATAGTAGATCTCTTAACCCAAGTAAATCTTTTTTATTTGTAACTAAGTTTTATCACTTTTATTGTTGTGACAAAATATTTTTCTTACATCAAATAAATTTCTCTTTATCAATTCCTGTGGATTGACCTCGGATTTTCGAGAATTTATTACTTGAAACAACCTGCACTTGGGTTTGTAACTTTTAATCTGCATCACTCTTGTCTACAATGAATGCTTGAGCTCATTTATAAGTGGTAGTATTAATAAATAATTAAAAAAAAATAATATAATTACGTATATAATTTTTAATAAACTTTGATTGTTGTATTTTTCAATTGGAATCTCCATTATGTGTGGATTCTAATTAAGTTATAAAAAGAATTAATTTTGTCCTTATTTTATTTACTAAGAGTGGATCTCCTAACCCAAGTAAATATTTTTTATTTGTGACTAAATTTTATCACTTTTATTGTTGTGATAAAATATTTTCCTTACGTCAAATAAATTTCTCTTCATCAATTCCATGTGGATCGACCTCGGACTCCTGAGAATTTATTACTTGAAACAACCTACACTTGGGTTTGTAACTTTTAGTCAGCATCATTCTCTTATTCCCTAAATCCGGGTAAAAACATAGTTTTTCATTTAAGGCACATAATGAGCTCAAAACAAAGAATAATCAAATAAGCTCAAAGGGGTTAAGTAAGGAGAAATAGGTCATTTCCAATGCCTTACGTTAGCATGAATCAGAGAATTTCCAAGAAGTCATAAAAGTGCTTGATATCATATTGAGACAATATGCTACTGAGCAAGGCTGCTTATTTGTGCGCCAATCATTCTTGGCTATTTGGTTAAAGTAGTTATTTTAAGAAAAATGCCCCAATCATATTTATGTATGCATGTGAAAATGTAGCCTCAAATAGAGTCAAAGTAAGTTCTAGAGTAAGAATTCTATGAGTGAAAATCACACAAGAAATAAAAGAATGGTACAAATGTTCAATCCATTGATCAATAGGCTCAAAATCTCACAAGACATAATTCTATCATTCTCAGTCCACCAATTCAACATCTATAACCAAACACGTGATTTTTAAGAAAGAATATAATTTACTCAATCATGCTATGTTCCCTGAATTTGAATTGCTACTTCCACACAACATAGTTATCTACCTAATTACTGTTTACTTTGCCACCAATTTTGATGCATCTCAAGAGTAAATTTACCTCAAGGGCATAATTTACTCCTTACTCTGTCATTCTTAATTAGTTTTGCTGTTAATAAATTATTGATAATCATATAAATAAACACACTTCCTAATTTTTTATTTTTTTTATTTTTGGTTTTTTTTCTTCACACAACTATCCTTCCCCCTAATCAGATCACAACATTATCTTCAATATCAAAACATAGATAGGTAAAAGATAAAAGAAAGTACCTGTTGTTGCAATTATTGAAAAAAGAAACCTTACACAAATTTAAACAGAAACAAAGTACGATGAATAAAAGGTAAATGAAAGTTATAGATGAAGTGTCAGATCACATTCACGTTCCTTGCTGTCTCTCTTGCTGCTTCCTTCTGACCAATCTATCTGAGCTATTACTGGTTCAGGTTCATAAGCAAAAGTTTGTAATTTATCAATTAATTCATCAACAGTGGAAGCAGAGATAAGGAGTCGTCTTGCCGAAAGTGTGATAAAGTTCTGTTCCACAGCGTGGTCAACAAAAGATAATAAATTATCAAAGAAATTATTAACATTTAACAAACCTATGGGTTTGTGATGGATGTTCAGTTAGGCCCAAGAGATAATTTGAAAGACTTCTTCCAAAGTACCAAAATCACCCGGTAAGGCAATGAATGCATCAGAGTTTTCAAGCATTGTCCTTATTCGTCCATGCATAGATGATACTTGAAGTTCCAGCCCAATTGTCTTTCCAATGATGTTCCTTTGAGTTAAAGGTTTATGAATGATACCTAAAACTTGACCACCTCTTAGATGTGCAGAAAGTGGTACAGCCCCCATTAACCCAATGCTACCTCCCCTATATACTACACGAATATTCCTCGCAGCAAGTGTTCTACTAACAGTGCTTGATACATTTACAAATTCTAAACTCTTCTCATAACTTGTCCCACAAAATACACATATATTAGTAAGTTTACGAACAGAAGAAGAAGCTGTGAATGCTTATGTCTCTAAGGCATGTCAAATGGTTTTTGATGATAACAAAGACCAAAGTAAAGATCAAGTGAAGTTCAAGTGCAAAAGAGAAGATCAAGCGCAAAAGGAAAAATCAAGATCAAAGAAAGAAGTCAAGAGGTTCATTTAGTAATAGGGCCTAGAACATTAATGTTAAATGCTCTCAAGATTTCTCAAATGGTTTTTCAATATATGATTTCAAAATAAATGAGAAATTTCAAAGTTAAACATGGCTTTCAAGAAAACGCGTGTTTCAATCTTAAATCTAACACTCTTAAAAGGATTTATGTTTAAACAATTGTCTCAAGGTGTTAGAAATGACTTACAAGCTTCATTGGACTTAAAAAATGTGTCATGTAATCAATTACATTAACAATGTAATCGATTACACAGCAAGTCAGAAGTCATGTAATCGATTACCTGGACAATGTAATCGATTACAAGCAAAGTCAGAAGTCATGTAATCGATTACCTGGACAATGTAATCGATTACAAGCAAAGTCAGAAGCCATGTAATCGATTACACAAGCAATGTAATCGATTACACAGAGCCCAGAAAGTCAAGAACACGTTGGAACAATAATGTAATCGATTACATAAGTTGTGTAATCGATTACACGAACTCTGACAACCTACAACGGCTATTTTAAATGCATTAAATGCATACCCAACTACCTCCAACGGATCCATTTATTGAGAAACTTATAAATACCATAGTTGAGTCTTTATTTGAGGTTAATCTTGAACTTAAAAACTGATCATTAATTCTTCCAAAACGTGAATCAATCTTTGAGTTCATTTCTTGCTCTGTTTTTCTGCAAAAATGTAAAATATCTTTGAGAGCAATATTAGAGCTTCAATTTGTAAACACTTGCTCTAGAGAGAGTTTCTTCCATTCAAATCTTACACAATTTATCTAGTGAGGGTGAGGTATCCCTCAAGCATTGTAAGGGTGAGGTATCCCTTTGAAAATAGAGGCTTAAGCTCTTGGGTGAGGTATCCCATATTGTTGAGTGCTCAAGGTTGTAGTGGTTTGTCAAGCACCCATTGAAGCTTGACGACATAGTGGAAAATCTCAAGTTGTTGCTTAGGGACTGGACGTAGATCACAAGTGGAGTGGTGATTGAACCAGGATAAACGACTGTTTGTTTCTCTAAACCCTCCTCTGCTTATCTTTGTGCACTGTTTCATTGTTTTACTTGGATATTGTCTCCTTGGCTATTACGTTTATAAGTAAAAGTGTTTAACTCATCTATTCAATTATCTCTAATCATTCAATAGCTTCAACGAAAATTATTTGTCAAATGATTTGTGAAAGATTTGCGAGCTTATTTTTAACTACTCAATTCACCCCCCCTCTTGAGTATTGAGGCCACTTGGTAACAAGTGGTATCAGAGCTAGACTCTTGTATAAAGAGCTTAGCAGCTTCAAGAGAAGTGATGGCTTCAAATGGTTTTTCAAATGAAGGATCTTCTATAAATAGACCTCCTTATTTCAATGGGGATAGTTATGCCTATTGGAAAGAAAGAATAAAAATTTTTATTGAAGCTATTGACTTAGATGTGTGGGACGCCATTGAAAATGGTGCTTTTGTCCCTCCACAAACTAAGGATGGTGTGACAATTAATACACCTAGAAGTGATTGGACCGATGATGATAAAAAGAAGGTTCAATATAATTTGAGAGCCAAGAACATCATCACCACATCTTTGGGGTATGATGAATTCTTTAGGGTGTCAAATTGTAAGACCGCAAAAGAAATGTGGGATACCCTACAAGTAACTCATGAAGGTACTAGCGAGGTAAAAAGATCTCGAATAAACACTCTTACTCATGAATATGAATTGTTTAGAATGAATCAAGGTGAGAGTATTCAAAATATGCAAAAGAGATTCACTCATATTGTTAATCATCTCATCTCATTGGGAAAGACATTTCCTAATGAGGATCTTATTAACAAAGTCTTGAGATGTCTAAGCAGGAATTGGCAATCCAAGGTAACGGCGATTGCGGAATCAAGAGATTTGTCAACCATGTCTCTAGCCACCCTATTCGGAAAACTTCAAGAGCATGAGCTGGAACTAAATAGGCTCAATCAAAATGAAGAACATGACAAAAAGAAGAAGGGAATTGCACTCAAGGCCACTTCTTCCATACTTGAAGATGATGATGAAGATGGTGAAGAGGATGGTGAAAATATTGAGCTAAGTGAGGAGAATCTTAGTCTCCTTGTGAGAAATTTCAGAAGATTCTTGAAGAAAAAGGGATTTCAAAGAAGACCATCGTTTCCTCAAAAAAAAGCATATCACAAAGGAGAATGATCCTCCACTCCTCCAAAATGCTATGAATGCGGAAAACCGGGGCACATGAAAATGGAGTGTCCTATATATCTCAAAAAGACAGAGAAATTTGAGAAAATGCCCTCCAAGGAAAAGAAAGGAAGAAGAGCATCTTGGGAGGACAATGATTTAAGCTCTTCTGACGATTCGGAGAATGAAGAAGCTCATCTTTGCCTCATGACTCAAGGAGAAGAAAGTGGAGAAAGCGACATCGAGGTAACCTCTTCTAACCTAGAACCTCCACCTTCTTATGATGAATTGCAAGATGCCTTTCAAGAATTGCATGATGAATCTTTGAGGCTCACAAAAATGATTTTGTCTTCCAATAAAACAATCTCCCTATTGACAAAGAAAGTTTCCACTTTAACTAAGGAGATAAATGAACTTAAGATCGAAAATGAGACCTTAGGACTTATAGATGCTAATTCATTATGCATGACTTGTTCATCACATGAAAATACATCCATATCATTACCTTGTTTATCATGTAAAGCTTTTGAAAAAGAAATTGAAGACTTGAACAACACTCTTGCAAAATTCACTTTTGGTAGAGACAACTTGAATGTGTTGTTGGGAAGACAAAAATGTGTTTTTCAAAAAGCCGATTTGGGATTTAATCCAAACAACCATCAAAAGTCTTATAAGAACTTCTTTGTTTCCTCAAAAACTTCAAGTAACCCCTTTGTTAAATGTTTTCATTGTGGTAGGAAAGGGCATAGTGCATCCACTTGCAATGTTAGAAAGAACATAAACACCAAGGTTGGAATCAAAAGGGTTTGGGTCCCTAAAGGCACCATACCTAATTCTAACACACAAGGACCCAAAACAATTTGGGTACCAAAAGTTAAATCTTAAATGTGTGTTGTAGGTGTGCTTGAAGACCAAGAGCTCAAGTTGGTATCTTGATAGTGGTTGCTCCAAGCACATGACCGGTGATGGCTCCAAGTTCTCCTCCCTTACACATAAGAAACATGGTCATGTCACATATGGTGACAACAACAAAGGGAAGATTCTTGGAATTGGCAAAGTTGGTAAGATCCCTTCATCATCTATTGATAATGTCTTACTTGTTGAATGACTTAAACATAATTTACTTAGTATTAGTCAATTGTGTGATAAAGGAAATAGAGTTATATTTGATTCCTCTTGTTGCATAATTGAGAGAAAGGATGATAAGCAAGTTAAATTTGTTGGTCATAGGGTCAATAACATATATATGATTAGTCTCGATGATATCTCCTCAAATGATGCTAAGTGCTTTATGAGTAAAGAAAATGATTCATGGTTATGGCATAGAAGAATTGCTCACATTCACATGGATCACTTAAACAAATTAGTTTCGAAAAAACTAGTAATTGGTCTTCCAAAGCTCAAATTTGAAAAAGACAAACTTTGTGATGCATGTCAAAAAGGAAAACAAGTAAAGGTCTCTTTTAAAGCTAAAAACATAGTTTCAACTTCTAGACCTTTACAACTTTTGCACATGGATCTTTTGGACCCTCTAGAACTATGAGCTTTGGTGGGAATTACTATGCATTAGTGATTGTGGATGATTTTTCTAGATTTACATGGACATTATTCTTGGCCCACAAAAATGATGCTTTTCAATCATTTAGAAAACTTGCCAAAGTTATCCAAAACGAAAAAGGTTTTTGTATTGCATCCATAAGAAGTGATCATGGTGGTGAATTTGAAAATCATGAATTTGAAACTTTTTGTGATGGACATGGCATTGAGCATAATTTTTCTGCCCCTAGAACACCACAACAAAATGGTGTTGTAGAAAGGAAAAATCGATCTTTAGAAGAAATGGCAAGAACTATGCTCAATGAGGCCAACCTTCCTAAGTACTTTTGGGCGGATGCTGATTAACACCGCTTGTTATGTTATGAATAGAGCCCTAATAAGGCCAATTTTAAAGAAAACTCCATATGAATTGTACAAAGGAAGGAAACCAAATGTGTCACATTTTCATGTTTTTGGATGTAAATGCTTTGTTTTGAATAATGGAAAGGATAACTTGGGGAAGTTTGATGCAAAATCTGATGAAGGAATATTCATTGGTTATTCTATTCATAGTAAGGCCTTTAGAGTTTATAATAAACGAACTATGACCATAGAAGAATCCATACATGTTGCATTTGATGAAACTAACCCAAATGAGCCGAGAAAGGAACTTGTTGATGATGTTGCAGAAATCTTGGCAAAGACGCACTTGGAAAATCAAGAGATAGAGTCCAAAAAGGAAGAAGAGAGACTCCTTGATCACTCATGGCAAGAAGATTCTAAAATCTTGGATCTACCCAAGGAATGGAGGACTTCAAGATATCATCCTCTTGACAAGGTGATAGGTGATGTATCAAAAGGGGTAATCACTCGAAACTCTCTTAGAAATGCATGTAATCACCTAGCCTTTGTCTCTCAAGTTGAACCTAAAGACATAAATGAGGCCATTAATGATGAGCATTGGATCTTGGCCATGCAAGAAGAACTAAACCAATTTGAGAGGAATCAAGTTTGGGAATTAGTTCCAAGGCCCAATGATCATCCTATAATTGGCACCAAATGGGTCTTTAGGAACAAACTTGATGAAACGGGTTTAATAATAAGAAATAAAGCTAGGCTTGTAGCTAAGGGATATAATCAAGAAGAAGGCATAGATTATGAAGAAACTTATGCTCCCGTAGCTAGGTTAGAGGCCATTAGAATGTTACTTGCATATGCTTGCATCATGGATTTCAAACTCTACCAAATGGATGTCAAAAGTGCCTTTTTAAATGGTTTTATACAAGAGGAGGTGTATGTTGAACAACCTCCTGGTTTTGAGGTTTTTGATTTGCCCAACCATGTTTTCAAATTGAAAAAGGCCCTGTACGGCTTGAAACAAGCTCCTAGAGCTTGGTATGAAAGGTTGAGCAAATTTCTTTTAGAAAAAGGTTTTTCTAGAGGCAAGGTTGACACCACTCTTTTCATAAAACACAAAATGCATGACATTCTTTTAGTTCAAATCTATGTTGATGACATTATATTTGGTGCTACTAACAACTCTCTTTGTGAAGAATTTTCAAATATTATGCAAAGTGAGTTTGAGATGTCTATGATGGGTGAGCTCAACTTCTTCCTTGGTCTCCAAATCAAGCAAGCAAGAGAAGGAACGTTCATAAGCCAATCCAAGTATTGCAAGGAGTTGCTCAGAAAATTTGGAATGGAAAATGCCAAGCATATGGCTACCCCTATGGGCACCTCTTGTTATTTGGACAAGGATGAAGGAGGTAAATCGGTAGAAATTACAAAATATAGAGGTATGATTGGCTCACTCCTTTATCTCACGCAAGTAGGCCGATATAATGTTTAGTGTATGCATGTGTGCAAGATATCAAGCTAATCCTAAGGAATCACACCTAAGTGCTGTTAAGAGAATAATGAAATATCTAATAGGCACATCACAAATGGGTTTGTGGTACCCTAAGGGTGCCTCATGTAGCCTTATTGGGTACTCCGATTCTAATTTTGCTGGATGCAAAATGGATCGAAAGAGCACCAGTGGGACATGCCACTTACTTGGAAGCTCACTAGTTTCTTGGCACAGCAAGAAATAAAATAGTGTGGCATTGTCTACAGCTGAAGCTGAATATGTTACAGCTGGGAGTTGTTGTTCTCAAATCCTTTGGATGAAACAACAACTCTTGGACTATGGTCTTGAGCTTGATCACATCCCCATAAGATGTGATAATACTAGTGCAATCAACTTGTCCAAAAATCCCATTTTGCATTCTAGAACTAAACATATTGAAATAAGACATCATTTCATTAGAGATCATGTTCAAAAGGGTGATTGTATACTTGAGTTTGTAGAAACCACTAAGCAACTAGTGACATTTTCACTAAACCCCTAGCAAAAGAAGCATTTTTCTATATAAGAAATGAACTTGGCATCTTAGATCAATCATGCATAAATTAGATATTTGCTGCATAATCCTAAAACAAATGCCTAAGCTTGCATTTTTCTGCATAATTATGTCACATTGCTTGCAAAATCTCGAATTTTCATTATATTTGAATCCCATACTAACTTGAGCGTCGGAGATTTCCCCTAAGTTGTTTTGCAGGTGCTCCCTCATGTCCAATTTTGACAAGAAATTCAACAACCTCAAATTTCACCAAAAAGGGTGAAATTCTTGGTAAAAATGATAACTTTGATCAATTATATGAGTTGAATCATAATATGATTAGTCTATATGCTTGCATGATGATTTGAACTAATCTAAGTTGCTTTGAAACTGATTTGGATGAATTAAAGTTGATTATATGCTGTTTGGAATGCAAAATCTGAGTTAAAAAGTATTGGTAATCGATTACATTGCATATGTAATCGATTACACAGGTTCTGTCACGCATGTAATCGATTACACACATTTTGTAATCGATTACAACTAACTCAGAACTCAGGTAATCGATTACATAAACTGTGTAATCGATTACAAGGTTCCCAGAAAGCATGTAATCGATTACATACCCACCAGAATGCATGTAATCGATTACACACTCAATGTAATCGATTACACAGGGTTTTTAAAAGGTTTCTGACGCGCGTAAGGCTCATATTTTTCGGACCCTATTCATCTTCTCCTCTGCTCCCACGCACCCAAAACCTCTCAAACCCCACAAATCTCTTGTTTTTCACTCAAATCTCCATCAACATCCCACATTTCACCTCTCTCGATCTCGTAAATCCCCTTTCCACACAACCCATCTCTTCCAATCTCTTCACATCCCTCATCCAAATCTCCCCATCTTCTCTCACGAACCCCATCTCCATTTCTCCGCCCTAATCTCGTCCCTCTCTCATCCCCAATCATTAATCACTCATTCCTTGCTTCTCCTTCTCATCAATGGTGAATCCTCTCATCGCTCGAAGCACCCAAGAACAGGGACTGCTGTTGGAGGGTCCTCTGGTGGCTCTTCACGTAATATTTCTGGCCTGGACCTCACGAGACATTTCTCCACTGTGAAGAAAGCTGAATTGTTTCGGAAGAACTTCCAGCTTCGCAAGATCATCTCTCCAAGGTATCTTCCCATCACTTTCTGCGAGAGTGAACCATTAGAGAGCTTTAGGACAATAGAAAATTTAGGCTTGCTAGGTTTCCTAAGCATAGAGAAAGCAATCTACCCAAACCTTGTGCGAATCTTTTATGCAAACCTAAAAGTTGAGGATAATTGCATAATCTCTGAAGTGAAAAAGTAACAAATCAGGTTAACAATGGCAGAATGGTATAGGCTAACAAAGCTCACTCCTGATGGAGCTCAGTTCTGTGGAAACGCTAATGTCTGGGGGCATGAGTTTGAGCATAAGGTTGCTCTTCTCTCTTTGATCAGGACTGGATACCACCTCCCTAGTGATCCTAAACGAAGAATAATGGCCACTGGCCTCACTATGGAAAATAGGGTTCTCCACTACCTCTTGGTTCGTGGATTGATTCCCAGAGGAGGAATTACTCCCAAGTCCTCAAGGATGATGTTGTGGCATTATGGGCAATGACCACAGGGCACCCAATAAACTGGGGCTACTACATTTTAGAGCATATGCTAGACGTCAAGAAAAAGAAGAACTCTGCTCTCCCCTTCGCCATGTTGGTCACCACAATCCTCGAGTACTGTCGTATTTTGCTGGCTGAAGAGTCCAAGGACAACAGCTCGAAGGGACCCCAATCAATTGGGTTGCATACTCTGAAGAAGCTTCAGCTCTATAAGGTGGATGATAGGTGGCATTACATTGCTCATGACACTTTTGGTCATATCCATCACGATCCAAATAGTGATGATGATGAGGAGGCTCAGCATCCTGCCTCTGCTCCTGCTCCCACTCCTACTACTCTTGATCTCCTGCTCCAAGAGATGCGCAACCTAAGCACAAATGTAAACACACGCATGGATCACATAGAGCAGAAGATTGACCATATTGAGCTGAGGATGGACTACACTGATCAGGAGCTTGCCTCCATTTCGCTCTCTTGGGTGGACCTCTTGTTCCTCCAAGCGCTACACGCTTTGCACCTCCCACATCCTCTCGCCCCCCTCCCTGTTCCTCTCGTCCTTCGCCGGTCCGTCTAGAGTTCCCTGTTGATGATGAGGAGCTTCGGACTCGACGACGATCTTGAGCTCGCCGATGTTAACATTGATCTAGGCGACCCCGCTGCGGATCCGAGGGTGAAGCTTTTGTGACAGCGAGGCCACCGATAGCGATCATGGCCCATTGCCTTGATACTTTTCTTGTTTTGATGACCACCTTGTACTTATTTTGTTTTTGACTCTGATTATATAAAATTGGTTTACATTTATGGTTATCTTTTGGTTATTGACTACTGGTTGTGATTAGCTCCTTTATACATACTGATTATTAATGAACTTGCTTTTACTTTGAATGTTTGGCCTTTTTGGAATATTGATTGGACTGCTTAATCTCTGTGGCTTTTCTCGTTATGGCAAAAATTTGGGAATCATGAAATATAGTCATCATCTTTGTCATTTATTTTTCTTAAATGCTTATGTCTTTTTGATAATGCCGACGGGGGAGAAAATGAGGAAAAATGAAAATGAAATGAAATGTAATAAATGGTTGCATGAGAAATTAAAGGTTGCATGAGTACGGGGGAGTTATTGACCTGTTAAGTTATTAAGCTTTTCATATGCAAAATCTAACCCAACATCATGCATAAACTCTGGGGGCAGCATTGTACCTAAATGACTATTATATACAAATGCAAAAACTCTTTCTTTTTCCTATGATCAGTTTGTCATCATCAAAAAGGGAGAAAATGTGAATGCTTATGTCTTTAAGGCATGTCAAATGGTTTTTGATGATAACAAAGACCAAAGTAAAGATCAAGTGAAGTTCAAGTGCAAAAGAGAAGATCAAGCGCAAAAGGAAAAATCAAGATCAAAGAAAGAAGTCAAGAGGTTCATTTAGTAATAGGGCCTAGAACATTAATGTTAAATGCTCTCAAGATTTCTCAAATGGTTTTTCAATATATGATTTCAAAATAAATGGGAAATTTCAAAGTTAAACATGGCTTTCAAGAAAACGCGTGTTTCAATCTTAAATCTAACACTCTTAAAAGGATTTATGTTTAAACAATTGTCTCAAGGTGTTAGAAATGACTTACAAGCTTCATTGGACTTAAAAAATGTGTTCAAGTCAATGTAATCGATTACATGATGTTTGTAATCGATTACACAAAGAAACAAGTTATGTAATCGATTACATTAGATATGTAATCGATTACTGAAAGTCGAAGCCATGTAATCGATTACACAATATATGTAATCGATTACATCAAGCCCAGAAAGGCAAGAACACGCTTAAAGAATCATGTAATCGATTACATGAACAATGTAATCGATTACACAAAGAAGTCAAGTCATGTAATCGACACTGGACAATGTAATCGATTACAAGCAAAGTCGAAGTCATGTAATCGACACCGACAATGTAATCGATTACAAGTAAAGTCGAAATATGTAATCGATTACACAAGTAATGTAATCGATTACACGTGAGCCCGTGAAAGTCAAGAACACGTTGGAACAATAATGTAATCGATTACATAAGTTGTGTAATCGATTACACGAACTCTGACAACCTACAACGGCTATTTTAAATGCATTAAATGCATACCTAACTACCTCCAACGGATCCATTTATTGAGAAACTTATAAATACCATAGTTGAGTCTTTATTTGAGGTTAATCTTGAACTTAAAAACTGATCATCAATTCTTCCATAATGTGAATCAATCTTTGAGTTCATTTCTTGCTCTGTTTTTCTGCAAAAATGTAAAATATCTTTGAGAGCAATATTAGAGCTTCAATTTGTAAACACTTGCTCTAGAGAGAGTTTCTTCCATTCAAATCTTACACAATTTATCTAGTGAGGGTGAGGTATCCCTCAAGCATTGTAAGGGTGAGGTATCCCTTTGAAAATAGAGGCTCAAGCTCTTGGGTGAGGTATCCTATATTGTTGAGTGCTCAAGGTTGTAGTGGTTTGTTAAGCACCCATTGAAGCTTGACGACATAGTGGAAAATCTCAAGTTGTTGCTTGGGGACTGGACGTAGATCACAAGTGGAGTGGTGATTGAACCAGGATAAACGACTGTGTTTGTTTCTCTAAACCCTCCTCTGCTTATCTTTGTGCACTGTTTCATTGTTTTACTTGGATATTGTCTCCTTGGCTATTATGTTTATAAGTAAAAGTGTTTAACTCATCTATTCAATTATCTCTAATCATTCAATAGCTTCAACGAAAATTGTTTGTCAAACGATTTGCGAAAGATTTGCGAGCTTATTTTTAACTACTCAATTCACCCCCCTCTTGAGTATTGAGGCCACTTGGTAACAGAAGCTCCCTCCATTTCTACACTCACACTCCCTTTGAATGATTATGAGTTAAAGGAAAGTGAAGAAAATGGAGTGTTTAAATAGGGAAGAGAATGGAAAAAAGTAATGATAGCTCCTATATGGGTAGGTTGGCTGTTGTCAGAAAAGTTTGAAATTAAGAAAAAAAAATTTATTTTTATATATATATATATATATATATATATATATATATATATATATATATATATTTCAAGAAAACCATCAGGGTAAAGAAGTCTAGAAACCCCTGAAGGACCCTGCCCAAAGGATCGTAAACCAAAATAAAATAAAATCATACAAAGATAAAATTATAATAACAAATGGTGGCATACCTTTAAGTTGCATATCACCAGTGCAACATAAGAACTCCACAAAGATTGGGAACACCCTGCCAAAACAAGCCACAAAACCTTTGAGCCCTTTCCATCCCGCTTACGGAATAACAAACCTATCTTCTTGCAAACTTAATTAAAGGCTTGTATTCTAAGAATGTGATACTTTGTCGCAGCCAATCAGAACTCGCCATAGAGGCCTACTAATTAAAGTAAGTATATGGCTCAGTAACAATTTCACGTGCACTACAAAGACGAGATGCTTCTATTTGTCCATCAATCGTCTAGAGTCTGGGGAAAATCCTAGGAATGGACAATGCGGCTCTCTACAGAGCATGACACATGAACCTTATTTATGGACCAGCGTGCGAAGGTCCACCTGAGTCAATGACGGGTCTGCCACTGGCAGGGGCTCCACACTCAATTAAAAGCATGGTACTCTTTCGATCGCCCTTTTTTTTTCTTTTTTTTCTTTTTTCTTAAGGGATGAACAAGAAAATATATACATGTTGTTGTGATTGTGGCTCACATATTCCTCTGGTTTTATGTCCAGTAACGGCTTAAACGTCTTCTATGAGTCAAGGATAAGCTTCTCATCCAATTTTCTTATAAATTGGCAAACAAAGTCTTTTTGAGTCAGATTCCCAAGACTGTAACGCTTTTGCTCGTCCCTAAAGAGATTCCACAAATTAAGAAGTTCACGATGTACAACTCTGCTAGAATGCGTCTCAAGAGTCAATAAGTTATCATCTAATGACTCCTTACTCAGTCCATTCGTAATAAAGTATATTTTATCTTCTTGGTTTGTGGAAACCATTCCCAAAGAACGACATCGTGTATTACAATTCCATCGAACACATTTATAACAAACTTGCATTCTTTTTGCTCTTCTCCTTTTAGAATACGAACTTTTACTGAGACCCGGCATGTATGGGACAAATGAATTTGAAGATTCACCTACTAAACGAACCTTTGCTTTAATTATCTAGCGTATATCTTCTGGGATGCCCTTGTACATTAACAGTCTCAGTCTTTCACACTTAACTTTGTAGATTTTTGTTAGAGCATTTTGATGAAGAGAAGGAAAATGTTTTCTTAAATTTGAGAGAATGAAATCCATTTCAAAGGAAAAGAAATCAGTTATTATGAGAAACTGAAAAACAAACTGACTTGAGAGTCACAGAGTACTGTTATCTGCCACTTAACTGGGAACACAAAGAACTGCAAAAAGAAAGCAACAAAATTAAAATAAATTTTACTCATAACATGGATTAGAAAGAGAGATGAATTCTACCTCAACAACTTGGTTTTCTAGAAATGGTTTGAGTCTTTGTCCATTGACCTTAAATACATTACCATTCCTAGGGTTCTCAATGTCTATGGCCCCATGAGGATACACATGTTTGATAATTGTAACATCCCCTTCTATAAAAAAAAGGGCATTACGTTTCAGACTAACTCATTTTCCTATGGAATTAAAACCTTACTCAAACTATGAAATAATTGACGTTATAAAATATGAGTTTCAAAATCTCTTTTTAAATGAATGATATAAAATTACCGAAATAGAGAAACTCGAGTTATAAGAACTGAATAAAAAACTTTTCATAAAATAAAGTTTACTACATCCATGAATATATTATCTTATGTTCCAAAAGCATAAAACTCACACACTCCAAAAAAAATATATATATATATATAACTACCATATGAAGACTGAGCCTAGTCCAAGTCCAAACACTTGAAGAGTAGGGTCTTGTACCCGATCCTCCTCCAGATCCCCTTCAGGATCTCTACCAGACAAAACCCTCAATTGAGGCATGTCCCTATGGAAAGGAGTCCGAGCAGCCGACTCCACAAAGTCCTCCCTAGAGTCAGCTCTATGATCATTCCAAAACTCCCCAAGAGGCATATGAAACTCCAAGTGAACAATTGTATCCACGGTAAACGTAGCAGCGTCATGCCGGGTCCTACTCCAAAGTAAGGTGACATCTCCGATGTACTGAATGCACCCCGTATCCCAGTGTACGTTCCACGCTTCGATGCCCCCATGAAATTGTAGTCTAGTGAAGCCTTACGGATCTTGTCTTGCCGTCATCATAGTCTTTATCAACATGAGTATAAAATAGAAGCAGACAGGATAATACAATAAAAGAAGTGAAATCCCCTACATCAATACCATCATGGCAGCAAGAAACACAACAAAGGCAATAATACCTTTCATATACAATGATATCAAGGAATAACAGATAATATCATATTAATACAGGGATATGAAAGATCAACAGATATAGTCATGTTATCAACTAATAGATAATTCAGCAAGGTACATCAAAATACAGAAATACAAACCACACCTCAACAAGATGTACACTGAATATGCATATGCACAATGTGTATGCTGACCATCCTTATGCTTAATGCAACCAGTTCCTACTCCATGGAGCTAAAAATCCAGAGATGAACGTTCTAAAAGATCTGTCCCTCCTTAAAAGATAGTCTATGCCGGACCACGAAAAGGATAGTGTTTGTCGGGTCCTTGTCGTGTATTGCAATGGTTTTCCATGGCCAGGAGTATACAATGTGATAACAGATTACCAAGTGGATCATCTCGCCTGACACCCATTGAGATCCATCCGAGATCACACTATCCAAATTCTCATTCACTCTTAGGCAACAAAAGTCGACTGTATAATGTTCAATGCATGAACAATGAAATCAAACCACTGTTGTACCATTCCCAATGGTATTAAAGCAACTACCCATACAATTGTCTAATACCATTAGTATCAATGATATTATATAACCGCTCATATAATTACATAATACCAATGATCCACTCGGGTCTAGTACTTTGGTTCCAAAATCCACTAGGGTCCAGTACGTTGGCCTCGCAGTAACCTTACTGTTATTTTCAGTCACTAAATATCTTTGTCACATAATTCAGAAAATCATCATTCATGTCCCACAGTAACCTTACTATTACTTTCAAACACAAGGTACCTTTAACGCATAATTCAAAAAATCATCATTTATCAACTTGATTTCACAAATTCTTTTCTTTTCTCTAATCCCTAAAATACCTCAAGTTTTCATTACTAATATTCCTCAGAATATCATTTACTAATATTCTTTCCAAAATTTATATTATTTTTATTTTAATGAAACCTTCTCCATTCTTGTCTTATAAGTCCTTATTTCTTTATTATTAAACATCCTTATCTTACATGTCCTTATTTCCTTATCATTAAACTAACTAGATTCACCACCAATAAATCATTTTTCATTATTCCAACTATCTCCAAACTATTTCCATTGACATAGCTAAAAGTCATTTCTCCTCAAATTATAATATTGTGATTATCTTCTCTCTTTTTTTACTTATAAATCCTTTGATCCTAATTAGTCTCCAAATCATCTAAATAATATTTTCTAATATTCTTCCTAAACCTTTCACTATTCAACTTCTAATTAAAATTCTTTCCATTTAACTTATCAAGAATCATCTTAGATAAAATACTTAAGTCTCCAAATTACTTCTCCATCTAATGATCAAATATCATGACTAAAAATCAATTCTTTTTAATGGTAAAACTTTGTTCCTTTCCTCTTTCAACTTGTAACCTTACAAATCATGTTCTTGCCACTTCATCATCTAAGTTCTTAATCAATAAAATATTTTCCTCATGTATATCTCCTCCTAGGCCAAAAAGTCGTGAGCCTCAAATGATCAATGGAACCCAAAAATCATTCCTTTACAACATAGTCATAGTATGTCACATACTTTAATCACCACAATTAATTAAGTTCATGCATACTATCAAAATTATGACATCACATATAATCATCAATCCACCATAACTATCTCTTTGCATACAATAACATCATATAATCATACAAAATCAAACAAATATAAATCAAAAGTCACACAATCGAGTGGATGAATCCTCACGTGGATTCTCCACTCCCAACACAACTATTTCATTTCTCACTACCATAGCATGGTTGATGAAGTTAATCTCCCTCTTACCTAAGAAGATAACAAGAAAAGGAACTCCCTTAATGCCTCTTGAAATTCGTCCAACTTCTCCACCAAAATCCTAGGATGATCAAACTTACATAATCAACAACCAAAGCTTGAAAAGAGGAGTCCTTGATCATCAAGGTGACCAAGAATCACAAAAATGAAGGAAAGAAAATAGAAAGTCAAGAACTTTACCTTAAAACTTCAAGTTTAGGGCTTTATGGAAGAAGATGAAGATGGAAGAATCAAGTAATAATCATAAAAGGAAAAAGCTTCTACGTGATAAGTAAATGCAAGAAATAAGATTGGTTGAGCAAGTAAGCATGGATGGCCATCAATGGTGGTGCTTGGTCGTGAGAGTGAGGAGAGAAAATGGAAATGATTCCAACAAGAAAATGTCTTCAAATAATATGTAGTTTCAAGCAATGTGATTGCTTGAAATTAAACAAACATGAAGGGTGAAGAAAGAGGGTGTGGCCGTGAGGTTGGAAAGGAGAGGAAGAAGAGAAAATGTGATAGAAAAGTGAGAGAAAAGGAAAAGTTGAGAGAGAAAGGAAAAGTGGAGAGAGAAAGTGATAGAAACTTTTAAAAATGGAAAAGGTGAATGAGTGTTTAGATGAAAAGATGACAATTTGTGTCATCTTTTCCCCTCATTGTCGTGGGGTCTTCAAGGGAGGAGAGAGAAAAATTGGCTTCCTTGAGAAGCTTTGTCCACTTTTTGGAAAAAGTCAAGGATGATGTCATTTTGATGATGTCATTTTGATAATGTCATCTTGGTGATGTCATTAAAGTGCTCTCTAGAAAAGATGATTAGCACTTTATTAAAACTTATTATCCAATGGATAAAGTCACAGTTAGCAAAGTCGATAACTATTGTCCAATGGACAATAGAGTGTACTCAATTTTTATCCGTCAGATAAAATCTTGAAAAACAAAAACTTCATAAACTGTGTCTGGTCTCGGGTTTAGTAAGATCCTCTGTCACCGTTTTCACAGTCTAAGGTTTTTCAGCCTCGGAGAAAATATTTCATTTTTCCGGCCCTGCTCAGTGCATACGTAAATCGAGAAATATATTAAAATAATCAAATAATTCAAATGATTCCAGAAAAATTCATTAAAATCATAAATATTATAAAATAAATATATATTATGAAACAAGCAAATTTTTGGGGTGTTACAATAATAAAAGGGTCACTCCACCTAGATCTCAATTTTTCACGGAATAAGTGAAGACGAGAATTATAAAGCAAAACTTTTTGACCAACTTCAAAATATTTTCTCAAAATTGATTTATCATGAAAAGCTTTTATTCTAGATTTATAAATTTTTGAGTTTTCATATGCATTATTTCTCATTTCCTCACGTTCATTTAATTACAATTTGCATAACTTGTAAGCATCATCAAGATTTGAGTTAAAAGTTTTAATGACCCAAAACGTTTTATGTTCCAGTTCTACAAGTAAGTGACAAGGTTTTCATAGACGCTGATAGGGTGACATGCCTAAAGATGTTTTGAAAGCAGTACAGTAAGCCCAAAGTACATCGTTTAGTCTTAAATACCAATTTTTACAATTTGGGTTAACCATTTTTTTCAAAATTTGTTTAATCTCCCTATTTGCTAATTCTACTTGTCCAGTTGTCCGAGGATGATAAGGTGTGGCAATTTTGTATGTAATGTCATATTTCTTCATTAAAGATTCAAATGGTTTGTTACAAAAATATATTCCCCCATCACTAATGATAGCTCAAGGGATTCCAAATTGACTTAAAATATTTTCTTTTAAAAATTTAAGAACAGTTTTGTGATCATTGTGTTGATATAGAATTGCCTCAATCCATTTTGAGACATAATCAATTGCAACCAAAATATACGTAAATCTAAATGATGATGGAAATGGGCCCATGAAATCAATTCCCCAACAATCAAAAATTTCAATGACAATGATAGGGTTCAGAGGCATCATGTCTCGTTTAGAAATAAAACCCAATTTCTGACAACTTTCACAATTTTTGCAAAAAATATAGTTATCCTTAAATAAAGTGGGCCAATAAAATCCACACTGCAAGATTTTCGCAGTTGTTTTCTTTGAAGAAAAATGACCTCCACATGTTTTTGAATCACAAAATTTAATGACACTACCTACCTCATTGTCAGGTACACATCTCCAAAAGATTTGATTAGGATAATATTTGAGCAAATATGGGTCATTCCAATAGAAATTTTTCACTTCAATCAAAAACTTTTTTCTGTCTTGGTGCGTCCATTGAGGCAGCATCTTACCTGTTACAAAAAAATTGACAATGTTTACAAACCAAGGTATAGAATTGACAGAAAATAAAAATTCATCAGGAAAAGAATCATTGATAAGTGTGTTATCAAAAGATGAGCCTGTTGTAAGTCTAGACAAATGATCTACAACAACATTTTTGGCTCATTTCTTGTCTTTGATTGTGATGTTAAATTCTTAAAGCAACAAGATCCACCTTATCAACGTAGGTTTAGCATCCTGCTTAGACATTAAATATCTAACAGCGGCATGATCAATGAAAATAATAGTAGAAGAACTAATTAAATAAGCTCAAAATTTGTCCAATGCAAAAATTACAGCAAGTAGTTCTTTTTCAGTAGTGGTGTAATTCATTTATGCACTACTCAAAGTTTGACTTGTGTAATAAATTACATAAGGCTTACCTTTCTTTCTCTATCCTAAAATAGCACTAACAGCAAAATCACTAGCATCACACATCAACTCGAAAGGCAAAGACCAGTCAAGGGATTGCATGATAGGAGCAAATGTCAGAAGACTGGTTAATCTTTCAAAAGATTTATAATAATCTTAAGTCCAATCAAATGGTGCATCTTTTGTTAGAAGATTACATAATGGTCTAGATATTGCACTAAAGTCCTTAACAAATCTTCTGTAAAATCCTGCATGTTCTAAAAAGGAACGAACCTCTCTGACAGTTTTTGGGGAATGCAAATAAGCAATTAATTCAAGTTTAGTCTTATCAATTTCAATTCCCTTAGAAGATATCACATGACCTAACACTATTCCTGAGGTAACCATGTAATGACTTTTTTTTCAGTTTAACACAAATCTTTTTTCTTCGCATCTTTTAAGAACTTTTTTCAAATTATCAAGACAATTTTCAAAAGAATTTCTAAAAACTGTTAGGTCATCCATGAAACCCTCTAAATAATGCTCATGTCACTGAAAATACTTAACATGCATCTTTGGAAAGTTGTGAGCATTACAAAGACCAAAAAACATTCTTCTATATGCAAAAATGTCAAAGGGGCACGTAAAAGTAGTCTTTTCTTGATCCTCTAATGTAATTAATATTTGATTATATGCTAAATAACCATCAAGAAAATAATAGTAGGGATGTCCTGCTACTCTTTCTAGAATTTGATCAAGAAATGGAAAAAGGAAATGATCTTTCCTAGTGGCTACATTCATTTTTCTAAAATCAATACACATACGCCAACTGGATAAGACTCGGGTAGGTATTAATTCACCTTTTTCATTTTCAACCACTGTTATTCCAGATTTCTTAGGCACAACTTGTGTAGGGCTTACCCACTGGCTATTAAAGATGGAGTAGATAATTCCAACATCAAGTAATTTAAGAACTTCAGCTCTAACTACCTCTTTCATATGTGGATTTAATCTTCTTTGAGGTTGTTGATATGTTTTAGCATTATCCTCTAAATATATTCTATGTGTACAAATTAATGTATTAGTACCTTTTATGTCCTTTAATATCCATCCAATTGCACTTTTATGCCTTTTAAGTACTTCTATCAACATACATTTTTGTTCTTTGGTCAGTGATAAGAAAATTACCACTGGAAAGTTTTGTTCTTCTCCCAAAAATGTGTACTTCAACCCAGCAGGTAACGGCTTTAGTTCCAATGTGGGTACTTCTTCATGGGTATCATCATTCATGGGTTTTAACTCTTCGAATCTCGACTTCCATCCTTTGTATTCCATTACCTGTGTATAGTCAAACAAAGAGCATATTTCAGAAACATCATCATCTAATTGCGTAGCTGAATCAAATGAATTAATTAAACAAATTTTTAATAAGTCAGAAAAACTCCTGGTTTGAAGATGATCATCTATAATGGCCTTAATCCCTTCAACTTCCTCATTTTCGTCATAGCCTTCTTGTGGTTACTTGCACATGTTGAAAATATTAAGCTCCAGTGTCATATTTCTAAATGTTAACTTCACCACTCTATTTCTGTAATTTATCAAAGCATTAGATGTTGCTAAAAATGAGAGACCTAAAATAACAGGAATTGACTTGTTACTATTATCCATAGGTTCAGTTTTCAAGACAATAAAATCCCCAGGATATATAAATTTATCAACTTATACCAACACATCTTCCACTATTCTTTTTAAAATTTTAATTGATTTATTAGCAAGTAGAAGAGTTATGGAAGTTAGTTTTAACTCACCCAGGTTGAGTTGCTGATAAACTGAATATGGAAGCAAATTAACATTAGCACCAAGATCAAGTAAAGCTCATTCAATTTTATATTCTCCAATAATGCATGAAACTGTAGGACAACTAGGGTCTTTATATTTCAACGCATTATTGTTTTGAAGAATGGAGCTTACCTGTTTAGCCAAAAATATATTTTTTTCACATTTAGTTTCCTTTTAACAGTGCATAAGTCCTTCAAAAATTTAGCATAACAGGGAATCTGTTTGATAGCATCTAACAAAGGAATATTGACCTTAACTTGTTTAAAGATTTCAAAAATTTCACTGTTATGGTTCACTTACTTGAATTGTTTAATGTTTGGGGATATAGGGATGAAGGCGAGGGCTTTATCTCCTTTTGGCCAGATGGCTTATCAACTCCTTCCTCATCTTTGGGACTTAATTCATCATCTTTCTCACAAGGTTCAAGAATTTGTTTTTCAACAACCTCTCAACTCCTAAGAGTTATCACTGACTTAACTTGGTCTATTTATTGGCTTTCTGAACTACACTCATTTAGGCTGTACTGACCCTTGGGATTCGGTTGAGGTTTAGAGGGAAACTTTCCTTTCTCATGAATGGTGAATGCAAAAGAAAGTTTAGTAAGAGTGTCTTTTATGTCAATCATGACTTGAGTGTTTTGGTTATTAATGGCCTCTTATTTTTTCATGAATGCATGCAATGTTCATTCAAGATTTTTCCTATATGGTAGGACATAGGGTGCATATCCTTGAGAATTTTGAGAGTCCTGCTGTGCCTGAGGAGGTGGTGGTTACATAAATTGTGTCTGATTATTAGTCTTCCAACTGAAGTTCGGGTGATTTCTCCATCCCGGATTGTATGAATCTGAAAAAGAAGAAGTGAATGGATTTTTAAAATTATTCATTGCATTTACTTGCTCATGCACAACTTTGAAAACAAAAATTTTTAGACATTCATTTGTTGATTGTCCTAATTCATCACAAATGCTATAAATTTCTTCATTTTGCACAAATTTGATTTCTTTTACTTTCCCTGATTCCATGGCTTCAACCTTTCTATCCAAACTAGCAAACCTAGCATTAAGATCTTCTTCTTGACTAAGATGATATTTTCTTTTACTAGCATTTGCAAGGTTATACCTAATTAAATTTTTAAAAGGATTAGTATCATGCTAAGATTGAGAATTTTCTACTAAATAATCTAAAGCTTCTTCATGTTCTTTATCAAGAAACTCACCATTGCACATTGTTTTCACAAATTGTTTAGTTTCAGGTGTTAGTCATTCATAAAAGAAGCTTATGGTATGCCATTTTTCAAAACCATGATGTGGGCAAGAATTTAACAAATCTTTAAAATGTTCCCAACTTTGAAAATATGCTTTATTTGAATTTTAGAAAAAAAAATTGAATTTGTCTTTTCAAAGCATTGGTTTTATGTATTGGAAAAAATTTCTTTAAAAACTCACCTTGCATTTCTTGCCATGTGCCAATTAATCTTAGTTTCAAAGTGTTAAGCTAAGTTTTTGCTTTATCTTTCAAAGAAAAAGGAAACAATTTAAGCCTAACAATCTCTTCAGTGTAAGTTTGGTCATTAAAAGCGGTACATACTTCTTCGAATTCTTTTAAATGTAAATATGGGCTTTCAGATTCTAAACCATGGAAATTAGGAAGTAATGAAATCATACCTGGCTTAAATCTAAAATTGTTAGCATTGAGTAGAAAGATAAAATATGATGGACTAGAATTTTGACATAGTAGCAAATATTCATGCATGGTTCGCAACGGTTGATTTTCATGTTCATCGTGTACACTTTCATTTTCAGTCATTGTGTTTAATGTATATGATTGTGATTTAAACAAATCAATATATAAAGTACCAGGATTAATTTTAACCAAGCGACCAAAATTTAAATCACGATACCAATTAAGCATAAATAAGTAACTTAAAATAGAAAAGAAAATGTACAAGTAGGTGGTATAAACAGGCCATTAAATATTAACAATGATGTAGTATAAACAACCCACCAAATAAATACTAACAAGTAGTAAGTTAGTAAGCTGATAAAGTAAAAAGTTAAATAGTTAGAAAGTTAATAATTAGGTTAGTAAGTTAGAAAGTTAGTAAAGAATAGTATTAAAGAAAGTAGGAGAGCAGATGGACTGCTTTACATACTATACAAAATAATAAAACAAAAAATAAAATACAAAAAATAAAATGCAGAAAGTAAATTTAAAATATAAAAATCGGAGAGAGGTAGAGCCCCACCAAAGTCGGCGAAGGAGGAAGAAGAGAAGAGTTAAGATTGAGATATTATTAAAACATAAAGTAAAAACCAAAGAACCGACAAGCTGATTTTTTTGCTCCAGTGAGAGAGAAGAGAAGAAGAAAGATTATTTCATTAATGATTAAAAATTACAGAGGGAGAAAGGATAGTTTCTCTCACTAATTAAGTGGGTGGATAAGTGAAAAATGCCAAATAGTGATTTGATGAGTGAAAAATTATTGAAATTCTTGTCTCTGAAATCATTCAGTGCTGAACTCATGGATTCCATTAGAAAATAGAAAAGTGGTCTTCATGAAAGTTATAGATCTGGATCTTAACTTTCAGATGCCAAATTTCAGTCTCATTTAGTTCCTACAGCTCGAGATACGCCCTAATTACTGCACACTATTCAGGCCCAAATACAACTCCTCTATTCTGACTTGCAAGCTCAATATGACCTCCAAGCCATTCGAATTTCCTCTTGTGTTCTTCATGACAGTTATAGATTTGGGTCTTAACTTTCAAATGTCAAAGTTTTAGCCCAAGACAGTTTCTACAGCCCGAGTTATGCCCTTATTACTGCACACTATTCAGGTTCCAATCACAAAACTCGTGTTCTGACTTCCAAGCCCAATTAGCTCTACTAGATGTCTGATTTTTCCCTAGAGCTCTTCATGAAAGTTGTAGAGCTCTATCTTATCTTTCCTACAAGGTAAGATACATAATTCTTAAATGTATTAAACTCAAGATATGACCGAAATATAAAAATAATATAAGATCTCAATAATGCTAAAAAAATCAATTAAGCCAAATTTGAGTCCAAACTTACAAAATATAACCAAGCTCAATCAATTAAGTACATGGAGAGTGTAAATGACCAAAAATAAAAATTTATTGATGTATAAAATATGTGATTATCAGTAATTTAATTGATTGAAGATTAATTTTGATTGGCAACACTGCGTCAGGACCATAAATTAGGTGATATGGTGTAGTACCAACATGTTTCTTAATTAAACCAATTAAGATTTTATTAACTACCTCAACTTGCCCATTACCTTGAGTATAATAAGAAGTTGAAGTAAGTAACTTAATATTCCTTAACCTAATAAATTCAGTAATATAACAATCAGTAAACACGGTACCCTGATCAGTAGTTAAAGTTTGAGGAATACCAAATCTATGTATGATATTCTCTTCAACAAAATCAACAAAATTTATAATATTTTGTTGAGTAACATCTTTCAAAGGGACAGCCTCGCCCCACTTTGTAAAATAATTAATGGCAACTACTATATACTTGTGCCTTTTCAAAGATGGTGGATGGATATGTCCTATCAGAATAAGAGCCCATCCTCGAAATAGCCAAGGTTTTATAATCGAACGCAAATCACTAGTAGGAACATGCTGAATATTTTCATGCCTTTGACATTTTTCACAAGACTTAGTGTATGAATGATAAACTTTAGCCATTGTAGGCCAATATACCCTCTCCCTATGCAATACCTATTTCATTTTTTCACTAGTCTGATGAGCACCACAAATGCCTTTATGTACATCTGCTAAGGCTATGAATGCTTCTTTCTCACTTAGACATGTCAATAAATTTTTGTTTACTGACTTTTTGTAAAGTGAATCCCCCATTATAACATAATGTAAGGCTCTATATTTTAATTTCCTTTCGACTAATGAACTTGGATTTTTCAAATAATCAACAATCGATTTTCTCCAATCAGAATCATTCATATCTTCGATTGAATATACTTTTAAATTCTTGAATGGATATAATTTTTCTTTAATTTTGATTAACTTTGACAGAGTTATACTCGAAATCTTATAACTTGAAGCTATTTGATCAAGCTCGTGTGCTTCATAATTTTCTTCTCTTGGAATATGTTGCAATATAACTTCATCGAATTCATATAACAACCTTGCTACAAAAGCAAAGTATCTGAACAAATTCTAATTAATGCACTTATATTCTCGAGTCAATTGTTTAATGACTAGTTAGGAGTCGCCCAAAACTTTAATATTTTTTGTCTTGAGTGAAATTAACATTTGTAAGCCAGCAATCAAAGCTTCATACTCAGCTTCATTATTCAAACATTCATGCTTTAATTCGAACAAAAATTTAGTTAGAGTTCCAATTAGTGAAACAATCAAAGCTCCAAGCCAACACCCCCGCTATGTTTCAATCCATTGAAATATAACTTTCATGGTTTTAAAACCACATAGTTAATATTAGTTTCTTCAAAGTCAACACAGGATGGTCAGTCAAAAAATCTGCCAACATTTGGCCTTTCATAGCCTTTAGTGGCACATATTTCAAAGAAAATTTAATTAAAGCATGAGCTCATTTCCCTACTCTACCATGCAAGATAAGCTTGGACAACATGTACTTTATTATTTCTGTCTTCAAAATAACAAGTACATCATGTGGCTTTACATAGTACTTTAACTTAGTATAGGAGAAATACAAAGCTAAACATAGCTTCTCAACTGCACTATATCTAGTTTCAGCATCTATCAAAACCTTACTAAGATAATAAATGGCTCTTTCGACTTCATTCTCATCTTCCTGAGCTAACATGCATCTAATGATTTCATCTGATGCTGAGATATATAACTTCAAGGG
Source organism: Ormosia semicastrata (assembly GCA_029884595.1). NCBI lineage: Eukaryota > Viridiplantae > Streptophyta > Magnoliopsida > Fabales > Fabaceae > Ormosia > Ormosia semicastrata. The sequence continues at coordinate 6,525,121 of JAQQTO010000045.1, forward strand.
GCGTCCAGACATTGGAGGTGTCACCACTAAAGAATTGGTCAAACAATGCTTTAATTGGTCAAAAGTCTCTTGATATTCTTTCTCCCATCGAAACTCTACCTCGGCTTTGAACTTTAAGAGTGAGGAGAAGACTTTGGTCTCTCCAGACATATTCAAAATAAACCTTCTCATGAAGTTAATCTTTCCTAACAAAGACTGGAATTGCTTTTAATTCGAATAAGGTGACGCTTCAAGTATAGTCATAGCCTTGTTTTGATCAACATCTACTATTTTCTTCTGAATTAGGAACCTAAGAAAATTTCCTGCAAAAACACCAAAAACATATTTAATAGGATTCATTTTCTATCCATGTCTTCTCACTCTTTCAAATGATTACCTCAAATTCGAGAGATGTTCTTGTTCCGATCTCGATTTGACTATCACATCATCAATGTACACCTCCATGAATTTACCAATTATATCATCAAAAATGGTATTCATTGCTCTTTGATACATGGCTCCAACCTTCTTCAATCCGAATGACATGACTACCCATTCATAAGTACCAATTGCACTAGGACATCGAAAGGTAGTCTTCGACATATCCTTTTCTACAATGTAAATTCAATTATAACCATAATAGTCATCCATAAAACTTAGGATTTCATGGCTTGAAGCTGAGTCAATTAACATATCAGTAATTGGCATATGATATTCATCTTTAGGAGTAGCAGAATTTAAATCTCAAAAATCAATACATACTCTTAACTTACCATTCTTTTTCATAACAGGAATAACATTAGAAATCCAGTTAACATATTTGATAGTTTAAATGAACTTAGCCTTTAGTAACCTTTCGATTTCTTCTTTGATTTTCAAGACCACTTCAACGGCAAATCTTCTTGGAGCTTGCTTGGTTGGTCTTTGTCCTGCTCAAATTGGTAGTCTATGTTCTACCAGATCTCGACTGAGCCCAAACATTTCTTCATATTCCCATGCAAAATAGTCTTTATATTCTTCAAGTAAACTGGTCAACTTATACTTGATACTGACATTTATTAATCTACTTATAAAAGTAGGTCTATTCATTACATAATTTCCTAAATTAATTTCCTCCAAAGGATCTTGTACCTCTATCCTTTTAATTTCAAAAGATAGAGGGGTTTATTCGAATCCTAAGGAGGAATCATCATAAATATAGTCAATTCGGCACCTTCGATGGTACCAAATTTTTCAGCCATATAGGTTGACATTCGAGTCACTTACCTCAAAATTGTACTTTTCGTGCAATTTTCAGCTATATAGGCTGCTATTCAAGCCATATGACTCTTAAGTTTCGACATTATTATAACTTGAGGCCGAGTACACTAGGCCTTGAATGTTAAACAAATGCTTATAGGCCCTGGAATTATTACAATTTCTAAGCTGAAATGAATCAACTTTTGGTATTATGGAGAAACCTATTGGGGTGATGGCCACCATCTCGACCCTTTTCTTATCCAAAGCTGATGAGTCTCAGATGCAGAAAGTTCTTACTCCTGCCACATAAATCTGCAAGTCTACATGATTCTGCTTGACATGACACAATGTGTCATAAGCTTCCACCATTTCCAGTTCTCCCAACTGGTTCTAAATAAACATTTGTTGGTGGACGATCGAAGATACTGCCCGTACAGCATGTATTCACTCTCTCCCCAATAGGAGATTATAGCTGGCCTTTAAGGGGACTACGATGAACAAGGTTGACCTCGTGACTGAGGCCACCTTGATGTCAAGAGCAATAGCCCCCTCTGATGTTAAGAATCTGCCATTGAAGTCAGTTACCACCATGTTATGTGGTAATAGGTTAGTCTCTGATTTGTCAAACTTCTTTAGCAAATTCTTGGGCAACAAATTGATGGCAGCTACTCAATCAACCAACATTTTACACACTAATTTACCATTTACAGTAGCTTTGATAAATAATGGGCATAAATGGTTTTTCATCTTCGGGTAGGAGTGCTAAATACTGCAGAGTTTTCCATCACCTCTATTGTGTCCTCTTCGACCATATCCCAACCAGCCTCCTCCGAGTCGTCCTCGAAATCCTCCTCCTGGTCCACTTCTTTTTTAATGGAAAAATTATATGATAGGATGGACACCATATTTACACCAAAAATGGTGTGCAAGTCATCTTTAAATCTGAATTTGAATGAATCCATAATAACATCCTTGTTCATTGGACTCGAAGGTTTTTGTTTTTCTATCTTCAAAGGTTACCCTTAGACCACCTCGGCATAAGACCTAAGCTACGATTGCAACTTTGCCAATGCTTGTTGTTGTTGCTGTTGTAGTTGTTGCTGTGGAAGCCTTTGGACTTTGCGCCACTGGGACTTTGACAAATATGGGCTTAAACCCTGGCTCGAGTACGATCCTTCACCTCGAAACCAGGTATTCGGCTTTCCACTAAAAGGATTAGTGATCCTATAGTCGAATCTTGGCAAGAGTGGCCTATTCTGGACCTTGTGGGATTGTGGACTATTTCTTATCCACTGGTTGGGAGTCACATTGGAAGGGGGCACCCTCATCTTGCCCGTCCTGATCCTCTCAAGATCTTGCACTACTATAGAATTGTGATTTATTGGTTGATTGTCTATGTTAATTGTAACACCCCAATTTTTGGGTAAAAGACCGATGTATCCTTATTTTACTATTTTTTTTGTTTTTCTGTATGAAATACAGACATATAATACTGTCTGTTATTTTATTTGACCGTTTTGAGTGTTTTTCTTCGTGATGGGGAAAAATGGAAAAATGACCATTTCATCCCGAATGTCTTGTTTTTGGTTTTTCTACATGATACAAGTGTTTGATATTACCTTGCGTGATTTTATTTGGACTTTTTGTGAGATTTGCTCAAGACGGGAAAATAATAATTTTTCGGTCGGAAAAATATTATTTTAATTAATTAGAGTTGGGGATCTTACTAAACCCAATTGATTGATATATAAATTAGTTTAAGTAATTTTTAGAATTTAATGCGATAAAATAATTTTTAGTATTATTTTATTACTCAGTATAAATTTTGACAGTGGACCCGATACTGTGTGTGTGCGGGACCCACGTATAAATAAAGTAACCAATAGAAACAAGAAACTTGGACCAATAGAAATAAGACACATGGAAGTCAAAGTAATAAAGACAAAGTCAACAAAAGTGGCTTGACCATTTTGGACCATTAGATGCAATCTTGATGACCATAGATTTAATGAATGGATTAGATTGAATCTTGGTGGATAAGCTTGAATGATGACCATAGATTTGATGAATGACTAGGATTGAATCTTGATGGATAAGCTTGGATGATGACCATGGATTTGATCAATGGATAGGATTTAAAGATGAATCAATGGCTAGGATTAAGTCAAAAATTTGTAGACTTGACTTTAGGATTAGTAAATTAATTAAGCCTAGTTTGACTAGATTAATTATTTAATTAGCAAACTAATTAAACTAATTTAGTTATTAAATAATTATAATATAAATACTAATTAAATATGCTAATATTGTTTAGAGATTATAAATTATGTAATTATTTGTCTAATTAACTAGTTATGTAATTAGATAAATAATTAAGTAGACTAGTTTAATTCTTAATTAATTATAATCTAAAATATTAATTGGGAATCCTAAAATTAATTAAAGATTATGATATATGTTAGTATATGTTAGATATATTAGTCATAGGATTAAAATGTTAATTAGGATTTAATTAGGATATTTGACCAAATAAATTTTCCTAATTGACTAACATGTAATTAAAACAAATTAAATACTTAAAATGGACTTGGAGGATACGGTTGGGCAGCAGCCTTTAGGGGCTTATTGGACAAGTTTTACAAGCTTCTTAAGCACTACAATAAAGACCTCATCTCAACCATTGAAGGAATGGAGGGTTAGGATAGTTTGCATGTGATTAAATCACTTAAACTCACCCAAATTTTCCACACGGTTGTGACACACATGGGCAGCTGCAATATTGGAGGCAAAATGGAATATTCAAGAACATGTGACAAGGCTTGGAGTAGCCAATAGGAAACAAGCTTAGTGATTAAGTTTTAATCTTGACCCTTGGTGAATTCTAAGGCTTAGATGGAGTCTTGGAGAGTCAAAATTGGTGGCCTTTTTGCATGTGCTTCCACGGCCATGCATTTGGAGGAAACAAAATCAAACATAATTCATTCTTTCTCTCAAAGTGATTCACGGCCATGCATTTGGAGGAGACTTATTTCATTTAATCAAAGTCTTCATCTATTCTCCAAAGCTATCAAGCAAAGCTCTCAAATATTCTTTCTCTTTTTCTTCTAAAACTCTCTCTCTCTATCACTCTTCACTTTTATTTCACACATATCTTAGAAAAATTATCCATTTTCTCTCTCTAAAACACCAAGAACCAAGAACATTTCTCTTCCATTTTCTCTCTCACTCTATTCGGCCTATACACTACCCACAATACCAAGCATCTATAATTTTATCTAACCATATTTCCTAAACCCAAATCCTATTCTAAACACTTTCTCTTCACAAAGTTTTTCCAAAATCCTACTCTATCTTGTCCAAAATTCAAGTTTTTGCTTACTTACTTAAGGGTAAGTCTTGATTTTATGGTTCAAAATTAGATTTCTAATTTTTCTAACCATGATTGTTCCATGGTTTTTCCATATTAAACCTTGTATGAGTTTTTACTAATTGTTTTAAATTGTTAGGATTTTGTTTGGAGGCTACCCGAAATTTCAAGGAGAAGGAGGAGACTAACCTAGGTTATTTTGCTTCAAGAGGTAAGAGGAGATTACCCTCATCAACCATGTGTTGGTGGTGAGGAATGTTTTTATCGTGTATGAAGAATCCATGAGGATTCGGTTTGTGTAATTGTGGTGGTTTGAATTGTTGTGGCTTGTGTTAATTATTTGATTATTTAAGTGTTTTTCGGTTGGTGATTTATTTATTTTTATATGCATGATTATAGCTTTAGAATATTTTGCATGCCTATAGTGTTGAAATATGTGGCATATGTATTGTATGTGTTATTATAATGTTAGAAATGCATGAGTATTCCAAATAATGCAAAACCCTAGGTTCGGTCATACCATTGAATGGAAGGAATTAAGGTGATTTACAATGTTTTTAATGAATATCAAGTGAATTCAAGTGAATTAGAACAAAGAAATGAATTTTTGGAATTTTATTTATACTATGAGATTTCGGCCAACATGCCAAAAAGTAAGAAAAATTGGATTCTAAATAATCTAAGGTAAGTAAGCATGTTAAAGGAAATTTTATCAAAATGTTTTGATTATTAAAAATGAAATGGTCGAATTGAATTTTAGAAACTAATTTAAGTATTGTTAGTATTTACAAAGATTATACATTAAGGTAGCTTGAAAAATATTTTAAATGGTTTTAAATTGCTTAATAATTTTGTTTATTAGTCAAAAAGCGTTTATTTGAGGAAAACGGAAAAGAAAATGATTTAAAAAGCTTACGCGATTGAGAAAATGATATAAAAATATTACGCGATTGAGAAAAATAGCAAATTACATTTACGCGATTTGGAAATGTGATGTATATTGTGAAAACGGCAAGATTTTGAAAATGAAATAAAATTTTTATGCGATTGACGAAAACTAGCAAATTTTATTGTTGGGCCAATGTGGTGGACCCAGATATGTGGAAAATTATAGTGCGCCAAGTGGGTCGTATTTTGATTTGGTTATATGTGGAAAAGATAGTGCGCCAAGTGGGAGCGTCGTATTTTGAGATCCGTACACCGAGGGCATTTACATACTTATTTTTGCCATTGAGGGCATTTTTGTAAATATTTAAAGTTTGAGGGCATGTTTTTGTAAATATTTGAAGTTTGAGGATATTTTCGTAAATATTTGAAGTTTAAAGGCATTTTCGTAAATAATGAGGGTTTGATGACATTCCTGTAATTATTTGAGACTTGAGGACGTTTTGGTAATTATTGCTTTGTTCATGCACTGAGTCATGCCAAATTGGTGATTTGATTGACGAGATGAATAACATCGTGTTGTCGATGTGATAGGCATAGTGTGTTCAGTTCCTGATATGGACTTGGAGTTCATAGTGTGCACTATTCCATATGTGGACAGGAGGTAGCTCTTACGGGTCTTGGTGCGTAATAACACACTTATGTTCTCGACGAACACTATCCTTAATCAAGTTTTGAGAGGACTATCGATCGCCTGTAGTACATTGATTGATTGACCTGTGTAATGGGTTGTGTGCTATGCCACTATTGTTATATTTATTTTTCGTGGGCTATAGACACAAAGTTTTGATTCAATAGCAATCTAGCGGTCGACTATAGACACAAAGTTTTGACAGTGCAATAGCTGGTCGGGGTAGCCAAAGCTATAGACACAAAGTTTTGACAGTGCAATAGCTGGATTGGCTGGGCAGTACTAATAGAAGTCTCAACTCATTCTCTCTGATATCTGAGTATGTGTTGTAGCTCCATGGAGTAGGATTGTGTCACATTGTATATGTTTATATGTGGTACATTATTATTTTTATCTGTGATCGTTTACCTATGATCTTTTATTTGGGATATTATATGTTGATATTGCATTTAATCTTTATTCTATATTATTATGATTTATGGTTATGGCATTTTATATAGTGTGAATTGTTATATCTATCCTGGTAATGTTATTGTGGTTTATTCGATTACAATATATGCTTATTAGAATTAATTGTAAATCGATAATATGACTAAATTCATGTATTGATTTGTGTGTATGGAATGATCTAGTCATTCGTATCATTCTTTGCTCTCAGTCGGTAAAGGTGAAAGGGGATCTCACCTCTTTATTGTATTGTTTTGTTTGGTTTGTATTGTTTAAATTCGTGTAGTAGGCGAAGCGTATTTTGAGGCTTATTGGAGACAATATTTCAAGACGGTGACGGCGTCAAGAAGTAATCTTCCAAGTTTCAATATGATGCGATTGGTGAAGAAATGGAATTTTTTTTAGTTGAGTTTTATTCTTCCTCGTTAGTGTTATTAGTGCTATTAGTAGTAACTTTCTTCGGGTTTACTCTTTGTTTCTCTGAGTCTGTAATTTTCATGTTTTAATTTATTGTTGATTATTTTGTGATGTATATGGCATATGTATGTTAATCAGTTCAATCTAATTTCATTGTTACTCTTAATTTTTGGTAAGTTTATATTTCTGCGAAAAAGAAATTTTAAAATTTGTATTTTGAAACTCAAGCTTTTATAAAATAATTATAATTGGTTTAGGTTTTTATTTTAAAATGTGACGCCCTAGGGAGGGTGTTACATTAATCGAGCCTCTTGTAAGGATTTTCGTCTTTTGTTTCTGCTTCAAAGCTTTCTGAAAGGACTTGGTAGCCAATCTTAACAATCAATAATATCACTTGCAACAAATTAAATTGCATTGAAAAGAAAGAACAGCAAAACAATAACTAATAGAACACTTTATATATTTGATTTTTTACATAAATCTGAAACTTGCTATTTTACCATCTCAGACATTCCTTGTAGAACATCTCCACCAATGATAATAAATGAAGCTAAGATTTATAAACTTTAGTAAAAAAATAAACCCATAAAAAATAAAGAAAAAAAAACAAAAGTAGGTCATATGCATGCCAATTGGTCTGAAACCATTCTTAAATTACTTTTATTCTTATATCCAGAAACTCTCATTATAAGGCAAACAGGAAATTGTGAGAAAAAATTCAGAACAAAAATGGCTTTATCAATTAAAAGTCTTATTGATAGAATATAGCAAAAATAAAAACTTTCTTTGACTTTTTCTTTTTGGAATACCATTCTTTCACATATAACTCCTTTTCCAAGAACAAACTTTGGAGACTTTGGAGACAATAATCTAATAAGGAAATTAGAGAAGGTATTTGATGTGGCAAAAATAGATACAAATTAAATATTCCCCTTCCTACGACCGTTATCGTTATCATCTGGAAATGACAATTGAGATACTTGTTTTAGACTGTGATTCGGGATCCCATTTAGTTGGATCAACCTGACACACGTATAACCAGACTCCGCTCTGGACGACGTAGTTAAGGCCTTGAAGGTAGTTTGGATGTCGAAGCCATGCACACTGAGCAACGTTGGGCCATAATATCAAGATTACTAGATACATGCAAATGATATACTCCTAAATATTCGTAACTGCCAATCATCTATTTACGATACTATAGGACTCATAAATGTCTCAGATTGATAAGTAGCTCTCGTATTAAGAGTTCCTAACTTATAGGGTCCCAAAAATAGTGGGAAAGTAATCCTTACTAGGATACTAATCCTAAATATCTGCATTCAATAATGATTGCATGAGGATTCTATACACGCTTTATAAATACAAGGCTAAGTAGCCTTAATCAGGTATCAGTAAACTACTCAATATACACTACCTTACTTGTGCACAACCTAACTTGAGCGTTGAAGTCCCTTTGCAGTTACTCACCCCCTCTCTCAACACGCTCGACTACTGCTACTCAAGGAAGGAAACCACCATACATGTACCTATCTCAGGTACCCTCTGAATCTACTTCAGATAGAGCTGGCAAAACGGGTTCAACTCGTTGGGTTAACCCGTCAACCTGTAATTTTTTTGCGGGTTGGATTCAAGGATTGAACCCAAATTCTTTTTTCAACCCACATAACCCACCCCGCGGGTTAAGCGGGGCGGGGGCGAGTTGACCCATCGGGTTGACTCTTTTCTTTAAAAAAAAAGTGATAAGTGATACTATAAATGAATATTTAATTTTTGAATATTTAATATTTAATTAGGCTCTTTTAAAAATTATTTTTTAGATATGTGGTTTGTAAATTTTTATCATTATTTTTTATATAATTTTTTTTGTGTTTTAGGTGGGTTAAGCGGGTTAACCCGCCAACTCGTCTACTTTTTTTCATTTTATCTTTTATGCGAGTCAACCCGCTAACCCGCCAACTCACCTTAAAATAAGGTGAGTTGGTTCTTCCAACCCATTTCTTAAAACGGGTCAACCCACTCGTCCCGTATTTTAGCGGGTTGAGGCAGGTCGGGCCGGGTTAGCCTATTTTGTCAGCTCTGTTCAGAACAATACTAATATTTAAACTAATTTTTAGTATAAGTATTAGATTAGAAAAACAATCCATCAAAACTATTGCTTAAATTTAAATGGTATTGGTAAATCATTTACAAAATCTACATAAGTTTAAAAAGCTATAGATATTGAAAAATTAAAAAAAAAAATTAGGAGCTTGTTGCGTATTATGTGCAGGAAATGACACCTTCTTTTCTCTCACATGTTGTAAGCGCAAAGCTACCACCGAATCTACGCCTAGGCCTAACTATATGTTCTTGAGAGATTAATCAATGTTGTACTCAAGCAATATGTTATTGACAGATTAATCCATGATGTATATATATAATCCATTTAAATGAAACCATGTCTATAACCTGCAAGGAAAGAAGGAAAAGTATGACATCCTACAATTCTTTTTATTTTTTATTTTTCTTGTTTCTATAATATCAATTTCACCAATATCATGCTTCAGTGTTACATTTTCATGCAATTTGAGTACTATGACAAAAAGGAGCTTAAATCTTTAAATAGATACATAAGCAGATACATCAGTACATAACATATATAAATAGATACATTAGCACATTATACAAAACAAAAATTAAAAAAAAATTAGAAAACACGAATGTAAAGAGTAATTGAGCCTATTATACCAAAAACAAAAATCAATTCAATATTAACCAGTGGAACTAAAAGAAGATTTTATCATTAAATTTCACTTTAATTCCAGCAACCAGGAGAAATGCACTTCTAGATATAATCATTGATGAGTAGACCTCTCCCATGAAGTAAGCATGATATAGCTATTTATCAAAAGAACAAAGAAAGAAAAGAACATATTTAATATAATAAACATCACGACAGTAAGAAAATCATCAGATATTATTAGCTAGAAAGATTTCAATATTAGAACTCTAATAAAAAGAAAATGTTAGCATAGGCACTTGTTTCGTTGTTGAGAAAGAAAAAAAGAGTGTGTACACAGTGGAAGTAACAACACATAAATAGGTAATAAAAAATTTTTTCGCTTGAAAGAACATGTGAGGAGTAAAATATACAGCCAACCAAAAATATCTACCAAAAGATATATTCAAGAATGCACAAAAATAAATGGACAAAAAGAACACACACAATTTTAATGTGAAAAATCCCCTCAATGTGAGAAGTAAAAACTACGGGACCTAATCCAGAAAAATCTCTACTATAACAAATCAATGAGTACAGCAAAATATCTCTTAATAAACAATGATATTACAACAGCCCCTACTCACCACCAACAAAGTGGATATCAACAAAGTAACAAAGCTCAAAACCCACAAAGAGGTACAAACAGCCCAACAAGTAGAGATGAAGAAATAAATTTCTGACCGTACAAGTAGAAGTTCACGTCACAAGGAACAACATACTGAAAAATCATCTAAATCGGATCACAAATGACCACCCGATCTGAACACGCAAAATCAGCACTGAAACTTTTTCCTCTCCTCTATCACGCGACGCTGTTTCACGAAGAAGCAAAAAAAGATGTGCTACCTCCTTTTTAAAAGCCCTATCTTTTTTTCTTTTTTTAAATATAATGGTATGGGCCCCACTTAGTTGGACCCTTCCAACAAACTCTCCCTCTAACTCAAGTAGAGGCAAATGTCAAATCGATAACCAAACGACAATCTTCAAACTTTTTCCTCGGTAGAGTCTTTGTCAACATGTCTGAACCATTATCATCAATATGAATCTTCTTAAGCTCCAACAACTTCGAGTTCAGAATATTGCGTATCCAATGATACCTCATATCAATATGCTTAAATCTACCATGGAACGTAGGATTCTTACCAAGATGAATAGCACTCTGACAATCACAAAACAAAACATACCTCTACTAAGTAAAACCAAGTTCATGCACAAAATTCTTCATCCAAAGCAACTCCTTACAAGCCTCGATAATAGCAATGAACCCAGTCTTAGTAGTAGACAATGCAACACACTTTTGCAACTTAGATTGCCAAGCAACAGCTCCCCCTGCAAAGGTAATCTAATAGCCAAAAGTAGACTTTTTAGAATCAACATCCCCTGTCAAGTCTGAATCTGTATAACCATAAAGAACAAGTTTCCCAATTCCAAAATAGAGCTTCAAACTAGAAGTGCCCCAGAGATATCTCAATATCCACTGTACAGATTTTCAATGCTCTCTACCAGGATTGGAAAGAAAACGACTAACCACACTAACTGCATGAGCTATATCAGGCCTTGTGCAAACCATTGTATACATCAAACTTCCTACTGCAGATGCATAAAGAACACATTACATGTCTTGTTCCTCTTCATCACTAGAAGGAGCTTGTCTAGTGCTAAGCTTAAAATGTAAAGCAAGAGTTGTACTTACAACTTTAACTTTATCTAAGTGAAACCGTTGAAGCATTTTCTCAATGTACTTCTCCTGTGATAACCACAACTTCTTGACCACTCTATCACGAGTAATATGCATGCCAAGAATATGTCTTGCTAGTCCTCAGTCTTTCATTGCAAAAGACTTACTAATCTCCTTTTTCAACCTGTCAATTTTAGAAGAATTATAAACAACAATCAACATATCATCAACATAGAGTAATAAAATGATGAATTCATTATCAGGAAATTTCTGCACAAATACACAATGATCAAAAGTAGTCTTCTTAAATCCCTGCTGAATTATAACAGACTTAAACTTCTTGTACCATTGCCTTGGGGCTTGTTTCAAGCCATACAAACTTTTCTTCAACTTGTAGACATAATTTTATTTACCCTTCATCACAAAACCCTTAGGTTGCTTCATGTAAATCTCCTCCTCCAAATCACCATGAAGTAAAGTAGTTTTCACATCCATCTACTCAACCTCTAAATCAAGACTGACTGCCAAACCAAGAACAACTAGGATGGATGGCATTTTAAAAACTAGCGAGAAGATTTCCTCAAAATCAATCTTTTTTTTCTGGCGGTAACCTTTGACAACTAATCTAGCTTTGTATCTTGGAGTGGAAGTATTCTCATCATTCTTCAACCTGTAAATCCACCGATTTTCCAAAGTTTTCCTATCCTTGAGCAACTTGACCAGCTCAAAAGTATAGTTGTCAAGCAAAGATCTCATCTCATCATTCATTGTTGCAACCTATTATGCCTTCTGCTCACTCTCCATAGCCTCTTCATAGCACTTAGGTTCTCCTCCGTCAGTGAAGAGCATATATTCATCAGATGAGTAACGGGTAGAGGAAATAAGATATTTAGAAGACCTCCTATGTGAAACAATAGGTTCATCAACAACCTCACAAGCAGGATCATCTACCTCATCAGTAACATTATCAATAACATCCTCAACCTGATCACCCTGAACATGATTATGCACATCATCATGATTGCCAAAGTTAGCTATTTCAGGCATATGAGACTTAGGAACTGGATCAATATCAACCAAACCATTAGTACTTAGAGCTCTGACTTTTTTACCTTGTCAATATCTTCAATACTCTGATCCTCCATGAAAATAACATCACGGCTTTTAACAAGCTTCTTCTCAACTAGATCATATAACTTATAGTCAAACTCATCATGACCATAGCCAATGAAGATGCACTAGCTAGTCTTGATATCCAACTTGGACCTCTCATCTTTGGGTACATGTACAAATGCTCTACACCTAAAGACATGTAAGTGGTCATAGGAAACATCCTTTTCATACCACACCCTATCAGGAACATCAGCCTGTAAAGCAACAGTAAGAGATAAATTAATAACATGTGCAATAATATACAAAGTCTCACCCAAAAAGATTCAGGCAACTTTGCTTCAGAAAGCAAATATCTAACTCTCTCCATCAATGTCTTGTTCATGCTTTCTGTCATGCCATTAAGTTGAGGAGTCTTAGGGGGTGTCTTCTGGTGTCTAATACCTTACTGTCTGCAATACTCATCAAATGGTCCACAATATTCACCACCGTTATCAGTGCAAACACATTTCAATTTCTTTCTTGCTTCTCTTTCAATAGAAGCTTGAAACTACTTAAAGACACCAAGTACCTAGTCCTTAGTTTTGAAGGCATAAACCCAAAGTTTCCTTGAATGATCATAAATGAAAGTCACAAAGTAAAGTGTACCACCAAATGTTCTAGTCCTCATAGGACCACAAAAATCTGAATGTACCAACTCAAGCACCTTTGATTTACTAGAAGGATGATGACTCTTGAAAGAGACTCTATTCTGCTTCCCAGCCAAAGAATGAGTACACTTTTCCAAACTTGTACCCTTTAAAATTGAAAGTAGATTCTTTTTGGCCAAAGTGTCAAGTCCCTTCTTACTAATGTGCCTAAGTTTATTATGCCATAACTCTGACTGATTATCACACTCAAGTATATTAACAGCATCAACAGAAACTGAAGCCTTGGTCCAGTACAGGTCTAAACACTTTTTTCCATGTGCCACAACCAAAGAACCCTTAGAGAGTTTCCACTGTCCATCAACAAAGGTACTAAAATAGTCATCATCATCAAGAACACTAGCAGAAATCAGATGCCAACGAATGTCTGGTGCGTGTTTGACATTCTTCAAAGTCAACTTTGTCCTATTACTGGTTACCAAATAAATATTGTCAGTGTCAATCACCTTTGACATATCATCATTACTCATCTTCAAAACCCCATAATCACCAGGAGTATAAGATGTGAATAAATCATTCCTAGATGTCATATGAAAATAGGCACCACTGTCAACAACCCAACTGGTCTCATCACAAGCAACATTAATCAAATTTTCATTATAGATAATCACAAGATCTCCTCTAGTAGTGGTGGCAACACAATCATCATTATCATTATCCTTTTTTTATTGCTTGCCCTTATTACCATTGTTCTCCTTTTTCCATCGATAGCAGAACCTTTGGATATGCCCCTTTTTACCATAATAGTCACACTCAAGGTTTTTGTATTTAGACCTTGATTTGCTTCTACTCTTGTTTTTGCCTCTGTTGCCTTGTCCCCGATCCCTCTCAATGTTTCTCCCTCTGTTTTCAGTAACCAAAACCTCTGACTGTGAAGAGGATGCCTGCTGAGTTCGTCGTCTGACTTCTTCATTCAAAACAGCAGTCTTTACATAATTCATTGTCACAACACCTCTAGGAACAGAACTAGTCAAAGTGACTCTGAGATTTTCCCAAGAATCAAGTAGAGTATTAAGTAACCAAAGTTCTAAAATTTCATCTTCAAATTTCACACCCATGTCGGACAACTGGTCAAAGTATCCCTGAAAATCATTCAAGTGATCAAAAATAGAACTAACATCCTTGTAACTCAAGTTTATAGCTTGCTTCAACAAAAACAATTTATTGTTCTTAGACTTGGAGGCATACAAGGTCTCAAGTTTCTCTCACAAAGTTTTGGTATGTGAATCATTTGTAATATGATTCAAAACAATATCATCTACTCATTGCCGAATAAAGTCACAAACCATCTCATGCTCAAAAGCCCAGTCTTCATCAGATTTAGCTTCAGACTTTTCACTAGCAAACACTAGTAAATGTAATTTATTCACAAATAATAAATCTTTCATCTTTCATTTCCACTTGTGATAATTTATGTCATTCAAAATAATCATTCTACTATAATTTGGTTCCATCATTCAATCAAGTAAACAAACAAATAAATTTCTCGTATACCAGTTGTTGGGAAAGAAAAAGGGGTATGTACACAGCGGGAGTAACATCACACAAATGGACAATAAAAATATTTCCCGCTTGAAAGAACCTATGAGGAGCAAAATATACAGCCAATAAAAAATATCCACCAAAAGATATATTCAAGAATGCACAAAAATAAATAGACAAAAAAAAACACACATAATTTTAACGTGAAAAACTCTCTCAATGTGAGAAGTAAAAATCATAAGACCTAGTTCAGAAAAATCTCCACTATAATAAATCAATGACTACAGCAAAGTGTCTCCTAATAAATAAGGATATCTCAACGGCCCCTACTCACCACTAACAAAGTGAAAATCAACAAAGCAACATAGCACAAAACTCACAAAGGGGTACAAACAGCCCAACAAGTAGAGATGGAGAAATAAAATTTTGACCGTACAAGTAGAAGTTCACGATACAATGAACAATGTACTGAAAAATCATCCAAATCGGACCACAAATGGTCACCCAATCTGAACACGCAAATTTAGCACTGAAATTTTTTCCTCTCCTCTCTCACGCGGCCTGTTTCACGAAGAAGCAGAAAAAGATATGCTACCTCTTTTTTAGAAGTCTTATCTTTTTTTTTTTAAATATAATGGTATGGACCCCATTTAATTGGACTCATCCAGCATGTTTTATTGCCAAAACAAATCCATTAACTTTCATACAACGAAAATCTTTCAAAGTCCATGAGCTGTATGACTATATTCTGAGGCGAGTGCTACTATGCACCCTGCCAAGTTTGGGTGTATCATACACTCAAACTTTTACCTACAACAATACAAATTTTTTTTTTTTTATTACAGATTGCCTCTCTCTTTTTTTTTTAGTTTATTTTTTTCAGCAGCGTTTAGTAGCGGCACCATCGGGCAATGCCGCCTGGTTCGCTTGACCGTGGTCACTTCCAACCACCGCCACTTTCGGGCCGGTAATGCCGCCACTGCCGTCACGGCCATCCACCTCCAGCTGGCAACTGTTCACTTTTTTAAAATTATACAATTGTGTAAATAATGTCAGTTAAAATTATATCAGTCTTTATATTTTTCATAAATAACTGTGCATATTAAAATTTTTTCTAAAATTATAATCTGTTGAAAAATATTATAAATTTTAATTGATAATATTTATACGATTATATAATCTAAAAAAAATTAGAGGTGGCGGTTTTCCTAAAACTATATCTCGTGTTTGTTAAAAAATCTTATAAATTTTAACCGATAATATTTATATAGTTATACAATTTAAAAAAATTACAGATATGACTGGTGTTGATCGACGAAGTAGCGTCTGATAATGGTCTACCAACCGATGACAATGATAATGGTAGTATGTAAAAAATATATATAAACTTGAAAAAAAAACCTAAAAAAAACCTTAGAAAAAAAAAAAAAGAAAACTTGCTAAGTAGGTTTCCTATAATTGATCTAAATTATTAATTTATTTTATAAATAAATCAATGGTTTAATAAAAAACTCATCTTAAAATTAGAAATGATTTAATTTAATTTAAAAATCAATTTTTATATTTAAAATTTAATAAAAAATTTAAATTAATTTAAAAATTAAATTATGCATTTAAATTTATTAAAATAATAATTTATTTTATTTTATTTTATTATTTTATATTTTATTTTATAAAAAATAGTTAAAATAATTACTAAAAATAAAATAATTTATTCATTTTAACTCAAATCAAATATTACTAAATCTTATCAAATTTATTAAAATTTTAAAAATAAAAAAATAAATTCATAAAATTTTAAAAATCAAATTATTTTTTATTTTTTAATATTTCAAACACAAAATTAAATTAAATTAAATTTACAAATTAAATCATTTTTTTAATTTTTTACGTTTTTAACACACTCTTCATGTTTACCCTGATCATGGATGGCTGGAGTTGTCTAGAATTCTCGAATTGGTTTTTAACATACATGAAAGTGCTTTAGCAGGTTTGTGCCGCCCATAAACCCTTTCTACAAACCTCGCAAAAATGAAAGTGTTATTACGCCAGCAGCTTCATGGTGTCGAGTTCAACGAATTCACAATCTTTCACAACCTTCAGTAGGAGTAAATAATAAAGAAGAAAAGTGTTAACGATATTTGAAACGAAACTGACAAATAGATTCACCATAAGAAAGAATGGGAAAAAAAAATTGGCAGCCCAAATTTCTGCCCAAATTCATTAATCTGAGAAACAGATTCACAAGAAATGTTACGATAATGATTAATTTGTTATTGATTTGTTACGATAGTGATTGATTTGTTATTGATTTGTTATATTGTAAATGATTTGTTATTTATTTGTTATTATCTTGTAATCAGATTAGGATTTATTTACTATTATCTTGTAATCAGATTAGGATTAATTAGACTTTATGTATAGGATTGATTCTGATTTTATTTTATTCTCTCCTACCCAATAAATAGGATCACCTCATTATACATTGATACTCAGAAAATATACAAAACATTTTCTCATCTTCTTGTGTTTCGACTTGGTATCAGAGCTTAGGTCTCTGTCTCTCTTCTGGTGATTTTTTTTTTTGGTTGGTGCCCAAAGTCCCACTCGTCCTCCCCCACGAGACCAGACCATGAATCAATCTTGTTTCGGTTCTTCTAGGCCTGTTTTTGCCACCACTGTTGCTGCCAATGAATCTCCTAAATCTTCTCAGTTGCCTTCTCCGCCAGCGATGTTGAGTCTCTTATTAAACAACTTCTTTTTTTTTCTGGTAATGATAATACTCCTACAGCTCTTTCTACCGCACCAGGTAATCCTACATGGTATTTAGATTCTGCCTGTTGTAACCACATGACCTCTACATCTCATTTCTTTTCATCCTTATCTAAAAATGACACTGTTTGTTCTATTCACACTGCTGATGGATCTCTTATGCATGTAAGTCATACGGGTTCTATCTCTCTGTCCAATCTAAGTTTACCTGACACTTATCTTATTCCTAAACTAAATTTTAATCTTATCTCTGTTGGTCAATTATGTGATCTTGGCTATGAACTTACTTTTTCTTCCTCTGGCTGTCGTGTGCAGGACCCACGGACGGGACAACTCATAGGGACTGGACGTAAGATTGGAAGGCTATTTGAGCTCACTCAACTGCATGTTCCCCAAGTGTCCAACATTTGCGCTGCTTCCACCACCTCTTCCATTCATATTTGGCATCAACGTCTTGCTCATAGTTCTCTTGGCAAGTTGCGTCCTCTTGTGTCTCAGGGTCTTTTAGGATCTGTTACTAATGAGTCTCTTGATTGTACTGCTTGTCAAACTGCTAAGCAACCAGCTTTATCTTTTCATAAAAGTACTTCTATTTCTGCTTCACCATTTGATCTTGTGCATTCTGATATTTGGGGCCCTGCTCCCACACCTACTATGGGAGGTTCTCGGTATTTTGTGTTATTTATTGATGATTATTCTCGCTTTACTTGGATATATTTGATGAAAAATCGTCATGAACTTCCTCAAATTTACATTAACTTTGCCAATATGATTCAAACACAATTCTCTAAAGTCATTAAAGTTTTTTGCCGAGATAATGCCATGGAATACCGTGATTCTAAACTCTTATCTTTTCTTGGTGCACAGGGTACCTTGTCTGAGTTCTCATGTCCATATACCTCTCAACAGAATGGTCGCGCTGAGAGAAAGCACCGTCACATTCTTGACTCAGTCCGTGCCATGCTTCTCTCAGCCTCTTGTCCCGAACGTGCCTGGGGTGAAGCTGTTGTTACTGCTGTCCATGTTATTAATCGTCTCCCTTCCTCTGTCCTTGGTAATGTCTCTCCTTTTGAGCGTCTCTATCACACTATACCAGATTATAACTCACTTAAGGTGTTTGGTTGTGCTTGTTTTGTCCTCCTCCAATCTCATGAATATACTAAACTTGAGCCTCGCGCCCGTCTTTGTTGTTTTCTTGGGTATGGCACAGAGCACAAAGGTTACCGTTGTTGAGATCCGATATCTCAGCGTATCTGTATCTCCCGTCATGTTGTCTTCTGGGAACATATAATGTTCTCTTCATTCTCCAAGTTTACGTCAATTCCGTCCACTTCTACTCCTCTTTTTACTAACCCTGATGTTGATTACTTCCCTAGTGACACAGATGCAGGTACCTCCCGTGAGCTCCCAGCCTCTTCCGATGTTCCATCTGTTTCCGATAATATTGTTCCGACCATTGATCCTGTACCTCCCACCATTGAGCGTCCTCATAGGGTAAGAACTCCACCTACCTATCTTCGTAATTACCATTGTTTTTCTACTATGCTTCACCTTCATGAACCACAGTCCTATAAGGAAGCCTCTACCAACCCTCATTGGTAGCAAGCTATGTAGGAGGAATTACAAGCATTGGAGAATACTCACACCTAGGACCTTGTTGATCCTCCTTCTGGTAAGCCTCTTGTAGGATGCAAGTGGGTTTATAAAATCAAGACTCTTTCTGATGGTTCTATTGAGCGGTACAAAGCTCGTCTAGTGGCAAAAGGGTTCACTCAGGAGTATGGTATTGATTATGAAGAAACTTTTGCCCCTGTTGCACGCATCACTTCTGTTCGAACTCTTCTTGCCATTGCAGTAACTCAACAATGGCCACTTACACAAATGGATGTTAAAAATGCCTTCCTTAATGGTGAGTTAGAAGAAGAGGTTTATATGCGTCCTCCTCTGGGATACACTTGTCCGACCAACAAGGTTTGTCGTCTTCGTAAGGCTCTTTATGGTCTTAAACAAGCACCTCGGGCCTGGTTTGCTAAATTTCACAACACTATCAGTCAATTGGGGTTCTCTTCCAGTGCTCATGATTCTGCTCTTTTTACTCGAAAAACAAAAAATGGTACTGTTGTCTTGTTTCTTTATGTCGATGATATGATTATTACTGGCAATGATTCTACTGGCATTACTGAGCTCAAACAGTTCTTATGTCAACATTTTGAAATGAAAGATCTTGGGCCTTTAAGTTACTTTCTGGGACTTGAAGTTCTATCTTCCAATGATGGCTTATTTCTCTCACAGGCTAAGTATGCTTCTGATCTTGTCTCTCGAGCAAGACTCACTGATTGCAAAATCAAACACACTCCCCTTGAACCCAACGTTCGATTTACTCCCCAGGATGGTACTTTGTTGGATGATGCCACTCTCTATCGTCAGCTAGTAGGTAGCCTGATCTATCTTGCAGTTACTCGACCTGATATCTCCTATGCTGTTCATCTGGTTAGTCAGTTCATGGCTGCCCCTCGTACCACCCATTATGCTGCTGTCCTCCACATTATTCGCTATATCAAGGGTACCTTGTTTTATGGTCTTCATTATTTCGTTACATCTCCTTTGACTTTTCAAGCCTACTCTGACGCCGATTGGGCCGGTGATCCTAGTGACCGTCGCTCCACCACTGGCTTTTGCATTTTTCTTGGAGATTCTCTTATTTCTTGGCGGAGTAAGAAACAAATTCTGACAGGTCACTCCAGCACTGAAGCAGAATATCGTGCTCTTGCTGATACTACTTCTGAAATATTGTGGCTCCGTTGGCTTCTTGCTGATTTAGAGATACCTCAATCTTCCTCCACTGATCTTTATTGTGACAACCATAGTGCTATCCAAATTGCACACAACGATGTTTTCCACGAACGCACCAAACATATTGAGATTGATTGTCACTTCATTCGTCAACATCTTCTACATGATGATCTTCATCTTATCTCGATTGACACTCTTGATCAGCCAGCTGATTTGTTCACCAAACCTCACTCTCCTAGTCGCTTCCGCATTTTATTGTCCAAACTCAAGTTGGTTACTGTTGCACCTACTTGAGTTTGAGGGGGGATGTTACGATAATGGTTGATTTGTTATTGATTTGTTACGATAGTGATTGATTTGTTATTGATTTGTTATATTGTAAATGATTTGTTATTTATTTGTTATTATCTTGTAATCAGATTAGGATTTATTTGTTATTATCTTGTAATCAGATTAGGATTAATTATTCTCTTTATGTTTGGATAGGAATTGGAATTGAAACATAATTTTAATTTCAATTCTCTCCTACCTAATTAAATTAGTCACCAGAATCATTAAATACTATGTTTGAGTATTCAAAGAATTAAGATAAGAAATTGTATAAATTCAATTATAATTTTATTGTTTAAAGATATGATCTAAAATATGAAAAAATTATTTACAAAAATAAATTAATAAAAATATTCAACTTGATAATATTTTTATAATATAATAATCATTTTTTTTCATAAAGAAAATTTTCATGAATTTTTTTATAAAAAATAAATAACTATTATAATAATTTTTATATAAAAATATAAATAATTTTTATATAAATATAAAATCTCAATAAATATGATTATTCATAAATAAATGTGAGAGGAGAGAGAGAGAAAGTTTAATTTTTAAACTATAGAATTGATAAGCTTATGGAAAAAGGTAGAAGGAAAAGCTTAACTTAGTTATTTTTGGGGAAGGAATTAGTTTATGAAAGTGATCCAAAAGATATTCCAAAATAAAAATTAGAAAAGGTCCAATTCCAATTCTAAACTCTAATTTCAAATTTGGAAATTTAAAATAAATGAAATAGATTAAATCATTAAAATTCGTGTTTCCAAGAAGACAAATAAAAGGTCTCCTCGGTAGCATCACTGGCCATTTATATGTATATCTGATATTTGATTGGTTGGAAAGTTTTATCTGATTGGTCATTCTGATAGATTTAATTGCCATGAATGGGTTGTTTACGAAGGGATATTAAAATTGAAATTAAAATAAAGGAATATTTATGGGTTGTTTATGATTTATTCAAAAATTTATTATTTAAAATAATTCAAGAAAAATATTAATAATACATTCTTTTAAATATTTTTAAATATTTTTTGTTATTAATTTACTTTATATACTTTAAAAAATTATTAAGAAAAAATAATAATAACAAATATTTTTAAATTAATAATAAAATAAATATTTAAAGAAATTTTTAAAAGAATGTATTGCTAATATTTCTCATATTTATAATAGATTTTAAAAGTTATTTTTTAAATCAATTTTTATTGAATGATTTTTATGAAAGCACAATATTTTACTGGGAAGAGCTGTATAAAAACTTTAAAGCATTAAAAATTACATATTGGAAATATAAATTACAGAAAATAAAAGTTTTTTATAAAGCTAAAATAAGAATATTACTTAAATGACCTTAGTTTTGGAGGAAAAATAAATCTTACGACAACCTCAAGTAAACTTTAAAATATTCTTCATTTATATATAAAAGATGTATATATATTTATTGATTAAATATGTTTGATAAATGATTAATTAAATTTCTTATTACATCAACAAGTGATTAAAGTAAGTATTCAAATGGCTAAATCAATTTGATATTTGATTAACATGTTATATTAAGCAATAGTTAAGAAGATTTATTGATAGTAACAATATTTAGAGTTAGTCTCATAACAATACTTATAAAGATATCTAGTTATAGGCAAAAATATATATATATGCAAATAATATAACTCTTCTCATTTTCCTTTATCATAGTATATTTTGATTACTTTACATTGAATAAAAATTTGAATAAAGCTCCATCTTTAGAAAAAAAAATCAAATAGAATTTTTCAAGATTTAAAAGTGGTTAAAAATTGCTAATTTCAAGATTTAAAACTGGATAAGAATTGCTAATTTGACAATGCTATTATAGTTTTTACGACAATAAAAATGAGAAAGACTTTGACAAGATATATATATATATATATATATATATATATATATATATATATGATTTATATATATATATATATGTGTGTGTACTTTTATTTTTTGTAATAATAATATATAAATTCTAAATTGCGAAATGTAGAGATGACAAGTTAGCTAAGTTGATTTTTTTTTTATCAACAAAATTCTCACTTTCTTATTATGCATTTTTTCGTTTCATTTTGCATCTCTCACATCAATACATTCTGGTATTTCTATTTGAGTAGTGTCAATAGTGAAGTAATCAATCACAAAATGAACATTTTGTTTCTGGAATTTATTAACCGGAATTTTATTGCATTATTTTTTGTATCACGGTCACTTGTATTGTTTATTTCACTCATGTATTTCAACGGCACTAGCATAAGCAGCATCCATGGTTCTTGACTTTAATGAACTTCCCAGAATATTGTACACATTTACTAAGGTTACGATTGATAAAAAAAAATAATACAATTTTATGAAATAAGAATCGAAACAAGAATAAGAATTGGTGAATTAGAATAGGAATTCTATTTCAATTTTATAATCTGATATAATTAAAAATAAAATGTCATAAAAAATGATTATGTAATTTGGTATCTGAGATACAATACAGAATAGAATCTAAATTGATTTAATAACATAGATACTCTAAATAAAAAATATAAAAAATTAAATATTTTTCTTTCATATTATATATATAATACAAATATCTATTTTTAGAGCAATATTTAAGATTATTTTTTAAACAACTTTAATAAAATAAAATATTGATAATATTTTTTTCTTTCTAATGATTTTTTCTTATAATTAATATGTTATAGTTATGACTATAAACCTTGACATATTAGTACAATATTAATTTAAAGATAAAAATTCAATAAAAATTACATATTAATTTTAACAATTTGTTTATCTTGATATGTCAAGAAACTCACTTTCAAATCCAATTCCATCTTCTATAAGAAATTTATCATATCTAGTTTCTCTAAACATGCAAGGCAACATGAAGAGTGGGACAATACTAGAAAGTATAGGTCAACTAATTGAATTGTCATCTCTAAATCTACTCCAGAATTTTTGGGATGGGACAATGACCAATATTCATTTCCATAATCTCACAAATCTAATCAAGTTCTCTATATCATCTGAAAAAAACTCATTCACTTTGAAAGTGACGCATGACTAGGTTCCAACTTTTAAGTATCTGTATCACGTGGAAATTTGTGATTGTCAAGTTGGCCCAACATTTCCGTTAATGAAACTTCCAAACAAAGAGGAAACTATCTTCTATTCCATTCCTCCTTTCCATTCCATTCCTATCTATTGTTCCGTTCCGTTAAGAAAAAAACCAAATGTTGCCTTGAGGATGTAATCTTAGAATGTAATCTTAGAAAATGTTGGAATTTCAAGGGAGATACCTCATTGGCTTTATAACATGTCTTCCGAGATTTAACAGCTAGATCTTTCTCACAACAAAATAAGCAGTTGCCTTCCTAAAGCATTGAACTTCTCTTCTTCAAATTCACCTAAGATTGACTTTGCTTTCAACCTGTTGAAGGGCTCAATCCCATTTTGATCTGGTGTTACTACACTCTATCAAAGGAACAATTTACTTTCCAGACCAATACCAATAAATATTGGGGAAGAGATGCCATACTTGGTAGACTTGGATCTCTCAAATAACCACTTGAATGAGAGCATTCCTCTATCCATTAATAGGATTCAAAATTTGGGTCTTATTGATCTATCCAACAATTATTTGACAGGAGAAATCCCCATATTTGGATGGGTATGCAGAGCTTACGAATCATCGATCTATCAAACAACAGTTTCTCTGGTGGTATTCCAACTTCAATATGCTCAGTCCCTTCACTTTTTATCCTAGAGTTGAGCAACAATCATCTCTTTGTTGATTTGTCTTCTACCTTTCAAAACTGCACTTAGCTCAAAACTCTCGTTTTAAGAAACAACAGGACTTTTGCGTCCATACCAAAAGAGATCACAAAAAACCTTCCACCACTTTCAGACTTTCTGTTACGAGGCAACACACTCACAGGAAGCATTCCTGAAGAGCTATGCCATCTACCTTTTCTCCATTTGTCGGATCTTGTAGAAAACAGCTTATCAGGTTCTATTCCAGCATGTTTGGGAGATGTGCACGGTTTCAAACTGTCGCAAACTTACTATATTTATTTGATGTATTCACTAACCTTTCTTGGCTATGTACCTTACATCGGGCATATAAGTTGGTCCTGAAAGGAAGAAAACTTGAATACTTCAACCAAATGCCAGTGCAATACCATTGATCTTTCTAATAATGATATTTCTAGAGAGATACCAGAGAAGTTAACAGAACTATTTCACTTGAGTGCACTGAATTTGTCATGGAATCAGCTAACTGGAAACATACCCAACAACATTGGATCATTAACAAATTTAGAAAGTGTTGATCTCTCCACAATCATCTTTCTGGTCCAATCCCTCCAAAGTAGAGGTAGAAATAGGTTAAGTTGCCCGTTAAGGACATGAGGTCAGGTCTGTTTAATAAACAAGTTAGGTAAAGACTTTTTTAAAAGTCTATTTAATCAAAAAGGTCAAGTTTCAGGTCATCTAATAAGTCTTTTAAGTTTAACAAGTCGACTTGACTTATTTAACTATATATAATATAATATAATATAATATAATATAATATAATATATGTTATATTATATTATTATAATAATTTTAAATTATAGCTATAATTATTAATTTATTATAATATATTAATATATTTTTTAATTAAATTTTAATAAAAGTCAATAACTAAAACATAAGTTAATAAATTAGAATAGAAATAACATATATATTTATTTTATATATTTAATGTAATATATTTATTAAAATAAAAATAATAAGTTAACACTCACATCCTACTTTTATAGATGCTCACTACTTTCTTACTCTAGTCGTTAGTCGATGTGGGACTTAGAGATATATGCCTCTAAAAATTTTGTAACTTTGTATATTTCTAAGTCTCACATCGACCAAAAATTAGAGTAAGAAAATAGTTAGCATCTATAAAATTAGAAAGTGAGTGTTAAGTTATAAAAAATGCAATATAACAAAGGCCTTTTGACTTTAAGTAGGCCCGTTGACCTATTTCAAGGCTTAGGTTTGTTAGCCTATGTAAAAGCATGCTGACCTATTTAAAAGTAGATCTGTTAGCTTATATAAAGATATAATAACCTATTTAAAGGTAGGTTTGTTAGTCTATTTAAAGGTTTCATTGCAAAGTAGACTCGTAAATAGGCTTTCAGGTCAGGCCAGACTTTTAAAAAGGTCAGGTCAGGTCTTAAAAATTGGCCTATTACAGACTCACAGGTCAGGCTCAAGTCTTATAATTGGGATACAAGTCAAGCCTGTTTAAGGCAAAGTCTGATCTGGCCCGACCTATTTCCACCCCTACCTCCAAGCATGACTTCATTGACTTTCTTGAGCCATTTGAACTTGTCATACAACAACTTGTCTAGACAAATTATGAAAGCTAATCAGTTTGGGAGCTTCACTGATCCATCAATTTATGTAGGCAACACAAAACTATGTTTGGGGATCCATTGCCAACTAATTGCTTATCATTATTACCTGGAAATGGAAAGTAAGAAACAAAACATGAAGATGAGGCAAATGAAAGTGAAGAGAAGACTAAAAGGTTTTGGTTATATTGAAGCATAGGTGTTAGGTACATTATTGGCTTCTAGATTGTGTGTTGTAGCTTGGTGTTAAAGAGATCTTGGAGACATGCCTATTTTATGTTGGATTTTGCTAAAATGTGTCCGCCAGGCACTTGTTAAAAATCCAAAATAGGTTTTTCATGAAAAATAGAGTATTTAATATATTGAAAATTGAAAAAACTCTACTTTTCATGCAAAATTTCTTATTTTAAAATCTCTTAACAAGTACCCTTAGAACACTTCTTAGAAAAATCATTTTATGTTTATAGATGACATAACAGGGTCTTGATCGCCGTTAATTTTGGCGCATGCAAAGTGCAAGTTTTGATTGGAAAGAAATTGAGACCATGGGCACAAAGTTTAATCATATATACTTATTTTCTTTGTGTTTTGCTTTTTAACTTACATACACATACACATATAAGTATGTATGTATGAATGTATGTATGCATGCATGTATGTATGTATATATAATGCATATGGAAGTGTAGATTCTGATGAATATCATAATTACAATCTTTCTCCTAGCCATGAATGCATACAGAAGAGAAGTCCGTAGATACCTCCTCATCCACCATCGAAGAAAGTTATGGACCAAAACAAAAGACATATGTCCAGTGTGTACTATGTGTCAAGATTTATAAAAAACAATGGTTGTGAAATAAACATGTGTATACTATGTATATAGAAAAGTTGTGGTTGTAATGCTAGCGTGCATAAAAGTGCCAGAATGAATTATTGTACTGTGATGAGAGTGAATTATTATAGGTTCTCAGCTCATCTATATATTACGAGCTCTTATAATTACAATAACGAAGGTGAGCAAGGAAGAACTACTCTTATCAATGGAGACACCATCACTTATTAAAGATGACCTAACACTCATTACCTAAGGGCCCCTGTCTCGTGAGTTTTAAAAAAAATGAGTTTAAAAGAACAATTTTATCATAAAATAAATTAGGAAAATGAGGAAAGAATAAGGAAAAAAGATGATAAAAGAAAATTGATTAAATGTTGTATTGGTAGAATGAATAAAAAAATAAAGTTATATACTATTTTCAATGAGTTTCAGATAATCATCTGAATTAGGTTGATGTAAATAGTTTCCTCCGATGCATGATAGTTGCAACGGTAGTGTGAGGGGTGAGTATCTGCAAAAGGCATTATAACGCTCAAGTTAGACCATGCATAAGGTGGGTAGTGTTTGAAATTAGATGCATACCTTTGGTACCTTGTGTGGTATTTATTAGAGTATCTTGGTAGATAAAAATCAAGGTTAAATCTACATTAAATGCTGTTAATTAGGATAAGAATCTAATGAGATTGTTATCTCTTGTAGTTGATTACTCTATTTATGAGGGATATAATTGATTTCTTTATTTATGAGGGATATTGTTAGAGATTTACTCCTCATAAATAGGTAAATTTACTTATCCAATAGCGCTCATAAATATCTGGGATCTATTTCTAGCGAGTCAGGTTGTTCATAAACAACTAACTCGAAACTCGGTTCAGAACAGTTGCCCTCAGCTTGACGCTTAGATGTAACAACTGAGTATCAAAATATCTGAGTTCAATAAGAGTAAACAACATACATGGCACAAAAGGATCCAAGTCATAACATAAAATGTTGGATCTCACGATATTTTTACCAAAAGGTCGAGGTTCGTGATATATGGTAGAACACCCCTAGTATTAATGAGTAATGTCGGGATTCGAAATGGATCACTCTGCATAAAGTCAATACACTATCATTTGGGATTCAAAGTAGGTTTCCCCCATACAATTTTTTTTTATGGAGCCCATCCAATTCTAAAAGCAATTTGATCTCGAATCGAGATCCATATTATGATTTATCATACTATCATGATGCAAGTCTGTAATCCGATTTATATATTCTTGTACAATGTCATGCATCGTTTCAACTCTGAGCATTATCCTTTCATCTGCTATGTTCAAGTATAGTACACCATGTGGTCAAAAGATATTGGAAGCTGTCATTTGGGTTTCGCACTGCCATGATTACTATTTCAAATTCAACATGAATTTTTAACTTTACCCCTCCTTATGGTAGCGGTTGGGGGTGGTTTCCATGCGCCTATAAATAGGGAGTGAAGGGAAAACCCCTCACTCTTCTCTCTTCTTCCTATTTCTGCCTCATTCTCTTGCTACCTTAGGCGATTTCCAGTGAGTAGAAACAGTGGTTTGTGGTGGTTTTTTACTCTTTTCAAGCCTTCTTCATTGATCATTTGAAGGTACTCTCTGTTTTCATTCTTTTTTCCTTTTGAAAACACTATAAAGATGGAGAGAATGTCACAAAACAGTGATGGGGAGAATAATTCCATAGAAATTCTAAGTGTTTTGTCGTCTTCGTCACCTCAGGCACGGCAAAGATGCTATTCTCATGGTGGAGATTCTGATAGAGGTTTGAGGCAAATAACCGGGATGGATATCCTGGAGGCATTACGGAGGGCAGATTGTGCAAGAGAACTCGCAAGGTAAAGACTAACACGTCCGCTCTACGAGCTCATGAAAGAGTTAGAGAATCTTAGTGAATCTTCTTCTGATTCTAACGTGAATGCGGTCTCTGTAGGTAAAGCTACCAACTTGGATATGACACATCAGAGAGCGGCTGCTTCAGAACCAAGGGAGTATATTTTCCTAGACAACATCGGTCTATACCAATAGGTTGACCAAGAAGTCTTGGGTACTCCTTCAAGTGTGGAGAGCTCGGAGGTCACCCGTGTCAAACAAGAATACATTCACTTAACGTAGGATAGATTAAAGGACGAAGAGTATGTTATCCGAGCTCTCACAGATGGCATCAATGTTCTGAACGGGTTTCAGAGAATCACCTGAATTAGGTTGATGTAAATAATTTCCTCTAATGCACGGTGGTTGCGATAGTGGTGCGAGGGGTGAGTACCTACAAAAGGCACTCCAATGCTCAAGTTAGATTGTGCACAAGGTGGGTAGTGTTTGGAATTAGATGCATACCTTTACTACCTTGAGTGATATTTATAGGAGTGTCTTAGTATATAAGAATCACAGTTAAATCTGCATTACATATTGTTAATTAGGATAAGAATTCAATGAGATTGTTATTGTAACACCATCCTTAGGGTATTACATTTCAGACTAACTCCTTTTAACTCTTTACCCAAGTTATAAAATATTTTATATTATAAAATACGAGTTTTAGAATTTCTTTTTCGCGGATAACATAAACTTACCAAATTAGAGAAATACAAGACATAAGAACTGAATAATATACATCTCATGTACATAACATAGATTAGTAACAACTTATATGCATAAGGCTTACGTACTCCAAATAATATGTATAACTACCATATCAAAATTGAACCTAGCCCAAGTCCAAAAACTTGAAGAGAAGGGTCCTGCACTCGATCCTCCTCTGGATCCTCTTCGGAATCCCTAACGGACAAATTCCTCAATCGAGGCATATCACTATGGATAGAAGTCCGAGCGGTCGACACCTCAGAATCTTCCCTAGGAGTGTTATGAAGATTACCCCATAACTTTCCAACAGGCATACATAACTCCAAGTAAACAGCAGCATCCATAGAAAATGTAGCAACCCCATGCTGGGTCCTACTCCAAAGCAAGGTAACATCCCCAACATACTGAATGAGCCACGTGTCCCAATGGTCGCGCCATGCTTTGATGCCCCCATGAAACTGTAGTCTAACAAAACCCTGAAGATCTCGCTGTGCCACCATCGCAGTCTTCTTAAAACATAAATATAGAACAGAACAAACAGAACAATACAATAAAGAGGTGAGATCCCCTACATCAATACCAGCATGGCAGCAAAGAAACAACAATAACAATAATGCTATTCATATACAGCAATAACAAATATATTCATTGCATCAAATAACCATTGCATCAAATAACAGATAATTCCACAAACAAGTATACCATAATGATATGTTAATTGACTATGCATATGCACAATGTACTAATTTCCTACTCCATGGAGTTAAAACACAATTTAAGAGAGAATGATCTAGAAGATATGTTTGTACGTCATCCGCCTCAATTCAAGTGCTATAATTTTTCTCAGTGTACACATCATGGCTTGTACAAGACATTTTACGTCAGATCGGGAATAGGAATAGTATCTCATCAAGATCGTCAATACGTTTGCATCGATTGCCACGGCACAGCAGTGCTACTAACTGGCCATATGTGGAAGTCTATGCTCGGACGCCTCCAAGATCATTCATAGACCTTCACTATGCAATTTGTACCCACACAAAGGTGTAATTCATCTCCTAAGCAACAAAAGCCTCTATAGACACCGTCTATAAAATAATGCATGATCAATGACTCAATGTATATCACAAACCATTACCGACTACAACCAAACATTGATATATCCGGGTCTAATACATCAGCCCGACGGCAAACTGTTGTTTTACCCAATCGCATAGCATTTTTATCGCATTTTCACAATTGCATAATACTTTTGTTACATTTTCAAATCGCGTAACATTTTTTCAACGTTTTCACAATCGCGTAAAGATTTTAAAACATTTTCTTAATCTCGTAGCTAAAAATCATCATTTTTAAATCGCGTAAGAGTTTATCTACGTATTTTCAATCGCGTAACAATTTTATTAATATTCTCAGCTCAATTTAAAATTTTTCTCATTTAATATAAAAATTAGACTTTAATTCCAATATTTTCTCACTAATCCACCTCTAATTAATATTTTCAAATATTTTTCACAAAAACTTAGATTTATTTTCATTAAATCAAGATATTACAAAAATCCTTCTTCATTACTCTTATAAAATAAAATATTTTAATTTTCAAAACATCATTCTAGCTTTATTTCCATATTAAGGCCGAAAATCACTTTTTATTCATTACTCTAAATAAAATTTTCTTAAATTAAAATATTTTAAATTTCAAGCTATCCTTAAAAATTATCTCCATTGATGTAGCCAAAAATTATTACTTCTTAAATTATAAATTGCATTAATCTTCTTTTTACTTGTAAATCCTTTAATCCTAATTTAGTCCCCTAATCCTCTAAGTTCTTAATTAACAAAATATTTTCCTCATGGATACTTCCTCGTAGGCCAAAAAGGCCATGAGCTTCAAAAGGTCATTGGGACAAAAAATTCTCTCCTTTTCAACATACATCATAGCACACAAAATACTTCAATTATCACAATTCTAGTATATCAAGTTCATACATAATATTAAAGCCATAAAAATACATAAAGCAAACAAGCATAAATCATCAAATACACACAATCAAGTGAATAAATCTTCACATGGATTTTTTTCACTTCTTCAATCACAAATACATTTCTCACCACCAAAACATGGTTGATGAGGTTAATCTCCTTCTTATCTTAAGGTGATGATCCAAAGCTCCTTTGATGTCCTCTTGTAACAAGATTTACCTCCAAGAAATCCTTAAAACAAATCAAATATAAATTTATTAAAATCTAAAGCTTGAAACAAGATGACCATTGATCAAGATTATGGTCTAGGACTTTAAAATAAAATTTAAGAGTGAAGATCAAAAATTCACCTAAGAACCTTCAAACTTTGAGCTTGAAGAAAGAGGTTGAAGATGGATGATTTTGATGAAACCTATAACTAGAAAGTGTCTTGAAATGGTGTTTGGATTCAACATATGTATTTAGTTTAGATGAAACAAAGTTGGAAGGTGTTTAGGGAGGGGTTGGTCGTGAGGCTCAAGGAGAGAAAAAGAGAGAGCTTTTTGTGTTCTTGTTTCATGAAAAGATGATAGGTGAATAATGAAGAAGCAAAACCAATTTTTGGCTCTCCAAAACTCTATGGTCGTGGGACTCAAAGGAAGAGAAAATGAGAGAGTGTTTCGTGATAGCTCTTTGATATTTGTTTTCTTGAAAACTAAACAAGATAGACATAGAGAAATGAGTGATCAGATTGATCACTTAAGCTTCTCAAAACTGTGGATCACATCAAGGGTAGAGATTAAAACTTCTCTTCCAAGCTTGCCATCCATTGGTGCATCATAATGAGTCACAATGGTGAGTCACTTGAGTGAGTCATGCCATGAGTCATAAGTGTGTCACAAATGGTGTCATGTGATGAGTAATGTAGGTGAGTCATTAAGTGAGTCATAGGAAAAAAAGATCTAGACTCATGACTAGGCTCATGACTAAGCACCTACAAGATATTTTTGGGTGGTTATTAACCAATAGACAAAAGATACTGCTACTTATTGTCTAATAAATAATAGAACAAAATAAAAACTCAGATAAAGAAAATTTTTGAAAACTGTTTTCAGTTCGGGTTTAGTAAGCTCTCCTGGCTCTGTATTAACAGTCCAAAATTTTTTGGCCCCAAATTTTTTTTTTCGAGCCCGCCTTCAAACACACAGAAGCCCAAAATAATAATAAAATGATTAAAATAAATCAAATAATTCACAAAAATTAGAAAAATTAGAAAACACATATAACAAAGAAAGAAAGAAAAATCGGGGTGTTACAATTATCTCTTATAGTTTATTCTTCTATTTATGAGGGATATAATTGATTTCCTTATCTATGAGAGATCTTGTGAGATATTTACTCCTCATAAATAGATAAATTTACTTATCTAATAGCGTTTGTAAATATTTAAGATCCAATTTTAGCGGATTCGGTTACTTATGAATAACTAACTCGAAACCCAATCCATAACATATAATAAAAAAATAGATTATTTGCAAAAAGAAAATAAGATTTTTTTATGCAATATAAATGTGAAACAACTCCTAAGTGACTCACTTGATTATTCACTCCATCTCCCTGCAGACCTTTTTTTTTTTCTTTTCAGCCTACACGTTTCTCTCTCTCTCCCTCTCTCTCTCTCACGCATCTCTCTCTGTGATAACTAATTCTACATAGCACTAGTATGATGGTCATGGCCCTCTAATCTGAAGCGGTAACTTCCTCCTTCATGATGGCCCCTTCAAAATGACGCAGGTAGTTCCTCTTCTTCACTTTCCATAAATTTTTTTAAAAAATTATTTTTTGTTATTTTCTGGTCCTGAACAAGTAAGCAACATAGAACATTTTCTACTTTGGTTTTTGGAATTTATGATGGTTGGTTTCAGTTTTAGGAGGTGAAGGTGCTAAATCTAAACTTGGGTCTTCTCACTCCACTCCAAACTAAACTTTAGGTTTTTTTTTATTGGGTATATTCCATATGTGCTTCATTCCATTTATAATTTTATTTGATTCCATTTTCTAGTCCTTTGTTGCTTGAGGGGTTTTGCACCTTGGTTTATATATGCAGACTAGGTATTTGATTATTTCCCTAGGTGGGCTGATAGAGTATACATGCTGGAATATGTACTTTTTGGCTTATTTTGTATATGCATCTAATTGTCAAGGTATGCATGTTCATAATTCGAGAAGTTGTATATGCACCTCATTTTGTGTTTTTGCACATGTGCTTTAATTTTGTGCACTTTGACTCTCTGATATGCATTTGATTAATTTTGTGCACTTGCAGTTGTGTACTTGTGCTGTACTGAAAATGCTTGATTAGGAAATTTATAAAATCAATATACCATTTTTGTTATGCATCATAGTTAGGCATAATTTGTCATTGCAAGAATAGAGAGGAGTCTCTCCCTGGATGATTACTTGCCCATATTTTTTATTTTTGAAGTTATTTTGTTTCAAGTTGATAACAGTTTTACTCCTTCATATGCTGAATCTATGTTATTCCTTGAAATGCCTCATATCTAACAGGTCCTTAATCCACATGGATGTTTAGCAAAGCTTCTTGTCTGTACCATCTCTTGTTGTGGCTGCTTTTTTGAAAGTTTTGCTAGACAACATGGTTAAGTTAACAAGCATCAAGGAGTTTGTCAAGAGCAATTATGGTTTTCCAACAGAGAGTAGCACTAAATTTATATGTGCAAACAATTCAAGCTCTTTTCAATAAGCTAGTCCTTTGTTGTATCAAATAATGTGACACCCTCTATTTTGGGCACCTTAAATGTTGGAGGGGATTAGTCATATTCACAAGGGGTTGGAGAAATTCCAATTAATTCTACTCTTGTTTCTTATGTATTAACTTGATACTCAAGACTTGTATGTGAATTAATCCACTTGTAAGATAAAATGAATTCTAAAAGTTGCTAAGAAATATACAATGGCCATTCATATTTACAGTTAAACTTTCACTCTTTTGGGATATCTTTATTTATTTATTTATTTATTTTTATGTACTTTCCTATTACCCTTTTGTTATAAGATATCAAGGTTATTAGTCTTAGTGTTAGTGGGCTTAGGCTTGTACACCGAAGTATTAATATAAATAGGAGTACTAGGTTATAGAATTGGAACACATCTCATTCTTATCAATAATATATCCAATGTTAGCCGTCTTTTTCTCTTTTCCTTTCCCTAACCTTAAATCTATAATTCTTCAACATTGTATCAGAGTGGTACCATCCACCTTAAAAGAGTTTCTTCTTTCTGCTGTTTCGAGTTCATAAAACTCATTTGTATATTCCTTCTCTCTCTTTTTGTCTTATTTTTCCTTTCCTGTTAGCTTAATTTGAAACCTCAAAAAAGGAAGAAAAAAAAGAAGTAATAGTATCGTGAGCAACGTTTCTAGTTAGGGCAGCCACCCTTGTGACTGCTATTTGGTTTCTTAAGCAGCCAGCGAGTGGTCATCGGTGACAGATCAATCTGACGTTAGGTGCGCAGTTGGCGTCAGATCTGTGAATGACCAGCGGAGGAGCTGGGTCGTTTGTGGGTTTCAGGTGAGTATTGTGGGTTCTGTTAGGGACGTTCGTAGTGCGTATGACGTCCTAGTGCTATGGGTGGTCGAAGGCTGAAGATTTTGACCCAAACAGGTGCGCACAGTTGTAAGGGAATCTCGCTGGCGACTGCATGTCTGTTAACATTGATGGGGAGTGTTCTTTCAGGCCTGTATTGTGCATTTTCCTCTGTTCGCACATTTTTGGAGGTTGTGCGTCCTTTGTTGGGTGTTTGTTTACAATACTCTCTTTTCCGCCACAGATAAGGTTACCGGTTACTAGAGCTCCAGTAGCAAGTTTCATGCCTGTTTTGTGTGTTTTGGTGTGATTTCCTCCCCTTTGGACGTTCTGACTTCTCTTCTAGTATGTGGAGACACTATTGGTTCTGTTTATGGTGGATTTTGGTTATGATTTCATGGTCTGTGCTTTGGATTCATAAGTATGGGTGATGATAATTCTGATTTTGTGACCGGAATCAGATAACGGTGAGGAGTTGACGTTGACTGTAACTGGCAGTGGTTGGTCGGATCTATGGTGAGGGTTCTGGCAAAGGGTGTTTCAGGTCTAACGTGACCGGAGAACCTTTTGGTTTTGCTGAATGTGGAAGGTGGCTGCTTAAAATTTCAAGGGAATGGATGGTTCGATTATGGTCAGAGAGATGGTTGAAGGAGTGTGCACACAAGGGCTATGCATTTGATATGTGCTCTGTTATGGAAATGTGGAGATGATGACTAATAGTTGTAGGTGTGAGCCCTATTTCAGGGAGAGATTTAGATTCTGGGTTGTCTAGGAGTTGTTCAATGATGTGGTCTCTAGTTTAAATAAAGGAAATTCTAACGAGATGATTCAGGCTTGAGTTTTTGTTGTTGCAGTGTTTTGTGACCATTGTCTCTTCTTTTCTCCTCTCTTCTTCTATGCACGAGCAAGGGTGTCATGGGTTGGTTCCCTCTTTTCTTCTTCTATGTACGGCCAAAGGTGTCATGGGTAGTGTTTCTAGCGAACAGGTGTGTCACGGCCGGCCAACAAGATGCGACTAAGGGTGTTGTAGGTCTGGGAGCAGGAGTCGTCCCAGTAACTTGTGGTTTTGGCCAGCCAAAAAGGTGTGACCAAGGGTGTCGCAGGGATGGGAGCAAGAGTTTCCCAATTTTTCTTCCCTTCTTTATTCGATTTCCTTGATGTGGTTGCAGTCTTGGTATGTTTAAGCTGGGAGGAAAACGCTGCACATTTGGTGTAGCCGCCTATGGGAAGTTACTAATGAGGTGGAGTCGCCCCCAGAGATATTATAGGAAAAGGCTGGCCGTTAGATGAAGCCGCCTCAAGGTAGTTGGTCTATCATAGGAGGAAAGGGCTATCAATGAGGTGGAGCTACCTTGGATGTGAGCAAAGTCTATCTTCTTCTTGGTGATAGCATCATTTGAGGAGGAACAACGAAGCTAGCTCGTCATTGCTGACTGCATTTGGGTGACCAATGGTGCCATATTTGGCTGCAATCGAAGTGATGCACTTGTGGAGTTCACATCAATGGTGTATGGCAATGTTTGGTTGGTGGCAATGGTCTAGTTAGTTGTTGTTTAACCTATTTTTAGCTGTTGAGTTTGCGGATTGAAGACTTTGGACATTGGTAAAGGACCCTTATTTGTGTTATTGGGTGGTATAATACTTGACTTAGTGTTTTGGAGATCAGTTTGAAGCTCAAGGTGGCCACTAAGGAGAGAGGTCAAAGACTTCAAAATTAGTCTCATTTGCTTGGGATGTGTGCCAAGGAGAAGCAATGAACTATCTGCCAAGTACATTGCCAACATTTTGTTATTCAGGGGAAACACTAGTTTCCTTAGTTATTTGTTGAGATAAGTTGAGTTTTAAATGTTGGTGATGTTCTTTGTTTTCAATTTATGCTTTTATTGGTTTTCTATTTGTAACAAGCTAAAGCTTATAAGCTTTAGCTTAAGGGGGAGTGTTTGAAGATATTAGGGTTATTAGTCTTAATGTTAGTGAGTATGGACTTGTACAACTAAGTATTAGTATAAATAGGAGTACTAGATTATATAATTAAAACATATCTCATTCTTATCAATAATATATCCAGTGTTAGTTGTCTTTTTCTCTTTTCCTTTTCCTAACCTTAAATCTATAATTCTTCAACACCTTTCAATCTTGGCCTTTAAAACTTCAGCTCTACTCGCTATTAATTTCCTTTTATTTATTTTTAACATATCAATATTTCTAAATTGACTTTTTTTTACATATTTTTTTTACTTTCATTTTGTAGGAAAAAATTGTCTTTAATTTAAACAATCAAGAATGACTTTTTTTCGTTATGCTGTTTGACTTTCCTTAATTATATAAAATGACCACTTCCATGGGATTGATGACATTGAATTTTGACAAATTATAAATCCTTTTTAAAAATTTGTCCAGTTAGCATTACCTTCTAATTAAGTACTAAGCTGCCAGAAAAAGGAGTGGAGTTCAAAGTAATGTTTCCTTCAAGATAACATAGCCAACCAAGTTAATATTAAATCAACAGAAACCAAACGAGCAAGTTAATGACTTTAGATTAAATATAGTTTAATAAAAGGCCAAAGTCTCGAAAATGCTCCAAGAAGAAGGGACCTCAGAAGAGACTTCACAACACTCAATTATCTAAGTAAATAGTATTACCGTGGTTTGAACAAAAAGGGATTCGTTTTCATTGCTAGAATATTAAGGAAAACATGATCAGTACTCCACAAAACAATGTGAGCAACTTCTTTCTATTAAACTCAGATGGAGTCACTTGTACATTTCAACCAATATTCTTTTCATTGCATGCTAGCATAGCACATGGTTCTCCTGTTATGTCAGTGATTAAAAAGCTAACATAAACAATCAAACTCCAGCCAAAAACATTAGCTATGCAAGTAAGGTCAAAAATGCTGAAATGACAATTGTATACATTAAAGATGCTAAAAAAAATTGAAATATTGTGCTTTCCATAAACTTCTCCAAATCTTCTTTCCCCTTGCACAAAATGTCTCCAAATCTATACATGAACATAATGCCACACACATTTCAATATGTTAGTCATAATAATAAAGAGGTGCATAGAAATAATGGTAGAATAGAAATAACATAAAAGTGTATTACTAGAAATTATATGGTGGGTCTAGTGGGACAATTACGGCTATCATGATAACCATACTGCCCACATGCTTTACAAAGCCTTGTTCTTTTTTGTTATTGTTCAATAGCCTTTTCTTTTCCTCCTTTGTTTCATTTTCCACTACCTTTGGTTTTTGAATATTCAAGTGGATGAATTTCAACATCAGCAGGAATGTTGGTTCCAATAAAGGACTGTAATTCGTCTTTCTTGTCATGAACATAATCATCTTTGATTTGAATTATTTGTTTCTCAATACTAAGAGCTCCATTTTTAACAAAAAGTCGCTTCTCCTTACATTGTCCAACTATATGCATACATCTAAATAATTGAGCTCATGCATCAGATATTAGCTTTTTTACACTTTCTAATTCAGAACAACCCTCTATTACACCACATTCAGCATAAAAAATAGTTTACTAGTAGCCAATTTTGTCCATCTATTTACAATATAACTACTTGGTATTTCATTTAATCCTTTTCCTTTCAAAACAAAGAGTATATGTTGACATAGAATTCCTTCAGATTCAAACATCTTACGTGAACATTGTGCAACATGATTTGAAACACCATAAACCACTTCTCTTAATTTTCCACTCACTCCACTATTATCAATAATGGTACATCCCTTCTTTCTCTTTCTTTTCTTCAACACCACAGTCCATGCATGCAATCCATAACTCCTTTTGAAAAATGTGAAAATTCTCATTAGTGTAAACATCTCTTCCATGCTTCTCTAAACTTCGATTAGTCTTCAATTCAGGTAGAGAATGGAGTGTGTTATTATCAGCAAGCAACTCTTTATGCCTTTGTGCTTCTATTGCAGAATCAAACCTCATCCAAAATTCGACCAAGTTAAGATTACTGTTCAAGAAGTTTCCATAAAATGAGCTTTCACTCTCTGATCTTGAGGTTGTCCTTGAAATTCTTGCCAAAAATAAGTGCTTAAAGTAAGCCGGTATCCAAATGCTTCGAATATTATACATATGTGAGAGCCATTTATTTTTTCCCAATCCAAAATCACTAATGATTGCTTTCCACGTTAACTCAATTTCATCTGGTGTCTCTGCCTTCCAAATACATGACTTAAAACGATTGTTAAAATCACCATTAGTATTCAAAGAAACACTCACATTCTCAATAATTTTTTCATTATATGCCACATACAAAATGGATGAGTAGAAGACTCAAAAACATTCTCAATTGCAAATTTTATAGTTGGATCTTGATTTGTTATGATTACAACTAACTTGTGTCCTCTCATTGCTTCCAAAAATCTTTCAAACGACTATACAAAAGAATTAATTTTCTCATCAGCTAAGAAAGGAAATCAAAAGGTAATCAACTGCCTATGATGATTTATTCTTGTGAAAGGTGCAAAAATCACAAAAAATTTGTTTGTTTGATATGTAGTACAATGAATAGTCACGTGACTAACTATTGGATTGTTTTAATTTCAACTTTTATTTTTGATCTAATAGTCATGATATATTCCTCTTATCTTTTATAATAAATTAATCTTTTCATATGATAATTTATATATATATATATATAGTAAATTCGAGAAACTCAACCAATAATGATGTGAATAATGTCAACATATTAATTTTCACATCTATAAGGATGAATATATTTATCTCCTTGCTTAATAATTTTTTCTTACATTGAGAACGTTATTCAATTGCTAATAAGTGTTAAATTTATAAAGTAGAGAAGAAGAATTATTCATGTTAAAAAGAAGAAGAATAATTATTATTATTCAAAAGGAACTAAGTAAACTTGTATCAATATGAATTGAGTTACAATTTTTTAATAAAAATAAAAATTGCACAAAAATACTCTAATTATCTTGTGGTTCAAGTTTACATTGGATTTCCAAAACATACATGAGCATTCAAATGAGATGTAATATTTTTTTTTTCTCAAATTTATATTACTCTAAAGTAGCACTAGTTAATAGCCAATAAAGGCTTCAGCCCAGTGGTATCGAACTCAAGCAGCCACCAAAGGTGGGTTCCCATCTCCATAGCCACCTTAAAAATTTCAAACATATTGGGAAAAAAAAAAGTAGCACTAGTTAATAACTTTCACACAGGAACAAAAGTCAAAGGTTACATTAAACAATAAGGTTTTTTTTTATGTCATTAAACAATACGTTAATACGAAGTTACAAACATCCAAGTTAGAATGATAAGAGTGATTCAACACTTATTTTTTTAAGTAAAGTTTTAAATTCAAATTTTATTAATAAAAAAATTAACATTAGAATAATTTTATATTTTTGTAATCTAATTTAATTCGACGCCAAATCTATAATATATACAAAGCAAAATCATCTTCAATAATTACAAAAAAAAAAAAAGAACAGGTGTCATTCTCACATGAAAAGTTTTTTCGCCCAAATTTTTAAGGGTAATTTGGTCTCAACAATTTTCTGTCTCAACCAATCATATTTTGAGCCTTCCACTATCTCATTTATATAAAATTACTAATCAACCCTGTATTCATCTCTCATCAGAAGACACAAATTTATGACAATAAATGCTGCATTTAATATTAGTCAAATCATTTTGAAATTCAAAATTTTCCCCAAATTTAATCTCACTCAATATCTCATCTTTTTCTTAAAGATGCCAACTATTACCAACTAATATGTCTCAACCAATTATTGAATCAATCAGCTTCAAAAATCAATTAATACCTCAAACAATTCAAACTTCCTATTTCTTTGTGATGCCTCAAACAATTCAATTTTTTTCTTTTTTTGTGATCATATTTAATTGAACTAACTAATATGATGAAATTATAAATTTAAAAAAATATTAATTTCATAGTTCTCACACCTCATAAAATTATATTTATTAATTTTTTTAATTTCATATTTTTTAAAATTTTATTAACTACTACTTTAATCATTTATACATTTTTCAATCTTTCATCTCTTCATCTTTATTTTGAATTTTAAATTTGAATTTTTTTATTTATGAATTTTAATTACCTATACAAATTTTTACTTCTTTGGTTTTACTCTATCTGTTTCTATCACCCAACACCAGAAGCTCCTAATTTGTTGAATTCTCTCCTCCCTCCTTTTACTTTGCTAAACCCAAAACTCAACAAAGATGGAGATGGACATATTGAAACAGAAGAAATAATACAAGTCTGGATTGTTGTCTTGCAGAAGGTTGAGATCGATCTCTCAGGCCCGGAGCATCGAGTGGTGTAGGTGTTGAAGCCGAAGGTGGAGGACTCAAACTGCATTATTTTGCAGGTGAAATTCTCATCTCAAATGTTTGATTTCCTAGAAAATATTCAAGATGGAAAATGAGAGTTTCAATTTTGTTGCCTCCTATTTGTTGCATTCTGCCATTTCTTCTTAGATTTCCCTTCCCTCCACTGCCATTACGCATTTCCCTTCTCAGCATGCGATGCCATTTCGGTAAGTTCTTACTATCTTTTGCTAATCTCTCTTCTCCTATCTCCTAATTCTGATTCACACCTCTCTGCCTTACACACTTCTATTTTTTAATTTTTTTTATATAATGTGTTATAGCAAGAGGTCAAAATTTTTGTAATCTGTTGCATCTTAAGTTGTGTTATTTTTTGGTTATTGCTGCATTTCACTCAGTTATTACTACCGAACCTTCTCCTAAAGTGTTTCGGTGTGTTTCTTTCTCCTTGAAGCACCTTTTTTTTTTTTTTTTTAATTTCAAAATCGGTCATCATTTATTCTCGTGAATTTTATTTGTGTGGATTTTATATTTGTTCTATGATTGGTTTATGTGAATTTTTCTTATTTTTATGTATTGTTCATGTTCTAATCAAAGTGCCTAATGGATTAAGATGGATATGAAGTATTTCATATGTTCAGGTAACTTTAGTTTTTTACAAAATTATGATTTGTCATTTGATTGCCTTAAATTTTATTTATATTTCAATTATTTATTTATGTTTTATTTAATAGATAAAGTAATGTATTTTCTCAATGGTTGCAGGTGCATGTTGTCTAGAAGCGAAGCAATAAAAAAGATTTATCTGTTGCTAAATTCTTCCAATGTTAATATTAGTGTAATTCTATTCATTGTTTATTCTTATCATGTTTTATTTGTTTGGGATGTTTATATAGTATTTTTTTTTTTATTTTTTACCAGGAATTTCTTTGAACTTTAACTACTATCTATAAGGACTTCAACAAATATAAAGATCACCGTGATTCTTTTAAAAATCTTCTAAGTTCTTATATCCCGATTATAATTTTTTTAAATGAAAATATTGAGACATATAATCTATTGATCTATCTCTATTTGATATTTTTAGTACTACCCTTTACCAAAATAAATACATTTTATTATTTATATTTAGATTAAATAATTGTTGATGATATTTTTTTACAAATAAAATTAAAATTTAAGATTAAGTTGTATTAAAGAAAACTATGAAAACATCTCAGAATTTTTAAAACTTTACGTAAAGTCACATGGTTGTGTTTTATAATATTTTTAAAACTCATGATATTATGTGTATTCTATAATATTTTAATGTAAATATATTTACATTAGCATAAGTTAGAACTTTACATAAAAATATATTTTTATATTCAATTACGAGAGTGAAGATTTTACAAGAAAATATATTAAAATTAATTAAACTATAATTTGTTATTGGAAAATTAAATTTATTAATTATTCATTATTAAATATTTATTTTATTCAAATATTCTTATTATTTTATAATATTAAGCATTTTAATATTTACATTGCACTGGGTAAAAGTTTTATATGAAAAATATTATAATATACGTATTGAAGGTAAAATTTTTGCATAAATACATAATAAAATTAATTGAAATTTAACATATTATTATAAAGTTTAAGTAATTAAATATTTTTATTAAATAATCTTTAAAATTATATCTTCAATTACTTTAAACACAAAATTTGTTCATTATCCAAAGTACAAAATGTTAGAGATTTTATTAATGTTTTTATCCTCAGTATAAAGTTTTTCAAATGATAAAATATTGATATTCGAATTATGTTGTTATAACAAAAGTTATAATATTAGGTGGATTCTATAGTTGGAAAATTTTGAAGCAATAAAAAAAATTTATCTGTTGCTAGATTCTTCCTATGTATTAGTGTTATTTTATTCATTGTTTATTTTTATCATGCTTTATTTGTTTGGGATGTTTAT
Source organism: Ormosia semicastrata (assembly GCA_029884595.1). NCBI lineage: Eukaryota > Viridiplantae > Streptophyta > Magnoliopsida > Fabales > Fabaceae > Ormosia > Ormosia semicastrata. The sequence goes on from JAQQTO010000045.1 coordinate 6,568,512, forward strand.
ATAATTTTTTTTTATTTTTTACCAGGAATTTGTTGATCTTTCATTGCTATCTATAAGGACTTCAACAAAGATAAAGATCACCTGGATTCTTTTTAAAGATTCTCTAGGTTCTTATATCCTGCTTATAAATTTTTTAAGTGAAAATATTGAGACATACAATCTATTGATCTATCTCTAATTGATATTTTTAGTACTACCTTTGCCAAAATAAATACATTTTATTATTTATATTTAGATTAACAACAATTGTTGATGATTTTTTTTGCAAATAAAATTAAAATTTAAGATTAAGCTACATTAAAGAAAACTATGAAAACATCTAGAATTTTTAAAACTTTACGTAAAGTCACATGGTTGTGTTTTATAATATTTTAATATAAATATATTTACATTAGCATAAGTTAGAACTTTACATAAAAATATATTTTTATATTCAATTACGGGAGTGAAGATTTTACAAAAAATATATTAAAATTAATTAAACTATAATTTGTTATTGGAAAATTAAATTTATTAATTATCCATTATGAATTATTTATTTTATTCAAATATTCTTATTATTTTATAATATTAAGCATTTTAATATTTACATTGCACTTTGGGTAAAAACTTTATATGAAAAATATTATAATATACGTTTTGAAGGTAAAATTTTTGCATAAATACATAATAAAATTAATTGAAATTTAACATATTATTATAAAGTTTAAGTAATTAAATATTTTTATTAAATAATCTTTAAAATTATATCTTCAATTACTTTAAATACAAAATTTGTTCATTATCCCAAGTACAAAATGTTAGAGATTTTATTAATGTTTTTATCCTATATAGAGTTTTTCAAATGGTAAAATATTGATATTCAAATTATGTTGTTATAACAAAAGTTATAATATTAGGTAGATTCTATAGTTGAAAAATTTTGAAGTAATAAAAAAGATTTATCTGTTGCTAGATTCTTCCTATGAATTAATGTTATTCTATTCATTATTTATTTTTATCATGCTTTATTTGTTTGAGATGTTATATAGTATTTTTTTATTTTTTACCAAAAATTTATTCAACTATCATTTATTATATCTATAAGGACTTCAACAAAGATAAAGATCACCAGGTTTTTTTAAAGATCCTCTAAGTTTTTATATTCGATTATAATTTTTTTAAATGAAAATATTGAGACATATAATCTATTGATCTATCTCTATTTGATATTTTTAATACTACCCTTTACCAAAATAAATACATTTTATTATTTATATTTAGATTAAATAATTGTTGATGATATTTTTTTCAAATAAAATTAAAATTTAAGATTAAGTTGTATTAAAGAAAACTATGAAAACATCTCAGAAATTTTAAAACTTTACGTAAAGTCACATGGTTATGTTTTATAATATTTTAAAAAATCATGATATTATGTGTATTCTAAAATATTTTAATATAAATATATCTACATTAGCATAAGTTAGAACTTTACATAAAAATATATTTTTATATTCAATTATGGGAGTGAAGATTTTACAAAAAATATATTAAAATTAATTAAACTATAATTTGTTATTGGAAAATTAAATTTATTAATTATCCATTATTAATTATTTATTTTATTCAAATATTCTTATTATTTTATAACATTAATCATTTTAATATTTACATTGCATTGGATAAAAACTTTATATGAAAAATATTATAACATGCGTCTTGAAGGTAAAATTTTTGCATAAATACATAATAAAATTAATTGAAATTTAACATATTATTATAAAGTTTAAGTAATTAAATATTTTTATTAAATAATCTTTAAAATTATATCTTCAATTACTTTAAACACAAAATTTGTTCATTATCCTAAGTACAAAATGTTAGAGATTTTATTAATGTTTTTATCCTGTATAGAGTTTTTCAAATGGTAAAATATTGAGATTCGAATTATGTTGTTATAAAAAAGTTATAATATTAGGTGGATTCTATAGTTGGAAAATTTTGAAGCAATAAAAAGATTTATCTGTTGTTAGATTCTTTTTTATGAATTAGTGTTATTCTATTCATTATTTATTTTTATCATACTTTATTTGTTTGGGATGTTTATATAGTATTTTTTTTATTTTTTACCAAGAATTTGCTAAATCACATCTTGTATCTATAAGACTTCAACAAAGATAAAGATCACTAAATTCTTTTTAAAGATCTTTAGGTTCTTATATCCTGTTTATAATTTTTTTAAGTTAAAATATTGATACATATAATCTATTGATCTATCTCTAATTGATATTTTTAATACTATCCTTTGCCAAAATAAATACATTTTATTATTTATATTTAGATTAAATAATTGTTGATGATATTTTTTTGCAAATAAAATTAAAATTTAAGATTAAGTTGTATTAAAGGAAACTATGAAAACATCTCAGAAATTTTAAAACTTTACGTAAAGTCACATGATTATGTTTTATAATATTTTAAAAAATCATGATATTATGTGTATTCTAAAATATTTTAATATAAATATATTTACATTATCATAAGTTAGAACTGTACATAAAAATATATTTTTATATTCAATTACGGGAGTGAAGATTTTACAAGAAAATATATTAGAATTAATTAAACTATAATTTGTTATTAGAAAATTAAATTTATTAATTATCCATTATTAATTATTTATTTTATTCAAATATTCTTATTATTTTATAATATTAAGCATTTTAATATTTACATTGCACTGAGTAAAAGCTTTATATGAAAAATATTATAATATACATCTTGAAGGTAAATTTTTTTGCATAAATACATAATAAAATTAATTAAAATTTAACATATTATTATAAAGTTTAATAATTAAATATTTTTATTAAATCATCTTTAAAATTATATCTTCAATTACTTTAAATAAAAAATTTGTTCATTATCCCAAGCACAAAATGTTAGAGATTTTATTAATATTTTTATCTTGGATAGAGTTTTTCAAATTGTAAAATATTGATATTTGAATTATATTGTTATAACAAAAATTATAATATTAAGTGGATTCTATAGTTAAAAATTTTGATTTATGATAATGATAGTAATCTTTGTTAAAAAAATATTATTTACAAATAAGTCTTTTAAACGATTTAAATGAAAGATATTAATATTATATTTTACATAAATTTTTAACATACATAATTTTTTTAATCACCCGTGCGTCGCACGGGACAATTACTAGTTAATCAAAACACTAATATGGATTTCCTTGGTTTAAAAAAATAAAAAAAGGACACAGTTTCTGTTTGTGAAAGGTAGGGTTTACGCTCTGAGACTGAGACATATATCATAAGTCACATAGAGCAAGAACAGAGGTTTATGCCGACAAACATCGCCACCTATCTCCACCCACAAGAATGAGTCTAGTAGCAGGTTCATACGAGAGATTCATATGGGGCTTCACCCTCAAACCCCATTCCCAATCCCAAACACTAACCCTAACCCCTCTTTTCTCCTACCCTTCCCACCTCTCTCTTATCAAAACCGTCGCCGTCTCCGGCTCTGTCGTGGCCTCCGGCGGCTCTGACGATACAATCCATCTCTACAACCTCTCCGCCGCCTCCTCCCTGGGCTCCCTCCACCACCACTCCGCCACGGTCACCGCCCTCTCCTTCTACACCCCTACCGACCTCCTCTTCCCCCGCAACCTCGTCTCCGCCGCCGCCGACGGCTCCCTCTGCCTCTATGACGCCGACGGCTTCGTCCACCTCAAGACCCTCCCCTCCGTCCACCGCAAGGCCGTCAACGACCTTGCCCTCCACCCCTCCGGCAAGCTTGCACTCACCGTTGGCCGTGACGAGTGCCTCGCCATGGTCAACCTCGTCAGAGGGAGGAGGAGCTTCTGTTGCAGGCTGGGGAAGGAAGCGAGCCTTGTGAAGTTCGATACGAGCGGCGACAAGTTCTTCATGGCCATGGAGGAGAAGGTGTCCATGCACGAGGCCGAGGACGCGCGCTTGTTGTTCGAATTGGAATGCCGGAAGCGTGTTCTCTGCGCGGCAACTGCTGAGGTTTGTGTTTTGATTGTTTTTGATTCATGTGTTTTTCAGAATATAAATTATATAGTGAGTTGATGATGATATGAATTAGGGTTTATGGAACATGAAGTTTCTGTGATTGTCTATTTGTTATGGTTAGTATGTATCTCAATTGTGTGATGCTGATCTGTGTTAGTGGAAATGTGCTGATAGGACTGTTAATGTATTTATTTATAATTTTTAACACAAATGATAGTTTCACATTATTATTGTTCACATAGTCTCACTTGGGAAATTGTGAACCAATGATTTTGATGAAAAAAGAAAAAAAGTGGAGAGGAAGAGAAGGAAGGAAAGGAATGGTGTTCATTGATGTTATGTGAATTATGTGAAGGTACTTCATACATGTGACGCAGTTAAGCAGTATAAACTAGAAGTTGGAGTCTTGGAGATGCTGTTCTGGCTTTTAATAGGATCTGGGATCAGTTAACAAGTCTTTGCTGGATTTTGACATGAAAATTTATACCAAGATGGCAAATTAGTGCAAAACATGAAACAGTTGGATGGATATTAGTATCAAAACAGATTTTAACCATGCAACTTTATTAACTCTGGTTTATTTCTCTGCGGGGTATGATTATTCATGGTGACATTTGAGAAGGAAGAGTGGATATCGTAGTTCCATAATATTTACAGTCTAATCTGTATCCATGGAGTTACCAAACCCAACTTATTATTCCTGATCATTGTGCTATCATACAATCTCCTGTCTGGAGGTTTAGTTATTGATTACCCTTGATTTGCCTAATGCTTAGAATGTGCTTTATATATGATGCCTATATAATATTTTCTTTAATTGCTACAAAAATGGGATGAATGATGATCAATTTTGTGTTGTTACACTGATTTAATATTCAATGATTGTACATATGAAGGTTATTGAAATCTCAATCCTCTGTTTCTAAAATATTTACTGGAAAGTATTGATGTTGGTTAATTGGGCTGGTATGAGTATGGTTTTTCCACAGGTGTACAACTATTCATGATTGAGGTTAGAGTGTTTCTAGTCTTTAGCCAGTTCTGCTGGTGAAATGAAATATCTGTGGCATAGATGATTGTTATGTGCAATACTGCGTAATTACAATATTAACTGGACTATATTCATTTAATGGGGTTGGGATTGAGGGTGGGGACTTTATCTGATACAACAACTAAATAGTGGAGCATAATTTGTGTTGTACTATTATTCAAGGAGCACTCTTTCTGAAGTAATTTTTTTTCATTTTTTTAAAATTTATTTTGACTCCTAAAATTTATTTTTTGTTGCAGAATGGACTTCTCTATACAGGCAGTGAGGACCGCAAAATCACAGCATGGGACATAAACAGTGGAAAGGTTGCATATTGCATGGAAGAAGCACATACTGCCCGTGTAAAAGGTATTGTTGTGCTCACTGATAGTGATGGTTCTGCAGGGGTTGATGATCCATACCTAGTGGCATCTGCATCATCTGATGGGATTATACGTGTCTGGGATGTTCGAATGGCTGCCACAGAGAAGCCAAATCCACTAGCTGAGTGTAAGACACAGTCAAGGCTGACATGCCTTGCTGGATCATCTCTGAAATGTAAGTTGTAAATACTGAATCCTTGGATATGCTTTTTAAATAGAGAACTGTAACTTTTGCTCTTATTTCTTTATTTACAATTTTCCACTATAGTGCAATGAACTGCTTTTTTGGCTGCATGGTATGCTTCATTAAGACCCAACGTGAGCAGTCTTTGTTCATGAGTTACTCTTTTATCAATATTTATCTGTTATTTTTAACATAGTAATTTCACCAGTGCTCTGGAAATGATTAAATTGTCATGACTTTCCAGCAGCCCATAATTTTATGCTGTCTATACCCAATTTAGAACTAAAGAAATTTTTGTGATTCAATAGTAAAGTATCTTACCGTGTTACAAGAAATTAAAATTACTCTTTTGCTCATGTGTATGAACATAATTGTCTCATGTATGCACTTGCCTTGAGCCTAAGCTATGAACTTTGCTGATGTTAGTTATGAACTTGATGAGTGCCTCTGAATGTTCGGACTCAGAGCATTTTGGTTTTTGGGGAGGGGGGGGGCGTTGGTTCCTTGATACTTGAGAGCAATGTTACATGGTTCGTGGTACGGTTTGGTACGTGGTACGGGTACGGGTATGTGGTACGAGACTTTACTAGGTACGCAGTACAGGAAGGGTATACTTAGTCGGTTCATTATTTCGGATCAAAATTCGCTGAACTGAATTGCTATGCATAAACTTTAAACTATAGCATTAAGTAGTAAAAAAAAATTAGAAAGCACAAGTAAAAAAATAACATAATCATAAAGGAGTTGTGGCAGCAGCAACATTAGTTGTTTTACCCTATGATTTCTTTTAATTCTATTAGGTAATAAGTTACCACATACCACAGCCCATTCCACTTATAGTCCACTAATTAAATAGGCCTAAGTGTGTGTTTTGTTGTAGCCCAGTTTCTTTTTTTTCATTGTCTGTTAGTGATGCTATGCGTTTTGCTTGCATCAATTTGGATCTTCAATTTTGACCCCAAAAATAAAATCAGGGTCTTTATTTTCTTTCTCCCACCCAGCAACGCAGCAGCCACATGACGGGGACGAGACGACATCTCCATTTTGACTCACACAGCAACTGCATCAAAGACTCATAGCCAAACGACGGGGACGACATCATTTTTCTACAGTATCACACAGCGGCTCCATACTTTTTCTGTAAGTCATCTTCCTCTGCGGCTCTGCCTCTGTCTTGCAAATTTGGAACGCTCCTATGAGCGTATTGGGTCGCGAACGACCCACGTTTGGGAACGAACGTTCCCATACGTGGAACGTGATGGGGTTGAACGAACCATGTAACTCTGCTTGAGAGTAGGGAGAGGTTGAAGCTTTTATCACCCCAATCCGTACAAAAATCTAAGAGGGGATCTTATCAAAGGAAATAGAAGGAGGGGAACGTTCTCTCAAGAGGGATTCAAAAACCTCTCAAATCTTTCAGAAGCTTTCTACCTGAAATAACAGTTAAATATAACCTAGCTAACAGGCCAACATGTTGTATTTTGCGAAAAGGACCTTTGGTTTGAATTTGGAATTTAGGGACTTTTCTTTCTGCTGCAACTTGTTCATTCCGTTGTATCCCAACACTGATGATCAGATTTTAGTTTCAGTAACAATCTTTACAAGTGACTACCTGTGGTTATATGCACATTGATTCTTCACTTTAATGTTTTTTTTTTTTTTCCTTTCTGCAGTCAGACAACCCCAAGCTGGAAAGAGTAATCCCAAAGGACAGGATCAAACAATGGAAGGTTAATAGCTTTCTCGATGGCATGCTTGAGAAAATCATTTTGCTAATTGACAAACGGGGCTTTGACCCTTTGGAGGACTCAACTAACATATTACATTGCATTGAGAAATCTATTGCTGCCTAGGCCCAGTTGATTCTATTTATCAGTTGCAGCATTTTGATACCCTTCCCATCCTGCACTCCCCCTGTTCACACACACACGAACTCTTCTGCTATCTGTTGGCCTGAGTCATTTCATACTGTTACCCTTATAAATCTGTACTTCAGGCTGGCAATTTTTTGTTATGGTCTATTCTTGTGTAAGATTTCTGAAAGTTGAAACAGAAAAAGGTGCATATATAGTTAATTAATTTTTCATCTTTGGAATATTTTATCATTCCAAATGGAACTACAAAAAGGAGATTTTGTTACACGATTATAATCTACAGAAGTGGTAAAATAGGCAGAAGAAAGGCAGCAATAGCCTCTGATCCTTACATAACTTGATCTAAAAATACATAATTTGCCTGCATTTAATTTAAAGATACTCAAATCAGGCTGGAAAATAACTGTAAATGCATCTACTTCTTGAATGGACATCCTTAAAGTGCAAGCATTAAACAGAAAATAACTCGGGAAATTACGTTCTGTTTAAGGTCAGCAGACATTATGATTGGATCTCGCTGTAACTTGATCATTTTTATGTATCAAATCTTTCTTTAAATCATGAAAGGGTAAATCATGTTAGTTCAAAGTTCAAACTTGCAAAGAATAGACCTTTTCTAAGTTAGGAGGCAGATTAATCTGAAAAAACCTGTGCATATAAGTTTTGAAGAGGAAGATGTTGCTTCAATTGCCTCGGTAACCTATCTGGCTCTTTATAATAAAACTTTCCTGAGCTAGTCTGAGTTTAGTGGAGAAAATTAATGCTTCCACAAGGAATAACATACAGGAGTACTGAACTTAATACTAGTTGATTATGGCTTCAACAGTTCCACCAACTCCAAAGGGAATATAGGCACAAAACATATTTTACTCACTCTGTAGGCAGGACACACAGAAGATTGTGAAATAAAAAGAATAAGGAAAAGAAAGGAAGGAAAGTAATCCCTTTGTCATGGAAATAATTTATAATCTGCTTTCAGTAGAGAAAATATGATCGGTTAATTGGTATTGGTTTGTTTACACTGTCACAGTTTGAAACTTTGAATCAAGGCATCAATACCCACGTGCCAAAATGATAAATATGGGTGAAAATAGGACAGAAAATTGAAGAATATCGATTTATTCCTATACTAAAAAATTATAGGAAAATTCATAAAGAAAGTACAAACAGATAGTCTGAGCAAATATAGAGTGTTTAGTCCCTCCCAAGAGTCTAACTCAAGTTTTTTCCTTCCTTTTCACGTTCCCTTGCCCTCACACTTATACACAGCAATCCTGTCTAATCCCTTCCTTCCTTGAATCCCATTTAATACCATTGTTATAATCATTATTCTCACTTAATCCTACCGTTACACAATTATCACCATTACCAGCAATTAATCTCATGTTCCCCACTCACTTAGTGCTGTCTAATCCCACCATTACAACCATTAATCCCACTTAATCATACTGTTACACAATTATCACTATTACCAGCAATTAATCCTATGTTCCCCACTCACTTAATGCTGTCTCAGCAGACTTGGTGCTGCATATTCCCCTTCCTTCTGGCCTAATTCCTTTGCAGTCTGATACTTTCTTCTAACATATACTTGAGTCATCTTTGGGGTCCTATCAACACTTTCTCCCAAAGAACTCACCTTGTCCTCAAGGTGTAATTTAGGAAATTGGTTCTGGAGTGCAGACATGTCTTCCTAGGAGTTTTCAAAATCAGGAAGGTGCTACCATTTGATCAAAACTTCCCTCGCACCTGTAGAATTCAAACGGTAATCCAAAACTTCAACTAGTTGTGCCTTTAGTTCCCAATCCTCAGGTAAAAAAGAAGGTAATGGTTGACTAGCAATAGTAGAGGAAATAGTCTTCTTAAGCAATGAAACATGGAACACCAGGTGGACGAGACTACATGCAGGTAGTTGCAATTTATAAGCTACCGGACTTATTTTCTCTAAGATCTCATAGGGTCCATAAAATCGGAGACTCAACTTGTGATTTATCCTTTTAGCTAAGGACTTGAGTTTGTAGGTTTTGATTTTTAAATAGACCATATCTCTAGGCTGGTATTCCACCTCCCTTCGGTGTTTATCAGTTTGATTTTTCATGTTGTTTTGTGCCTTGATCAACTGCTCTCGCAATTCTTCTATCACCTAATTCCTTTCAGTCATCAACCGATCAACTTCCTCCGTTGAGGATGAAACATTGTCCTCCTTAAAGAGAGTAGGAGGGTCTCTCCCATAAAGAGCCTTAAAGGGTGCCATCTTAGTAAAGGAATGATAATTGGTGTTGTACTAATTTTCAGCCCACCCTAACCATTTAGGACACTGCTTAGATTTGGTTCCCCTAAGACATCTCAAATAGGTTTCTAAACAGCGGTTGACCACCTCAATTTGTCCATTCGATTGAGGATGATAAGCAAAACTGTATTTCAACTTAGTGCCAACAAACCTGAATAATTCAATCCAGATAAAACTTAGGAAGATGTTGTCGCTGTCAAATACAATGGAAGTGGGAAACCTATGACATTTGACTATTTCCTTAACAAAAATTACAGTTATATCCTTGCTGTGAAAGGGTGAGAAATTGCTATGAAATGAGCAAACTTAGTTAACTGATCCACAACTACTAAAATAGTATCCACTCCATGAGTTTTAGGAAGGCCACCAATAAAATCCATTGATAAATCAGACCAAACCTGTGTAAGAATAGGTAAGGGTTGTAACAGACCAGCAGCTATGAGAGTTTGATGTTTGTTTCTCTAACAAACTTCACACGTCTACACATAGTCTTGTATATTTCGCTTCATCCCTTCCCAATATAGTAAAGTTGAGATCATCTTGTAAGTTCTAAAGAAACTAGAATGTCCTCCAACCGCTGAGTCATGAAATTCCTTAAGTATTAGAGGAATTTTTTAGGAATCTCGAAGGATAACCATCCTTCCCTTGTATAATAATGTGCCTTTCTGGAACAGAAATCCTGGGTGAGAACCAGGCTGCCTCAACAAATCCTGTATAATCTCCCTAAGCTTTGCATCAGTTTGGATATCTTCTTCCAATCCCTTCCAATCATACAGCTAAACCGTTAGAATAGCAAAATATTGAAGCTTTCGCGATAATGCATTTGCTGCTCCATTCTCATTACCCGGTTTAAACTTGATTTCGAAGTCAAATCCCAATAATTTGGAGACCCATTTTTGCTATTCTCCCCCCCTCCATAATTCTCTGATCAGCTAGAAAATGAAGGCTTTGTTAGTCTGTGTGAACAATAAAATGTCTTCCCAACAAATAATGTCACCATTTTTGAATGGCCAAGACTATAACCATCAACTGTCGCTCATAGATAGATTTGTTTTGGGCTCTATTAGAGAGAGTGTGACTCATATAAGCGACTAGCCCACCCTCTTGTGTTAAGACAACCCCAACTCCTTTCCCAGAAGCATTCATTGCAATAATGAAAGTCTTATCAAAGTCAGGTACTGTCTACACAGAAAGAGATGTTATAGCCTCCTTGAGTTAATCAAATGCCTTTTAAGCCTCAGGTCCCCACTTGTAACTATCTTTCTTAAGCTACTATGTTAGTGGCCATGCAATCTTCCTATAGTTATTCACAAATCACCTATAATATTCGGTCAAACCAAGGAATCCCCTCAACCCCTTAATATCTCAAGGTGTAGGCCAATTTACCACATCTTTGACTTTATTAGGATCCACAATTACTCATTCCTTGAAAATCAAGTGGCCCAAATATTTCAGTTGTTGCTGCCCAAAAGTACACTTCTTGTTCACAAACAGATGATTCTGTTTTAGTAGTTGCAGAACCAACCTAAGATTCTCACAATGGGTTTGGGCATCTTTACTGTAGATTAAAATATCATCAAAGAAAACCAACACAAAGTCCCTGAGATATGGCCTCAAAACTTGATTCATCAGTGCTTGAAAGGGGGAAGGAGCATTGGTTAATCCAAAGGGCATTACTAAGAACTCATAGTGCCCTTCATGTGTTTGGAAGGATGTTTTTGGGATGTCTTCTACTCTCATCCTAATTTGATCATAACTGGATTTAAGATCCAATTTAGAGAAGATGACTACACCCGCCCCCCAATTCATCTAGCAATTCATCAATGACAGGTATTGAAAACTTATTCGATATGGTCAGTTTGTAAAGAGCCCAATAATCCATACAAAACCTCCATCCTTCTTCCTTACTAATATAACCAGGCTTGAATAAAGACTATTACTGAGTCTAATAGTTCCAACCAACAACATATCATCTACAATTTTTTCAATCTCATTTTTTCTGATTGTGGGGATACCTGCAGGTTCGAATGTTGGGAATTTGATCTCCTTCCTTCAAGAAAATTGCATGATCCTGCTCCTAGCTATGAGGTAAATTGTAAGGATCTTGCAATAGATTTGCATAATTCACTTCTCGTCACTTGGCTGCTGGTGGTACTCAATGTAATACCCCTCTCCCTTCATCCTTTAAGGCCTTGAGCATGGCCTTCAAGGAAGCCTAGGCCTTACGAAGAGAAAGGTCCTCTTTCAAAGTCACCTTCTCGCCTGCTAAAATCCATTGTAAAATTAACTCCTTGAAGTTAGCTTGGATGGTCCCCAAACTCGCTAACTAGTCCATTCCCAAAACCACCTCAGCCCCTCCTAAATTAAATAGAAAAAAGTCTTGTTGGATCTTCACTCTCTGCACATCTATCTCCACCACTTGGCACACACCTCTACTACTCACCTTACAACCATTGCCCACATCCACTACATACGGAGGAGTATCATGCACTGGCAAACTTAGTTTCTTAGCTAAATATCTGGCTATGAAATTGTTGGAGGCACCACAATCAATCAATATCAACACCCGCTTGTGTCCCATCTGCCCCCATAGCTTCAAGGATTTTTTAGAAGTTAGACCCATGATACTCTTCAAAGATAGTTGCAAAGCTTTATTCTCCAATTCCACTTGTGATTCCTCCTCTTCACATTCTTATGTTTCCTCCTCTTCCTCCATTTCCTCCATCATGAACACTTGGTAATGTTTAAACTTGCATATGTGGTCCTGCCCCCATCTTTCTACACATTTAAAACATAACCCCTTCATACTTCTTTCCTACAATTTAGCTTGTGTAAGTCTTCGGGCTCTATTAAAATGTTTCTCGCCCGTATTTGTAACCCCATCGGGAGGTTTGGGTTTTGTTGGACCTCGGATTTGCGTAATGGGCCTGGGTACCGTGGGTGGCCCGCGACCTCCATCTCCAACAACATTGGGCCTGGGTCCCAAAATGGGTACAACAATCCAATAAGTTGATGTTGAGCCTCCCTTTGGTCCAGCCATTCCCTTCTCCCCTAATCCTCCTCTCCATAAGGCCCAATTCTTTTCCTCCAATAATTCTGCTCGATCCATGAGGTCTGATAGAGTGTGTAATTCATATAGCTTCAATTTTTCCTTCAGTTCATCACGGAGCCCATTCAGAAAAATCCTCTTCAACACCTCTTTATCGACATGCTTCATTGGCTCAAAAGTCAGCTCAAACTGCTCTCTGTACTCTGCAACGGTACTCATCTGTTTAATACTCAACAACGGCTCAAACAGATTGTAAATGATTCCTGGTTGGAATCTACGAACCACCACTTTCTTGAAATTGCTCCAACCGGGTGAAGGATTTTGGTCCTCTCACCATGGTACCAATTGAGTGCTCGTCCTTCTAAGGCCACCATTGCTGAAAAAAGCTTCCCCGATTTATGCACCTCATTCACCTTGAAATAGTGTTCAACCTGATTCACCCAACCGTAAGTGTCGTCTCTCGAGAAAACAAGGACCTCAAGTTTCCTCCCACCTTCATTCCCCCAAGGGGGTTGACTCCCCTTAAAGGATTGTCCCCTACATTCCCTCAACATCTCACGATCCTGAGTCACGGAATCGTGATGGTGGGTCGACCTCATTCAGCTCCCGTTGTCCCTTCTGTCACCTGAACTGTGAAAACTAGAACGACGGCGATACTGCGACCTCTCCCTTGTCTCTTCTCTATTTCGAGCCTGTAACAGTTGTATCATCTCCTCCAACCATCCCTCCAACACTTCATGCTTCTACTGCATACTCCTCTCTAACGTCTTAATGCAGGATTCCATAGCTCGCATGGTCACCATCCAAAGCCCTCTAGATGAGAGCTCTGATACCAGTTGATAGATACTAGTGAAATTAGGACAGAAAATTCAAGAATATTGATTTATTATTGCACTCTGGTTGATATCAGAATGATGTCAACCTAGAAATTATAGAAAAATTCAGAAAGAAAGTAGAAACAGATAGTCTGAGCAAATATAGAGTGCTCAGTCCCTCCTAAGAACCTAGTCCAAGTTTTTTCCTCCCTTTTCATGTTCCCCTGCCCCCACACTTATACACTGCAATCCTGCCTAGCCCATTTGATATCACAAGACTGTATTTTTGGATTTTGCACGTCAAATATATCTATGTTGTGAAGATGTTGAAAATTCAATTAGTTGCCACGATGGATTTGTACTGAAATTTATGGGGACTATGCTTTGATCCATTATATTTGTTGAATTTCTTTTTTTAGGATGTGGTACTGGATGCTGCATTCTTGAGCTAGAAATTTAAGCAATCTCATGCTTATTTATAGTATGACGAGGAGGTGCTACCAGCTGTTTATATATAATGAAATATAAAAGGAATTCGTTATTTTTGTTTGTTTGTTTTTTAATATTCAAGGAAAATATGAAGGGAATTCATTCATTATTTTTATTGTTCCATGTCAGTATTTGCAATAGGAAACCTTGCTGGATATTGGGATTGAAAGCCACACAGGCCTTGCACTTGTTCAAATCCGTTGGCACTTTGTAGAGTGTGTTACAATACAAAGTCTCAAAAGGTCTGCATTCAGTAATTATATCAGGGTTGATTTCCTTTTTTTGGGAGTTAGGAGTTTCTTGCCACACTTTATCCTGTTCCTTTTACACCAACTTCAAAGAAAACAAAGAATTAAACAAAACAACTTGTTATTGGTTACATGAAAAGGCAAAATGAGCATATGGCAATTATCTTCTCGTCATTCATGATACCATAAATACGACCAAAAAATAAAATCCAACAATTGATCCGAGTATCAAAAGAAAACATATTAAAAAAAAGCCTAGTAAGTGAAAAGGCAAAACCAAGACACAATTATGACCTTTTTGTTGAACGATACAGGACTATGATAAGTAAAAGGTTGCAATTTATAATTTTCAATTCCAAGGTACAGATGGAGGCTACATGACAATTACAAGTGTCCGGAGAACTTGGCTTATCAATGTCAGGTATCAGGTCTTAAAGGTGCTTGAGTTGATTCATATGCAATTCACATCCCTTAAATGATAGGAGGGTCAAAGAGCTCAAGATAATCCTCCAGATCCCCTGCTTCGAACTCCAGTACTTTTAATACTGAATATATATCCTTTGATCGTGGATGAGATTGATCTGCAACACGAAACTCATATACTTGTCCATTTAATTCTAGCCAGCTACAACCAGGTGTTTTCTTTAGTCCTCTATCTCTAAGAAAACTCCTCATTTTAGCAACTTTGTCCCACTTTCCTGCTGCAGCATATATATTGGAGAGCAATACATAGTTTCCAGCATTTTTAGGTTCCATATTTATAAGCTTCTGAGCAGCCATTTCTGCAAAACGGGTCTCTGAGTGTATCTTACAGGCACTCAACAGGGGGCCGTAAACCCTGGCATCAGGCTTAAAGGAAATAGTTTCTATTATTTCGCTGGCTTCATCAATTTGTCCAGCACGTCCTAGTAGATCAACCATACAGGCATGGTGTTCCTGGCTAGGTTGGTAACCATATAGTTCCACCATCTCCTTGAGAATTTCCTTGCCTTCATTAACAAGGCCTGAATTAACACAAGCTGTGAGCAGCCCAAGAAATGTTACTTGGTCTGGTATAATATTTGATAGTTTCATTTGGTTGTACAACTGAAAACATCGAAACCACTCTCCATGTTTAGAATACGCACTGATCATAGAGTTCCATGCAATTAGATCTTTGTGGCTGCTTTTCTCTTCATCAAAAAGTTTTCTGGCCATCTCTATCCATCCACATTTTGCATAGCTACTAAGAAGCGATGTCTTAACGGATTTGAGTGAATCAAGGCTGGCTTTCAATGAGCAGCCATGTAAGTATCTTACATAATGTAATGCCCCTATCTTTGCAAAAGCAGGCAAGATGTTAATGACAATAATGAAGTCAACTCTAGTACCACTCAACTTCATTTTTAAGAAGAGAGACAGAGCCTCAAGACACTGGTCATGCATTGCATATCCTTTGATCATTGCACTCCATGAAACCACAGTCTTGTCCATTATCAAGTAAAAAATTTTCTGTGCTGAATTTAAGTCGTCGCATGCAGAATACATGTCAATAAGAGAATTATGAATGGATACCTGATAATCTGAACCATTTCTCATCACATGAGCATGCATTTGCTTTCCCCACTCAGTACATTTTAACTGTGTGATCGAAGAAATTGCAGGAATTGCCGTAAACAAGTCAGGTCGAACCCCTGATCTAACCATATAATATACAAGTTTTAAGGATTCCATAGGGCACCCATTCCCCACATATGCTGAAATCATTATGTTCCAGACAACAAGGTCCTTCTCAGGCATTTTCTCAAATAGCAATCTTGCATCTTCTAGACTCCCCAAATTGGCATACATTGACAAAAGTGCAGTATTCACAGACAGTTCTTCACACAAGTTGCTCGCAACAACCAGACAGTGGAGGGCTTGTCCTATCTTCAATGAGTTCAAATCAACAGCTGACCTTAACAAGTTAATCACAGTAACTGAATTAGGTTGGACATTCTCTTTCCTCATCCTACAAAAGAGTTGAAAGCTTTCCTCCATTTTCCCACTTTCACAAGCCTCAGAAATCAAGTTATTCCAATAATTCAATTCCATTACATACTTTCTTTCAACTGGTTCATGCCCATTCAAAAAACCACTCATTTCATACAACTCTATCAAAGTGTTGCACACCAAGTCAAATGCATCCATACCCAGTTTCACTATCTGCCCATGAATTATCTTCCCTTGTTCATGTGACACAGAAAAACAAGACCTCAAAACAAAAGAGCAACTCTCTTCATCTGGGCACATGGATTTCTCAACCATTTCTTTGTACAAAAAGAGGGTCTTTTCATTTTCACCAAACTGAGACAAGTTTCTTAAGATTGCACTATAAAGAACTGAATCTGGGTTTTCAGTGAAGTGGAAGATTTTCTGGGACAAACATAGGAGGTCAAACTTGGCATAGCAATCAATGAGTTTGGAGGAAAGAGCTGTGTTTTGGTGGAGGCCATGGAGGAAGAACCTGGCATGGATTTGTTGAAGGTGTTGTGGTTTGGTGCAGAGATTTAATATAGAAGAGGAAGTGCTGATAAACCTTGTTTGGAAGGCTAGAATGTTGGGGATTTTGGCAATGTTAACGAGATGAATGAAATATTGAGTGTGGAGCATGTCAGGCAGGACCTAAAGAACATCTTATGTATTTACCAAAACAAAAAACATCTTATGATACTTTCAATTTTTCACTTATGTGTTTCTCTTTTTGACTCAATGTCAGCTCCATCTCTGATTCACTATATTCAATCTTTGAGCAGTTATTTAAATCCTAGCCTTTAATTTTTATTAAAGTATATATCCACCGTCCAAACACTGTCACCTGCCCACCTTATTAAAAAATCAAAATAATCTGACGCTTGAATTGGGGAGCCGTAGCTGCTTAGCCATGGGTAGAGAACTCGTGTTGTTCCGACATTAAGAGTTATTTAGAATAATTGTGAAAATTAAATTATTTTAATAAATAATTATTATATAAATTTTTTTTTGTTATAATTGATTATAAAAATAATTTATTTTGTTTGAATATTTTAATTAAAAATAATTTTAAAGATAATCTATTTTGTTTAATGTAAAAAAAAAATTATTTTTATATATTAAATTACCAAAAAAATTATGAAGTTATTTGTTTATATAATTTGAAGTTACTTTTTTAAAAGTTTTTAACTGATTAGGCCATTTTTTAAATTGGTTATTATTTTAAAAGTTCTTAACAAATTAAGTCATTTCCCTAATTGGTTATTGTGCAAGTTAGGAGCTAATTTCTAAAGTTCATAACCGATTAGATCATTCTCCTAATTGATTATTTGATAAGTCATGAGCTAATTTCTAAGGTTCTTAACCGATTAGGACAATCCCCTAATTAGTTATTTAGGCAACTAGAAAACACGACTTGCTATACTGCAAACACAGGGTGGGCAATTGTTTAAACAATTAAAATTATTTAAACAATTCTAATGTCCACTTTCTAAGTTCTTAATCTTTCACAAGTGTTGCTTGAGACAACTATTACCACTATTTGTTGTTGCCATGAAAAAAACATGAACAATCTAAATATAGACCTAAATAACTTGTAGCCCCAAGTAGAATGACATATGAACCTTAGAAAACCTAGTTTCATCCCTTAATCATATTTTAACAAAATCAACAAAACAGTCATTTATAAACATATATATAATCATAAACAGTTAAACTTATAAGTAAAACATGGCATCCATTCCAGAGTACCCGTAACCCTTATTATTCGTTGAAAAGATTTTCATTGTTTGTTTGGTAGTTTTTGTGAAAAGGAGAAAGTTAGGAAATATACAAATCCAAGGAGAAAGCAAAAAATGGAAAACGAAGATATACCTAAGAGGATATAGATAAGAAGGAAAAGTACAAATGCACATACCTAAAAGTTGAATGGTAGAAGGAAAACGAAAAAGGACAGATGCTCTATTTGGGAGAAGATTTTATTCTGAAACTGAAGAAGCAAAAGAGGCTCAGCATCGTTTATGGCATAAAGATGCCATTAATGAGTTGGTTTTGCATTAAAGATGACATTATTTTGGTGGTTGGAGGCTCAACGGCTAGGGACTCATTCGTCTAAAATTCTGGAAAGCTAACAGCTTTAAAAAATAATGCTCAACGAAACGCTTTTTACTCAACAACTTTTTTCAAAGAAAAAAAGTTGTTGAATCAACAATCAAAAAATGTCAAACATAAATCAATAGTAGCCAACAACTTTTATTTTAACAAAAAAGCTGTTGGAGGGTTCAATAATTCTAAACCAAACACACGCTAAAACTCCTTATGTTTGGATTGGTGAAATAAGATAGAATGAAAAGGAATAGAATAAAATGAGATACATTATCATTGCTTAGATTGGTTTAAAAAACATGGAGTGGAATGGAAGATGGTAAGGGTGACAAATGGATGAATTAGTTTGATTTTGAATTAGATCATAATGAATGGATCTAAAATAAATTATTAATCTATTTAAGATATATTATAAAATATTTAATATTATCTAATCTATCTCTGACCCAATTTAATGGATGAATATTCAATCCATTCATTAATCTATTTTAATGGATTGGATAGATGAATATCTAACACATTCATTTAAACAAAAAAATCTATATCTAAAATTTTTTATCTCTCTCTAAAATATGTTTTCTCTCTAAAAATTTTCATTCTCTCTCTAAAAAATATTTTTCTCTCTAAAAATTTTCTCTCTCTAAAATTTTTTATTCTATTTCTAAAAAATATTTCTCTCTCTAAAAATTATCTTTCTCTCTCTAAAAAATTTCATTCTCTCTCTAAAAAATATTTCTCTCTCTAAAAATTTTGAGACTCGACACTTTATGCTATGAGCTTTTGAGATCAGTGAAAGTGAAAATGTTGAACAAAAAAAATAAAATAAAATACATTGAATATCTATTGAATTAGTTTTTAATTGGATATTCGTTAGATATCTAATGGATGTTTTGGTTAGATTACTAAATATCCATAACTAAATTTAATGCATTAGATCTAATCTAATAAAATATATTATTTTAATTAGATGGACTGGATTGGTTTTAATATGGATGAATTAAAAATTAATAAAAAAATTTACCAACCCTAAAAGAGGGTGAAATGAATCTCATTCTATTTCATTAAAATGCCCTATTTTTCTCTCCCCAATTTGAGAATATGGGATGAAACTATCGAATTTCTTATTATTATAATTATAAAATTACAAAGTTATCCTCTTATTATCTTAATAGTCTCGTTATTCGTCCAACTAAAATACATCTAACTTTATTCAACTCACTCACAAAATTATTCTGTATGTCACGAAAATGTTACAGTCGCATACATGATGATTTGACATCTCTCTCACGTTAACATATGGTGTAAATACAATATGTATATTCTGGTGTACATTAAACATTTCTCTTATCTTAAGAAGTGAATATGCTTCCTCTCTTCTCTTCTCCATTGATGCCTCATCTCTACTGTTGCCCAGCATCCCTGCTACTATCTCTCTTCATAGCATTTTTTGCCTTTTCACGTTGGGGAACAAAAAAAAAAGCTTAGCTGCGAAAACTCCATATTAGTCCTTATGATTTGATCACCCCATTTTCACTCCATAAAACTTGATCATTTTGCAACTCTCGAAACTCTGGCTATTGATTTGTAGCCAAAAAGGACAATTCCCCAAAACCTTGTCAAAATAATGACCTTCATAAAATTGAAATTTAAAGACTTTTGTTTTATGGCCTATTGTCAACACTCAGCACTTGGGTTTAGGTAGAACATGAATTCATGTTTGCCGTCAGGGTACATGTGACCGAATGCATTGTGAACCACCGACGACAAAGGATATCCAGGGAAAATGTCATGGTCGCAATGGTGGTTATCATTGGAGATGAGAACGATGGCAATGGAAGCGTCTCAGGTGCGAAGGAAAGGAAATAAGAAATTTGCTTAATAATGGGCCAAACTTCTAATTGTTGAATTATCATAATTAACGTGCAATCAAGGTCATGGGTAAATAACCTCTAATGTTGATAAAAAAATCAACATAATCTTCAACCTTTAATACATGGAGCATCGATGCACTACCCTCTAAGTGGAGCATTGAAAAAGCCCTTATTGAATAATCAAATTGATTTCATACTTGGACCAACTTTACCAAATCTGCTCCATTCTAGAATTGATCTTAATTTATATAAGATAGAAATTAACCTAATACTTAGGGATGACAAAAATTCCCACTGTTCGGGGATCCCCGCAGGGATCGTCTCGAATGGGTTCCCGAATGCTAGGTTTTTCTCCCCGTGGAGATAGGGATGAGGAGAAAATTTTTCTCATGGTATATTTGGGGACGTGGACGAGGACCATACTCCCTGTCTCCATTAAATTACTAAAATATCCTTCATAATATATAAATAAATATATGTATTTTAGTAATTTCATCTTTTATTATTTTTATATTAATTTAAAATAAAATATTAAACTAATTTATTTCATCTTTTTCTTAATTTTTTAATTTTTATTTTATTTTTTTATATTGCGGGGAATTCCCGCGGGTATCTACGAGATTTGGGGAATGGGGATAGGGAAAAAATTATCTCGTAACAGGGAACGGGGCCAGGGGCTGGGAGATAATGGGGGTGCAAGGACAGGGAGCAGGGAGGTACTCCCCACCTCCGCCCCACGTGGATGCCATCTCTACTAATATTTCATTTTTAAAAGAAATTGTAATGTCATAATTTCAACAATAGCTATTGTGGTTAATTTTAGTGGAAAAGTTTAAAATGCTCTTAAAGTATTTTTCAAGATGGATGTTCCATGCTTTTTTATTATTGATTTGGAAGAATTTTACATATATAACTGAAATATATTACTTGTAACATGTTCAACAAGTTGCACTCACAATAGAGCACTTATAGAAAAAGAGATAGAAGGCAAGAGTCAAAAGTTTTTACTTGTTATAATAAGTAAAGTCAATGGAGTATTGATGTTCAAAAATTTTTTAGGACCATTAATAATAGTCTAATTTTTATATAATTTTTTTATAAAAATAGGTATTATTATATTTTATTATATTTAATTTTAGTGACTTTATGATATTGTTGATTTATTTATTTTAAAAGATTATTAATTTAATTATTGTAATAAATTTTAAGATTTAATGATTAATTTGAATAAAAGATTATGAAGAGTTTTTAGATGATGAAGCTGAAATTATAAAGCTCAACATACTTTAAATATTGAAAACAAATGGGCCTTAAAGGAAGCAAGTGGTGGACTTGATGAATGTTATAAAGAAGTGAGCAGAAGTTCACGTTATGAAAAGTCAAAGCAAATGAGAGTAGTGGGTTCCATGATAATTATGTTGAATAGTAGGATTGAGGAAGCAAGCTGGACCACATGAAGGAAAATTTAGAAGGCCTGGAATTGAAACATAATGAGCCCAATTGTTACCGTAAGTGAAAATGGCACACTCCAACTACAGACTTTAGAGCTTGTGGCAGCAAAGAATGGATGAAGGAATTAAAGCGCACTATTGCATATGTGAAGACGGTGTGTAATTGAAGGATATTAAGTGCGCATCACGAAGGGGTATAATTGAAAAATCCAATTGAAGGAAATTCTTCATCCACCTTATATACAGGATCGTAGAGCCGCTGCGGAGGGAGAGATTGATGCAGCAGAGAGCCAGAGACGCAGCACCGCGGGAGACAAATTGGAGCAGTGTGAGATCAGATTGCCCCGTAGAAGTGAAGAGAAGAAGAAGAGTTGTTTACAATGAAAAATATTTGTGAGATAATTTTGTTGTGTTTTAATCTCTTTCTGTCTTGTTAAATTCTTTATTCAAAGGAGATGATAAAAACCTTGATTATTTTGATATTGTTATGTTAAATTATTATTATCTAATTTTAGGATTTAATGTTTATTAATTTTATTTTTCTATCGATTATATGAATAAATTTTTAAATAAATTCGGTCATATTTTTTTATATTTTATAATTTATTTGTGTTATCGAGTGTTAATAGTAATTGTTAGATATCAATTTTTTTTTTAGAGATACATTTGATGATTTGATAATTTACTATTAATTAAAAAATTTATCATATACTTGATTATTATTTTTGGTGTTTTATTAATAGATTTTACAAAGAGTATATGTTTTGTCATTTAGATGTTTATGAGATAAATTATTTGAGTATAATAATTTGACATAATTAATGTTAAAATTAATCTTAGTACATTCTGAACCTTAATCCTTTTACATCTGGTAAAAATCTCATCTATAAATTTGTTTTCTTTTAATTTAATTTTTATTTTAGTTATTTATTTAATTTTACTTTTTACATATTTGACTCATCAATTTGTGTTACTATATTAAAAAGAATTTTTTAATACTTAAAATTAACTCTAAGTTTTTGTAGGATCGACTTCGTACTTGCTCAATTATACTTTAGTATAACTCGTGCACTTACAAGTACTTTTAGACTTTTAAAAAAGTCACAATAAATTTTTGGTACCTGCTATTCTGGGATACTTAGTTTGTTAAAGTTAAGTATTTGTTAAATTTTTCTCTTCTACTAGTTGATTTTTTTAAAATAAATAATTATTTTTCTTATTTGCCTTATTTTATTTTATTTTTATTTTATTTTATTTTATTTTCAATTTAATTGCTCTATTTTCTTTAATTTTTTTTTGGTAGTTTGAGCTTTGCATGATAGCTTGGGTTCGTGATCATACACATAGATTAGTGAGAGTTGATATAGAATCCATAATAGAGATGGATATGGTTGTGCAAGGAGATGTTGTTAGACCACTTAGGAAATTATTTTATCCAATATCTGTGAATCCACCCTAATGCCTTGTTTTGCTTATTATTACTACTACCCATTTTGATATTAAACCTCAAGTTATCAATTTGCTTCCATTTTTTTATGGCTTAGATAGGGAAGACTCATACTTGCATATCAATGATTTTTTAGAAATTTGTGAAATATTTAAATTTCAAAATTTTTCTGCAGAATCTATGCATTTGCGTCTCTTTCCTTTTTCATTGAAAAACAAAGCAAAAAATTGACTGAATTCTTTACCTTCTAACTCTATTATATCATGAGAAATGTTGAGCCAAATGTTTTTATCTAAATTTTTTTCCATGTCCAAAGCAAATTCTTTGATAATGGAAATTTTAGATTTTTGTCAAGAAGACCATGAAAAGTTCTTTGAAAGTTGAGAAAGGTTTAAAGATTTGCTTGGAAGATGCCCTCACCATGGTTTTGAACAATAGCGCCTTGTGTAATATTTTTATAATGGGTTGACACAATCTAATAGTGGATTGGTTAAGTCTATGAATGGTGACACATTTTTGAATTTCAATGCACAGGATGGTTATCAATTTTTTTAGGATTTGTCTAAAAATTCTCAACAGTGGGATTTTGTTAATTGTAGGGATAGATCAACCCAATCTCAGAAGGGAGGTTTATATGAGGTTAATGATGATACTGATATCAAAGCTAGGCTAGATGCTATTGCACGTGAAGTTAAGTATCTATCACTCAGTAAAGGAGTTAGTCAAGTTAATAGTGTCCAACAGGAAAATTGTGCATTTTATGGGAGTAATATGCATTCTTCTTCTATGTGCTCTTATTCTGCACCTAACAAAGGTTGTTTTGTTGAATAGGGAAATGTAATAGGGAGATATTTTGTTAACACTTGTTCAAATACTTATAGTCTTAATTGGCGAAATCACCCTAATTTTTCTTGGAAGCAAAATAATTTTTCAGGTAACTTAGGTGGTCAACCTATAGAGCGTCAAACTCAGTTCCAGCAGCCTAACTAAGGTTACCAATGGCCATCATATTTTCCAAATCAGGGAGCAGGTCAGTCGAGGCCATAATCATCACTAGAGGAGACTCTTGGCCAATTTATGCAAGAGATGAGAAATATCAGTCAAGTGACTACCAGTGTCATTCAAAAGATAAAAAATGTTACTCAAGTGCACACTAATACTATAGCAAAGTTAGAAGTTCAGGTGGGTCAACTGGCCAGTCAGATGGCAGAAAGAGAGAGATGAAAGTTTCCTAGTTAGCCCGTCTCTAATCCCAAAGGACAGTATGTAGTTCATGAGACATCTAACTCTAATAGGGAAAATGAGCAGGTTCATTCTATCACCACCCTTAGGTCTGGGAAGCAAATAGATAATCATGTTGTAGAGCCTGTGAGGGATAATAGAAAGTTAGAAACCAATAGTTCTAAGGATAAAAATAATTCAGATAAGGATAATGTGCCCTCAAAGCTTAATGTGTCTACTCCTAAAGTTGTTGAGCCTAAAATTAAGGAGTATGTGCCTAGAGCCCCTTTTCCTCATAGATTAATAAATCCCAAGAATACTGTGCAGTCAAGTGATATTTTGGAGATTTTTAAACAGGTGCAAATTAACCTGCCTTTTCTTGATGCTATTAGACAGGTGCTTGCATATGCTAAATTCTTGAAGGATCTTCTCACTGTGAAGAGGAAGTCTAACGTTCCCAAGAAGACCTTTTTGACAGAGCATGTAAGTTCTGTTATTCTCAATAAATATCCTGTTAAGTATAAAGACCCTGGATCACCCACTAATGCTTATAAAATTGGGGATCATCATGTTGAGAGAGCTTTACTAGATCTAGGTGCAAGTGTTAATTTATTGCCTTATTCCATTTACTTGCAGTTGGGTTTAGGGGAGTTGAAACCAACTAAGATGACTCTCCAATTAGCTTATAGATATGTTAAATATCCCAAGGGCATTGTTGAGGATGTGTTGATAAAAATTAAGAATTTCTACTTTCCTGTTGACTTTTTTATGCTTGATACTGAGTCTATTTGTGGTCCTTATCCCCCAATTCATGTTATTTTGGGTCGTCCATTCCTTGCTACGTCTAATGCATTGATTAATTGTAAGAGTTATGTGATGAAACTATCATTTGAGAACATGACTGTTGAGCTTAATATTTTTCATATTAGTAAACAGATGCCTGAAGATAATGATAATGAGGTGCATGAATTGAATATGATTGATAGTTTGGTTCATGACTCATTTATGCATTCTAATTGTGATGATCCATTACTGGCATGCTTGAATCATTTTAATACTAATTTTGATATTGATTCAGTCATTAGGGATACAAATTCTTTGTTAGATTCTGTTCCTCTGATAAATGTGGATAGGTGGCAACTCATAGTCCAGCCAATCACTTTGTCTTCATCCCCACATTTGCCATCCATTGTAGAGCCACCAAAGTTAGAGATGAAGTCCTTGTCGAACACCCTCAAGTATGTGTTTTTAGGCACTAATGAGACATTACACGTTATTGTAGCTTTTGGTTTAGATGAGTCCTAAGAATATCAATTAATGGATGTGTTGAAAGAGCATAAGAAAGTTATACGATGGTCACTTGCAGATATTAAAGGTATTAGTCTTTCGGTAGTGATGCATATGATTCATTTAGAGGAGGGTGCTAAAGCTACTTGTGAGGCTCAAAGACGTTTGAACCCAATCATGCAGGAAGTAGTTAGAAAAGATGTGTTGAAATTATTAGATGTAGAGATTATCTATCCTATCTCTGATAGTAAATGAGTTAGTCCTGTACAGATTGTGCCTAAGAAGTCTAGAATAACTGTGATTGAAAATGAAGCCAATGAGTTAGTTCCAATTAGGGTGCAAACGGGGTGGAGAGTGTGTATTAATTATAGGAAATTGAATGCTGTAACTAGAAAAGATCATTTCTCTCTCCCTTTTATTGATCAAATGTTGAAAAGACTTGTTGGTCATGAATATTATTATTTTCTAGATGGAT
Source organism: Ormosia semicastrata (assembly GCA_029884595.1). Lineage (NCBI taxonomy): Eukaryota > Viridiplantae > Streptophyta > Magnoliopsida > Fabales > Fabaceae > Ormosia > Ormosia semicastrata. The sequence goes on from JAQQTO010000045.1 coordinate 6,594,758, forward strand.
ATTCAAAATATAATCATATTCTCATTGCACATAAGGTTTAAGAAAAGACTACTTTTACATGTCCATTTGGTACTTTTGCATATCGTTGCATGTCTTATGAGTTATGTAATGCACCTCCTACTTTTCAAAGATGCATGATTAGTATTTTTTTTGATATGATTGGTGAATTTTTGGAAGTGTTCATGGATGACTTTTCTGTTTTTGGATCTGCTTTTGATGATTCTTTGCATCACTTATCTTTGGTTTTGGTTAGGTGTAAAGAAAAGAATATTGTGCTTAATTAGGAAAAATGTCATTTCATGGTTAAAAGGGGTATTGTGCTTGGTCATGTCATATTTAAAGATGGTATTGAGGTTGATAAGGCTAAAGTTGACTTGATTTCTAACTTTCCTCCCTCTAAATCTGTGAAAGAAATTAGATCTTTTCTACGGCATGCAGGTTTCTATTAAAGGTTCATCAAGGATTTCAGCAAGGTAGCAAGGTCATTATGCAACCTTCTTGGTAAGGATGTTCCAGTTATTTTTTATGATGTATGCTTGCAATCTTTTAATAAGCTGAAACTTGAATTGACTTCTGCTCCGATTATTAAGCCATCTAATTGGAGTTTGCCTTTTGAGATTATGTGTGATGCTTCTGATTATACTATTGGTGTTGTCTTGGGGTAAATAGTAAATAAGTTGCTTCATATTATTTATTATGCTAGTAAAACTTTGAATGCTGCCTAATTGAATTATTCCACTACTGAGAAAGAATTGCTAGCTATTGTGTTTGCTTTAGACAAATTTAGATCATATGTCGTTGGATCAAAAGTTGTGATATATTCTGATCATGCTGCATTGAAATATTTGTTTGCTAAAGCTAATGCAAAGGCTAGACTTATTAGGTGGGTATTACTTTTACAAGAATTTGACATTGAAATCAAAGATAAAAAAAGGTGCTGAGAATGTGGTTGCTGATCATTTGTCGAGATTGGTTGTTGAGCATGATAATGGTACTTTTATTGTAGAATATTTTCTGGATGAGCAGTTCTTGCATGTTTCACAAATCCCATGGTATGCTGATATTGTGAATTATTTGGTTATTTTGCAAATGTCATCTCATTGGTCTAAACAAGATAGATTAAATTTCTTGTCTCAAGTAAAGCATTCTTTTTGGGATGATCCATACTTGTTTAAATATTGTCCTGATCATATTATTAGGAGATGCATTCCTGAATGAGAACAATAAAGTATTATATCTTTTTGTCATGATCATGTATGTGGTGGGCATTTTAGCTCTAAGAAAACAGTAGCCAAAATTTTTCAGTGTGATTTTTATTAGCCTACTATTTTTTGTGATTCTCATGCTTATTGTTTTACTTGTGAAAGGTGCCAAAAGTTGAGGAACATTGGTAAGAAAAATATGATGCCCTTGAGTCTTATTTTGATTGTTGATATATTTGATGTTTGGGGTATTGATTTTATGGGATCATTTCTTAACTCTTTTGGTTATCTATATATTCTTGTTTGTGTTGACTATGTTTCCAAATGGGTTGAGGCAAAAACATGTAGAAGAAATGACCACAAGGTGGTTGTCCAATTTTGTAAAGAAAATATTTTTGCATGTTTTGGGACACCACAGGCCATTTGAGCATTTAATGAAAAAGTATGGCATCACTCATAAGGTAGCTATCCCTTATCACCCGCAAACTAGTGGTCAAGTTGAGGAATCTAATAAAGAGATTAAAAGAATTTTGGAAAAAACTATAAACTCATCTAGGAAAGATTAGTCTTTACATCTAAATGATGCATTATGGGCATACCGCACGACATTTAAGACTCCTATTAGGATGTCTCCATATAGACTTATTTATGGTAAGACTCGTCATTTACTTGTTGAGTTGAAGCATATAGCATATTGGACTATCAAGTATCTTAATTTTGAGTTGGATAAGGCTGATAATCAAACAAAACTTCATCTCAATGAACTGGAAGAAATTTGTAATGATACTTATGAGTGTACGAAGTCTTATAATGATAGGATGAAGAGAGTGCATGATAGTTGCATCTTTAATAAATCTTTTCAACTTGGTCAAAAAGTTCTTTTGTACAACTCTCACTTGCATTTATTTTCAAGTAAATTGAGATTCAGGTGGTCTGGCCCATATGTTGTGAGGACTGTCTACCCTTATAGTGCTGTTGAGATAGAGAATCTCAAGGATGATAATATTTTTAAGATAAATGGTCAACGATTGAAACCGTACCTTGAGTTGAAGGATTCATATATGGAAAAGACTTTGGTAGACGATCCTATCTACCAAAATTGAGATAAGTTTTTAGTTTAAGTTTTTTTTATTGAGTCGGCTTAAGTGCCTCCTAGATTTTGGAGACTTGGTATGAGGATGTAAATAATGTCGACTAACAAAAAAATTTTAAAAATTCAAAACAAAAAAAATGATTTGCATGCTTGTTTATTTCATTTTACATTATTTTGTTTTTTGTTATTTTTTTATTGCGAACCATTATCAATGTGTAATTATCCTCTTCTCATCTTCTCTTTTTAATTGTTAATTATTTCAGGTATGTGACTATTCTCCATTACTCTGTTTATTTTTGTCCTAATAATTTTTTTGATTCATATTGGTGATTATTTCTTAAGTCTAGATTTATTTGAAACATTGAGGACAATATTTGGTTTGATTGGGGGTGGGAGTTACTTGAATTTTAATCATGTTATCATTATGGCACTTTTGTGAGGAATTTTTTTTTATCATCTTGCTCAACTTGTTTCACATTACTCATAGCCGCTTTTGCATGTCTCTTTGTTAAAAAATTGAAATAATTAGATAACTTGATGAGAGCATGTGAATACCATATTTTTACCTAGTGAGTTTTGAGACATTCATTTTTATTGTGAGAATTTTTTCTTGGCTATCCAATATTTCTTGTTGGTGCTCATAATTTTTTTTTCTTTTTCTCTCCTTACTAGATCATTTCATTATTGTTATTTTTGGTTAAAGAGAAGTTTTATATCACACTTGCATTAAATCTGATGCCATGGAAGTTGGTAGAATTATGTGTTTCCTTGAGAGATGATATTATGTCATTTTTCTTATTTTGAGCCTTAAAATAATATTTTTGTTCTCTCACATATTATTGTTAGTCACCCCTTTGAGCCTATTTATTGAATCTTTCTTTCTTAAACCTTTTTTCAAAGTGTTTCAGGAAGGAAGTAATATTATTGCAATATGAGAAGGAATAAGGAAAAGGAAAAAAAAAAAAGGCAAAGTGAAAGTGAAAAAAAAAAAAAAAGAAAAAAATTTGAAAAGTTACAAAGTTAGAAAAAAAATTGAGAAAAGAAGTGGAAAAAAATTATGGTTCGGGAGTTTAAAAAAAGTTATTTTCAGAAGAATAAGAAAATTGTATTGAAAGTGTAGAAATAAAGTTTTAAAATATTCTTGAAACACTTTTGATTTTTATTGTTTCCCTTAACTTCATATTTTTCCTTTACCCACATTACAAGTTTATAAAGTCTTATTTGATCTTAAGGGATTGCATGATTGACTAATCTTAAGGTATGATGTAAAGTCTTTTCTTGACATTTTTTCATGAAACAATATTTGTTCTATTTTCTTAGCATTCTTTCTATGATTATATATGTGAGATATTTGTTTTCATATATGTCAACTACTCTACTCACATATATTTATTATGAATGACATTATATTTTTGAGTGATTTTCATTGTTAAGTGTAATTCTTGTGAGGATTATATATGATTAAAAGATATTTTTTGATGAAGATTTTAGTTGTGATATTTGAAGATATTTGGAGATAATAAAGAATATGCAATTCTTGCCAGTTGTGGTATGTCGACGATAGTGTTCGCTAGATCAACGTAGTTTGGGTACTCCAACGCAATTAACTTAATTACTTTTAGTCCTTACTACAACTCACGCCAATCTTTCTCTTAGAGGTTATAACGCTGTATTTTATAGCCAACTAAATTTCTGCACTTGATTTTTCTCATGATTGGGTTACTCTTTTTCGGTTTGTCTGAATTAATTGGGTATGTTAATTAGCAAGAAACACAAGTAGATTCACCTTGATTATATATTTCTTGGGTTACTTTCTTTAATGTAATTTGTTTCATTAAACTTTTTTTATTTATTTTACTAGACTCATTTATTCTGTTTAAACATTTATAAAAAAAGTGTCAAAAGTATTATATCATCTGTTTTAATTTTTTTACATATAATTTATATATTTATTAAATTATTATAATTAATATAACTTAATTTTAAATTACAATTTCAAAATAATCAATAATTAAAGAGGTGGTAATAGTGATTCTAGGCAAAGAAAGGGTCGAAGTTTGAGATTTTCGGCAGCTTTCCCATGCGTGACAGATGGGAATGGCAGGTTTAAACCAAATCATACAATGTCAAATTAGAAAAGATGCTCCAAATGGAAACCGCACTCGTCACCCACCCTGAAATGCCACTGCAAGAATTGAATTCCCAACTTCATTGCAGATAGCTTCCAATAAATGGCAGGTTTTTGGCTTTGTACTTTTCAATTTTTTTTCTTAACCTAAGTGATACATCACAGTACTTCAATTTAAAATTATTTTATCAATGACTTCTCACTAAATTGAAGTTAACATTTAATAAAAAGCACAATTTATATTTAAAAATTTTATCAAATATAAAATGATTTATTAGAATTTAATATAAATTTTAAATAAATAAATTATTTTAATTTTATTAACCTTTTCATTTTACATGTCATATTTAATAGCCTAACATAACTAACATATTAAGTATATGGGTAAATTAAAGATAAAATCAAATCAAATAAAATCAACTCAATTTTTAATGAGTTGTAAAACATAAGAATTGATTTTTAAATTAATTTAAATTTAATTTTTCAATAATTTTTAAATATAAAATTTAATTTTTAAATGAAATTAATTTAATTTGATTCAAATTATTTTTAATTTTTAATCATTTTAAACACAATCTTAAAAGATTTTTTTAAAAATAAAACAAATTAACTCTTTTTAAATTTATTAAGAAGATTAATCATTTTCAATATAATATACATCTAAAAAAAATAACCAGTTATATGTGGAGCATCGAAGTGAGCATCTGAGAATTCTCCCACTATCTCATCAATCATGACACATACTGAGTTGGCAAATTGTTGACCGCTCACTTTCCTCCTCCCATATCTTTCTTACACAATTAAATTCGGTCAAGGAAAATAAAAATCCTTGCAACACTTGTTAAAAATTTTAAAATAAGAAATTTTAAATAAAAATATTTTTTAATTTTTAATAAATTAAATATATTATTTTTATAAAAGATTCTTTTTTGAATTTTTAACAAATGTCCTTAATCTCTTTAAAAATATAAAAAAATAAAAAAAAACAAATTAAACCTTCCATTCACTTTTATTTATTATTTAAAGTTAATATACATAAATTAAAAAATTATTAAATATGATAAAATATAATTAAATATGCTTTCCTCATTTAATAAAATATTTTTTCTTCTCTTTATCATTATTAATTTCACATATTAAGTAAAAGATACGTATACTACGAAATGATTAGCATAATTAATTTTAAAAAGTTATAAAAAAACAAATAATATGTATTTATTTAACAAATAATACTAAACAAATTAAAATTTTTAAATATACAAATAAGAAAAAAATTAAAAAAAAAGAAATGTAATCATTTCTCACATCCAAGTGTCGTATCATTCACCAAAAATTTCAAAATAAAACATGATGTAAGGCAAACATTACTTTTTACATTTATATTAAATGGTTATAATTAAGTGAAATAAAATAATATAATTAATAATATAAAAAATAATGTAAAAAAATATAATAAAAAATCACAATTATTTCAAAAGATGAATCTTGAAACACAATGACATTGTCTTCCCATCACCAAATAATGACCCACTTGCAACCACTGGCCTCTCTTAACTCCTAAATCTCCGCAAGGCCATAATAACGCATAATATTATACCCACAAAAATAAAAAAATAATAATAATAGTTCCTCCTCTTCACATTCTCAGACCGTCAGACGCTGCATTTGTTGTACAGCACAGAAGCCAAGTGTCACTAAGGAGTGAAGGATATGCCCTATCACAGACTCATCACCACCCATTAACAATTTCACAATTCACACCCAAGATCTTTCTTTCTGTCTCTTGATCTTCCTCTCCCTCTTCCTTCTCCTTCTCTGCTGTCCTACAAGTCTATATCCTTGTCGTGCCCACCCTAAAAAAGTAGGAGAGAGGGAAACACTGAAAGGACACAGTGGGAGCACCCCACCATTTGTGGCCTCTATTATAAGTCCCAATCATGCCATCAGGTGCCAAGAAGAGGAAAGCCGCCAAGAAAAAGAAGGAAAAGGAAACCAACACCAACACTTCAACCAACAACCCTCCTCAAGGTCACTACTTTCCCCCATTATACTACACAACTTTATACATGCATACATCCATCCTTTTCAATTTTTTATTTTTTGGTCATTTTGGGTAGATGGGTATCTGTTAATGCTCTTGGTTTGCTTTTATTGTGATCTTTTGGGAATATGCAGCTCGCATGTCTTTATCATTCAAAAGAGATTAGGCTGTATGTACCTTTGAATAATCTAATGATTCATTGTGTTTGGGGTAGTTTTTTATTTATTTATCATTTTGTTAATTAGGTTGGTTGATTGATAATGGTATTGAATTTGATTGATTCAATAACAAATGGTAGGAAATAATGAGTTGAAGTCCCAAGATGAGAAAGGAAGTGATGGTGGTGAGGGTAGTTCACCAGCATATCATGACCATGATGATGACCATCATAATCCATTCAATGAAGGGAATGAAGAAGAGGTGGAGGAGAGAGACCCACCAGCTGCTCAACCATATGCTGCTGATGCCAAGTCTGGGGAAGAAGTCCCTGGTGATATTAAGATTGACGAAGCCGTAGGAGGAAATGAAGATTGTGTCATTATGATAGAGCGGGATTTGAAATCTGAGGAGAGTTGTGAGAGCAAAAATGTAAATGTTGAGTCTGCCAAGGAACCAGATTACCGGAATGGAAACTCCGGCAATAGTTTAAATGATGAACCCGTCACTGAGGAGAACTCAAAGGATGAGCTGTATGATTCAGTTAAAGAGACGGTTACATTTGATGAGTTGGTTAAATCCATCGATTCTTCACATGCCAAAATGACGTTGATTACTGAAAATGCACCTGTTGGGGAGACTGGTAATTCAGTTGTGGAATCTCCTGTTGATCCAGTTAAAGCAGTGGCCTCTATATCTGAGGTGAAAGGCAGTGATACTGGAAATACTTTACAAGAGAAATCAGTGGCCTCTCAAGTAGCAGCAGCTGATCTTGCTATGAAGATAAATGAGGATAAAGTATATACCTTATCTGATGAGAATGCTAGAACATCAAGTTTGGAGGAACCTAAGCCAAAGGAATTTGACAATAAAGTATCAGCATCAGTGTCTCTTAGTCCTTTTCCTGAATCTACAAATGGTGCAGAACATGTTAAGGATTCTGACACTCCAGAATGCTCTGAAAATCAGGTTTTTCATTTTCTCGTATATATAAGTCTCATCAGACACTTATTGTTTTTCACTTTCTTTTTGTTGAAAATTATTTTAAATATGTTTTTCTTTGCTGAATTGATATGCAGCCTTTGGTAACATCAGCTCCACGTGTGGTGCAAAAGACCTCCTGCTTGAGTTGCTGTGGACTGTTTGAAGTTCTGACAGGCTCCAACAGATAAGTTCAGGTTGGGAGTTATTTTATATCGGAAAATTATATTTGTTTGAAGTTTGAACTCCCTGTCAACTTCAAAAGTTTTACTAGCCATTTGGCAAGATATATATGCTCCCTTATGCTTGTTTGTGATTGTTTTAGCTACTAAATGGTCTGATCATCTTCGATATACGACTTTTAGCTAAAACTTTTAGGTTTACAAAGAGAAGTTTGACAGTGTTTTTTTATTTGCTAATTACTGCTCAGCTGATTATGGTCTTCTTGGTGGCATCTCTTATTTTTATTTTCATGTATGTTGTGTATTCTGGTTTTTATGATCATGTGTTTTGTCCATTAATGGGATATATAATGACAAAATTAGAAGATAACATATTTGTGCCCATTTAAGTCATTTGTTGCTGATTTAAGTAGTGATGTTTGATAGAATGTAAATCAATATAAGAAAATGAGAGTGAACCATAATGTTTTCAGGAAATAGGGATGAAGGATTTAGAATTTAATATAATATTTGGCTTGTTGATTTGGAAAAGGACAGTACTTGTTGAAACCCACAAGTATATTCACTCAGTAATAATATTGTATTTGTAGGTAATATTTGATGTTTTGAGGCCAAAGAAGAGGAAATAGATGTCCGAAGAGCTTCTTGACCTGAAATTTTAGGTTGATAGATATAGGCTCTAGAATAGATTTTGTAATTCACCCCCTCACAAAAATGCCAATTGTGCTTGAAGCATTGACAAATTATAGGCTTAAATTAAAGCTACCTTGAGGCTCGAAGTAAGAACCTGAGACTCAACACAGTCTTCTACTAAAATTTAATTTCAAGTCTGGGATTGGTGAAGATCGAATTTTAGAACACTTGGTCTATGATATTTTGACACCATGTTGAAGAACTGCTTGTCCTTAAAGCCTAAGCTGGACCAAGAATGACTTTTATGTCTTAACATATCTCTGATGGAATTATTTATGCCTGGGGAAGATATTGGGTGCTGGTAAAATTCAATTATGTGGATTTGCTAGAAGATGGTAATTTTGCTTTATTGGAAGGCCATGCCATTCATTAAGTTGTGTTCGGTGAAATGAAATCAATACTTGGAGTTAGGAATTCTGTTATGATTTCTTTTGAAAGCTGAATAAAGAAATATACACAGTTGTTGGTCTCTATTAGGCAATCCTATGTCGTGTTCTCACATTCTTTTATCCTGAGTTCTTTTGTGTGTACACCAAGGTTGTCAAATCGGGATTCAAATTGTGAATCGGAAGACCTGTTTTCCGAATTGTGAATCGAATCGTATCATGAATCGTAAGGTTCATGACCAATAATTAAAAATAACATAAAATATATTTTCACATAAAAAAATATTAAAAACATCTAGATATTAGTATTTTGAAGTCAAATAACTCACTACATAGCCAATAAATTGAAATATAAACCAATATTCAACATCCATGGTCATCACTGTAGATATAAACCAGTATAAACCTTATACATAATCTAATGATCATCATTCAAGCCCAATAAAAAAAAAGCAGAATCGTGGGGGAGAAAAAGAGTAAAGGGCAAAGTGACAAAATGTGGGAGAGAGAGGCAGAGAGTGGGGACCAATATTAGGTAATTGTTTCTTTAATATTATTGTTTGGGATTGATGGGGGGGAAAGATTTGGCACTTTCCCTCCAAGCCCCATAAAAAAAATTGCAAAAAAAAACTTAAAAAATGGGTTTCCAGAAGCGGGTCACGCAAAACCCAACCCGTTTTCGCGCACGACCCGTTTGTTTTTTGCTAGACCCGTTCTGCAGCGCGACGGCGCGACCTGTTCTGCTGCTTCTGCTTGTGTGGCGGCGCGACCCGTTCTGCAGGTTCTGCTTGCTCGACACCCGTTCTGCAACTTCTGCTTGCGCGACCCGTTTCTGCTTACACGACCCGTCTCTGCGAGAATCGCACGAATCGCTGCAGATTCGCGATTCTGAGACGAAAACGATACAACACGCGATCTGTATCGTTGGGAGGCTGACTCTTGGCGAATCGTAAGAATCGAATTGCGATTCTTACGATACTAATAACACTGGTGTACACTAGTGTAACCTTGACAACTCTGTCTTTTGCTCATGAGAGTACAAACAGCCACACAAACATGTGAATGGAATTATTCACACCATCGCAGCATTGCCACATCCTTTGATTCTCTTCAGCTTTTCCAGTCTTGAGTTGTGATGATTTTTAGAGTTTTATTCTGTCAGAAATGTGATCTAGTTTCTGCTGCAGATTTTCTTAGCACTCATGAAATGCCTCTGCTGTTACAAAGATTATAAAGAAATCATCCTTTGTTGTCATCTCATCCCCAAATGACCAACAAGGACTCAACACTTGTAAAATTTCTTCTTTTATAAAATAAAAATGGACTCAACACTTGTTAGTCAGTGACAACAAATGACAATTTGTGTATATCAACATATTTAACAAAATAAGGACTCTACTTAACAGCATGTAGGCATTCCTAGTTACCATTGGAAAATGAATGGTGGAATATGAGCCTAATCAGTGCAAATAGAATGTAGCACTGGGAGGGCATGATCCTTTCTAGAATTAATGAAGTGTGCACTTATTATTCTGAAGCGAGAATCTTTGTTATATGATTTGGTTTACTGAAAGAATGTAACACTGGGAGGGCATAATTCTTCTAGAATTAATGAAGTGTGTGCTTATTATTCTGAAGCCAAAATCTTTGTTATGATTTCAACTGAGTTGATGAAATATTCATATTTGGTGGACACGAAAAGATTCAATTAGTGCATTTGTGCTTCGTAGTTTCATATGTGAAAATAATAGATTTCCTCCATTTTTGGTTTTTTTACTTGGCTAATATGATTGTTGTGACACAAGTATGAATAGATCTTTATAACTATTGTCATTTCCCTTGTTTTCTAATGTATGAGATAGAGAGATGTTTTAGAATGAATGCATGACTCTGGCTCTGTCACCGGCTACAGCTAGGTTTTCTTATTTAAATTTTGATAGTCAAATATTTTCAGTTCTTATAACTTATATTCCTTCTTAGCTGATGATGCAAATGTTTTTGGTTCGTCATGATAGTTCTCCTAGCTGCATGAGGCCAGTGGTTTGTTTCTGTATTTTGATAAAAGAAGCAATGTAATCATAGAAGAATTTATTTATGGAATTTCTCCAAACAACTTTTTGTGCAAATTCAGTCCTGAACTGCATTTGAGCAGAATTTTGTACGTATACAGTGTATTGCTTTGTTTGCATGCTGATTATTTGCAAGTGTATCCATCAATTTATGAATTGTCTTATTCTTTCTGACATGCTTTTGAAATCGAAAATTGAATTTTTGTTGACAACATCTGTCTTTTGCTTCTCTTGTAGACATACAAGCATGAGGATCTCATCTGATGGTCAAACTTGTGAAGACTTAGGTCTTTGTTCAGAAAATTTTGTGATATTTCGATCTAGATGTCTTCTTTTAAGATTTTCGGAAAAAATAATGGGCAACTGGCCGCCCAACTATATAATTCATGAGTTTTAAAGACAGTGAGGTTTATTGTAGTAATTGTGTTAGCAACAGTTTCAGCTCAATATACCTAGTCTTTAAAACTTTTCAAACTACATTTTTGTTAAGTCTGCAATTATTACTCGTCTTAGTTCTGGTTATTTCCCCCTTTTGACAATGAAGAGCAGTGTGCCATCGGTGACCTAGAAACTTCTATATGAGCATTTTTTTTTCTTTATCATTTAATGTGCATACGTAACCAGTTATTTGAGCACGGGATCCACAGGAGACAAAGAAATATATATTTTGCATCCTTGGCTGTCTTTCAGTGCCAGTAACATTAATATTTGCAGCTCTGAATTTTGGATATCATTGATCTGGGACTGGGATCCTCTCCTGTCCAAGAGAAACAGGATACTCTTCTGTTCTTTCAATCCTAGCCGTATATCCTTATTAAACTCTTATCTATGGTCCATATGGTGACGTCTAACCAAACCTCTCTTCTTCAATGTGTTAGAATTTGTTTTCACTTCAAGTGCAGTTCATGACAATAACAGGTGAAGGGCAATTTGTTGTAGTTACTGTAATTAGGGTCTGAACATACCCACTCATAATTTAGGAGACCTACCACTAGCGAAGTTTGCAATGGTAGGGATACTATTGATTTATTTAAAATTTTAGATTTCCTGGCATATATGTTTAGCTGTGCTGTAAACCTGCAACACCGTATAATATAGATTGCAACTGTTGTCACATACAAAGTCAACTGAAGGAATATCAAAGCCATAAACAATCTACTTCGAATACTATCTTGTAATCCTTTTCATTTAATGGTGGTTTACTCTGTGTGTTTATGAACGCAAGGCTTTATAGTCAGTACTTAGCAAACCCATTTTCTTCATTCAATGCTTATTGTTATTCCTTTCTGGTTCAGAAATGGAATTTATGTAATAAAAATAGACTTTTAATGCTTTTCTTTTTTCCCTTTTAACTCCAAGCCTCAACACTTATACTTCGGTTAAGAAAACTTAATACTCTAAACGTAAACAGCCATCTAATAGTGTTGGAAAAATTTTCTTACACCTCATGATTGCTTCCTGAATAATGTTCACACTATGCTGGAAAATTTTTTGTCACACACTAACACCTGAAGCAACAAACTGGGTAAGTAACAAAATATTTGAATGTATGGAGTCCTTGGATGCAGCCCCTCCCAAACAGAATTGCAGGCTTATTAAATATGCTATAAGATTTATTCGTTAGGCTTACGAGCTTTTGCAATCAGAATGAAACAACATATTAACTCCTCCAATACATAACTACTTTGAATATTAGATGGAGCTTTCTACAATACTCAAATGTTTAGAGCATCCATGCTCCATGAAAATGACACGTAGAACAGGTCACAACCAGTATCATATTTATTATAATTTATTCCAAATACTGAAGTTTATTTCATTTTAATCCTTTCCCTTTTGTTTTAAATGCAATTTAAGCCACACAAATCCTTGCTGATGATTATTAACCAGTTTACCACATTCAGAGGAGGAACTCGATCCAGCCTTTGTGATTTCAGTTGGAGACAAGCCCATATTAGATTGGCCTTATCAATTCTGTCCAAAAGGCATATAAAGAAGATACTCCAACTAGTTAGAAAGGATATATAAACTTATCAAATCTTATGTTCTTGCTGTGCATTCTGTCAAATAATGTTAAAATAGCCAATAGCTCCACATTTGTCAATTGTCATACATGTTCTTTAGTGAGCTTAAGTAACGGTACATAAGCTTTCATCCTCACTTCACAATCTGCCCATGTATCTCCTTGCCACTATAAAGTGCATTAACATGAGTACAAATTGCCAATATTATTGCGTGTAACCCAATTGAAACCGATTTTGTCTCTCTTTGTAGGAGACGTTTACAATGTTCCTAACAAGTTTTTGAGCATCAATGCTCTAAAGAAATTACCTATTTTTACAGGTAATCCACCGTTGACTTTTTTTTAACAAAAAATTATCATATTTTCTTCTTTTTTATTTTATTTTCTTTCCACCTCTCAGTGGAGGACAACGACACAAGGGGGCTGGTCCGGAACAGTTCTGGGTTGGTTGGCTCGTGGTGGTGGTGACTGAATGCTTAGGTGAGGCAAGGTGTCGAGGAGGGGCGAAGGTGGTTCCGGTGTTGGATCTGGCGGATCTGGTGGTTTCGGTAGTGCGACGTTGTGCATGGTGCAGTGACTTGGACAACGGAAGACAACGGCTCTGGCACAAATCTGATGTGTAGAAGGGGCAGAGTTGCGCGACTTGCGATGGAGAAGGTTTGGCTGGTGATGGTGGTTGACGGTATGCTCGCCGACGAACGCAACCGCACCACGACCAACATGTTTTTTGTCTTTTCTTTGGAACACTTGTTTCAACACGTTGTCCATGCTTTTGGAAGAGAATCTCCGGCACAGGCGAAAAACTCCGACGATTTTGACCTTGTAGAGTTCGAAGTTTTTCTCGATGATGAGGTGGACGGCGTCTCTGGTAGTGTAGAGAGGCCTGCCGAAACTGTCGTCGGTGGTGATCATGGTGGTCAAAAAAGAAAGTGAAGGGAGGTGGCTCTGAAAACAAAAAAAAGGAATCTGAGAGAGGAAAAAAAAAAGAATTTGTTATTGTTTACCTATTAACAAGGTTGTAGATAAAACACAATCAGCGTTGATTGATTTTTCCACAAAATCAATTAATTTTTCTACAAAGGTGGAAGAAGGTGGAGCATCATGCTCCTAATTCTTTTAAGAGCATTTAAAATGTTTCCCTCTTTGTAACTCTAAATGCATCAACATCAAGTGTTTCAAACACACTATCTTGATCTGCAAAACCTGCTTTTAAAGTGTTCCAATACACCATGTTTTGTTGAGGCATTACCTCAAACATTGGTAGGACCTCATCAAAGCATCCACATATACTCCACATAGAACCTCAAAGTAAAGAAGCAACCAACCCTATGCCAGTTCTCGCTCAAATCTAAGGTGAAAGTACGCCATTGAAGCCATCACTAGCACCCCGCTAGCGTTTCTCCTTCTTAGCCATTGGCCATTGCAGCTCAAAGTTCAATAGTTTTTTTGTCACCATCTTGCCTTTCACCTGTTATCATCTTTCTTAGTTTGACTCGATCCCAGTTACTCAAGCTTCTTCAAATTACCCTTCACTTGTTATCGTTGCGAAATGTACTTGAGAGAAAAAAAAATTCCAACTCTTCTCAAGGCTCAATATTCGGAACACATTGAAGAAGAAGAGAGATTTGGTGATGTGTCACCATATGAACCATAGATAAGAGTTTAATAAGGATATAAGGCTGAGATTTAGAGAACAAGAAACTGTCTTGTTTCTCTTGAACAGGAGAAGATCCTGTTCCCATTTATCTGCTTGGAATTGGATTTTACCTAATAAAGGAGACCATTTAACAATATTAACTACCATAACATAATAAAATAATGCTCTTCATGATCTTTAACATATAATAATGCGATTATGGAAATGAGAGTTGGCTTAAAAGGTGATGCAAAAGTTTGTAAATATTAGCATAAGCTTTCACTAACTTGTAGTATGCCTTGATTCTGGCTGGTGTTCTTTCATTATTATGTCATTTGTAAATATTAGTGTTAAGTTTTCACTGACTTGTAGTATGTCTTAACTTTAGAATAGAGTAACTTTTTCCGTCGAAACTTTTCATTATCAAAAGGGGAAAAAAGAAAAAGAAAAGCGATTATGCTACAAAGGTGCCCCTGTTCAATTGTCCATAGTAATAACCCTGAACTTTGTAGTAAATTTAAATTATGATAAAATATTGTTCCTGCCCTTGATCAAGGAAATGTTCTTATTTGTTTGAGTTGATCTTGTCTGGATTATTGTTCAAATGTCTGACAAAATTTCTTCTCACTTTCTTCGGCTCTTAAAGACAGTCCTATGTTGGTAACGAGGTAGAATTCCATCTTGTGGTACTGAATGAAGATTGCTTAACAATCACATGCGTGGATTGCATTCTAGGGAAAATGTCACAGCTTTATCACCTGAGTAAAGGTCAAAGGACCCTTAAAAAGGGATCTAAAGGCAACTTAATTTTCTTAGATGGTCTCCTGAGAAAAAGAATATTTGGATTTTATTTTGCCATGTTCTATAAAGACCAGTAAATGCCTATCAAGGTGATGCAGCTTGCTATCCTTGTCACGCTTTGTGCAGATTTATGTAGTTTGTCACGATTGATGTTTGCAGCTTACTTCTAATGGCTCTAGTGGCACTGATCAAATTGAAGAAAGACAGAAAGCAACCAAAAGGAAAAGGTACAGATGATATTGTTCTTTATTGTTTTTGTACACAACTTATTCTTAATACAATTCCAATCATGTAATAAATCACGCCACAATCTGCCAATTCTCACATTGAAGTTTTGTAAATGGGAAGACTTGGTTGGACAAAAAGAAAAAATAAATATATCAAAGAGGTAAGAAAAAGGAAAAGTGAAGAGAAAAAAAAAAAGACAAGCACACCAACACATTCACTCAAGTTTATCTCCTATACACAGCAGCACCATGAATAGCAGCTATGTAGAAAAGCTGTGTAGCTGTAAGGATAATTAGAAAAGCCTCCATTGTTCTCTGAAAAATTGGACATTTCAAAGCTCTTGTAAAGATGACATTCTAGCAGCTGAAAATCTATAGAATATGTGAAACCTAAGAATATGACAGTCAGTCTTACCAGGCGGGCATTTCTGTTGTTAAGCTCAATCTCTTTGCAAGCAAAGCTGCACAAATTATACACTAGTTAGATCAGTAAGACAGTAACTATCAAATTCATTGAATAATGTGACAACACATCATTGAATGACAACGAAAAACTTTTTTATAGTGTATTAAAATTAAATTCATTTGTTAAAGTTTAATTTTGTGTGGTGGTTGGTGTGGAGGAGGAGGATGAGATTACCCCATGGCAAGAAATGTAAGAGACCATGCAATGGCAGCAACTGAAGCTGCAGATGGCAAGCTCTCTGTACTCCATGAACGGATATGATTGATTCCTGAGATTGTTGATCCAGCACCAACAACTCCAGCAATCAAAGCAAATGTCACAAAGAATCCAGTGGCAGCATTTCCCATAGAGAAGTATATGGGTGAAAAATGAGCAGGAAGCTCAAATCCTGGACCTGCATAATTTCTCACACAAACATAAACATGCTAAAGAAGTACAATTACAAACAATGAAGGGGCTGCCATAAAGTAAAGATGAGAATCCTTACCTATAACAAAACCATGATCTATAGCTCTGTTCACGGCCCATGCACCAATGCCCAAAACTATGACATACATGCAGAAGTTCAGCCCCAAAAGAAGGGTGGCAATAGGCTTCAATTGCTCGTTTGCCATCTCTGTAGTGTGTGGTTTTGGACAAGGAAGAAGCTTCTAGTAACAAAAAAAAAAAGAATTAAGGGAATTTTGGAAGCCTAAAAAGTTGTGAAGGAAAGCCTGTAATACAAGACCAGGATGCATGTGTGTTGTGAACATGTGAGGACTCTTATATAATTGAGAAGTGGATGAAAGGTTTGGTTCTTTTCTTGCTAAGGCTGCTAGTTCTGAAGGCCTATGCAGGGTTGTAAAGGTGATGCTTCATGCTTCACATTCAAGGCAAGAGGAAATATGCCTGATACTGATTCTTACTTGTCTCACATTTTTCAGGTTTGTTTATTCAAGTATAGTATTAGTACCTTGTTGAATTGCTATGTTGTTTGTTCTCCCAGGCAAGTGATATTCTTTGCCTGTTGTGGACTCCTCTCACTCCCAATACTGCGGTCCCAGTCCTAATTAATTTAAGAATTAATGTGCAAGCATTTATTATTTAGTTATGCATACTAACTCGATTTTTTTTAATTAAAACAGTTCATTTTAACCACCGAAGTATTTTTAAAGAAATAGTTTATAAGACGGAATTATTATTTGATATACCAGTTTATATTTCCTTTAGTACATATAAATTAATATTGCATTGTCAATGTGTAACTAATACTTAAATTGATCAAAAGGACATAGATAGAGCAGATTAATTATTCCGACTTTAATAGAATATCATGTTTACATGTTAATATGTTTATTTACTTACATAATATGTAAAAAAAAAATACATATGTAACAAGAAATATATTGAACAATATAATCAACTTCGTGACATTTTTTTTTTTTTTGGTTTTTTATGATGAAATTGTACACAATTGATAACTTTCGAAATCTTATATATGAGTTTAGTGTAAAATATGTACATATATTTAATAAAATTTACGTACAAACTGTAACACGTTTGGAAGGCCACGAGCATTATGTACAAACTTTTTCAAAGGAATATATTGAGAATGAAAAATATTAGTAATATATTCTTTTGTATATTTTTTTAATATTTATTTTATTATTAGTTTAAAAATAAGAATTATTAATATTTTTTAATAATTTTTTTAAATGTATAATATAGACTAATAATAAAATAAATATTAAAATAATATTTAAAAAAATGTGTTTGTTAGTATTCTTCGTTAGGAATAGGATCTTTTGAACACCACCTTCAAATGAAGATCGAAGTTACATAAAGATTTCAACTTCGTGGCCTTTAAGGCGTCGTTACACGAGATTGATTTACAGTTACAAAGGATTTAATAGACAAGATATTCAAAAACGAATAAACAATTCACTGAAGTGAGTATACATAATAAGAAGTATAATTTTATCATAAAATATATTCTTATTTCAATATTTAATTAATATAAGATTCTTTAAAAAACCTAAAATATTTCTATTAGGTAATTCTTATCTAAAATAAAATATTTGAAAGTTTTATAATTCCAATAGATTATTATACAGCTCAAGCCAGTAAAGAACGAATTATTTGAGTAGTTGACAATCCTGTAAAATAAAACATACCATGCATATGCAGTAAGCTTGCGCTAGTAATAGCTAGGGGTGTCCAACTGGTTAGACTAACTTATGAATTTACGAGTTTTGACTTAACGCAATTTACAAAATGTGAACTGGCTTAGGTTCGCGGTTTAGTCGGGTTAAAAAATACTCTAACTCGTAAGGTATGGGTCAGATAACCGATTTGGAAAGTGTTAGTCCACGCAAACTTAACCTTCCCAAGTAAGTTTTTTTTTTTTTTGTAAAAGCCATTTAGCCATAGTGGCAATCTATGTTATTTTTTTTATTATTTTCCTATATAGTCAATTAAGTTTATGTGTAAGTATTGTAGTCACATTAAGAATGTAATAAATAAAATAGTGATTAGAAACTCATAAAACGTCTAACAGACAAATGTGATGAAAATTTAACTGATCGCTTAGATGACAAAGAGTATCATGAGAAAATTGAGAATGAAATAAATAATTATGTCAATCCATATCTATATGTGATGACATTGACTTCAATTAACGAATGTGATTTGTTATTTATAACTTTTAGGACATATTAATTTGCTTTAGTTTATTTTAAATTTATATTAACTTAATAAGACTTATTAAGTTTATTTATAACATTGACTCGTGTTCTTGAGAACAAACTCTCTGGAAGGATTAAAAGAACACAATAAACATAGAATCAGAATTGTGGATTACATATATTTATGTTTATAAACTGATTAAAGAGAATAAATAATTCAAACAAAATAATATGTTTGTTTTACTAATATTTCATAACTAGATGAAGGATCTTAGAAGAGGTTTTCTATTTACTAGAAAAATTTACATAGTAATAAACCTATAATGCATTTCAAAAAAGTTAGGGAACAGAGGTAGGGTAGAGAAAGTTTTCTTACAAGTATTTGAGTTATACAAGTATTTGAGTTATGAATAACTTTGCTTAGTTTATTCTAAACTTAAAAAAACTTGTTAGTTGTTAATTTGTTATGCACTTATTGACTTATGGTGTTTAGTTTATTTGAGATTGAGACCTATTATGTTTGAATAAAGTCGATTGAGACTTATGGTGTTAATTTAGTAGATTGACACCTATTATATTTAATATTGAGACTTATGATGTTAATTTGTTAAATTGAGACATATTATATTTGAGATTAAGACTTATGGTGTTAATTTGTTAGATTTTAAATTTTTTTTCAGGAATTTTTTTTAAAAGAAAAAACATGTCGGACCCACGAGTTTGACCTAACCTAACCGACTTTTGAGCGAGTCGAGTTGAGTCGGTTGAACGAAAAAATCCCCTCGACCCAACTCAACTCACTACTCTGGTGAGCGGATCATGTCCAAAAATGCTGTTGAACCCACCCAACCCACTCAGCGGACACCCCTCATAGCCCATTGTGTCGTCGGTGGCCACATGCACAAACCAAGCCTAGAATGTCGTATTGTATGTTGTGGAGGCGGTGGCGAGTTCACTGGGAAAACTACCCTACCTCCAAATACTCCAACCCCCCCCCCCCCCAACAAAGAAAAAACAAAAAACCCCCACTCCTTCTATGTAACCCCTGGCAGAAGCTAATATGCACCGTCATATGTTATGGTGCACAAATGCATCGTTGAATTTATTACCCATTAGAGGTTGGGTGTTTACTTGGCCGGTTCCTTGTACCTGGCATCAGAGACCTTACCTGGCCGGCGGTGGTTTGCGTGAAAGAGGCTAGGTTCTGGGCTTGGTTTATGCTCATACCCATCTACTCCATCGCCATCAGACACAACGACGGAAGAAAGGATGTTGAGGAGGCTACCAGTGTTGCTGGTGGCTAAAGGAGATTGAAGAGGAGAGGAAGGAAGATTGGCGACTGTTTGGGTAACCGGTTTTACAAGTTGCTAGTCATCAAATCTAGCCCTTGATGTATTTTAAGCATAAATGTAAGGTGCATTCATACACCCTTCATAGTGAGAGGTTTTTGTAAACTCTCAAAGCATTACATCATTTATAATCATACATGTCATTTAATTAAATAAAATATTATTAAATTAAATATTATCAGTATAAAACAATCCATAATAATACTCTTTAAATATGTCAAAATTTCTCCTTTGGTGCATATTACACAGCACCTGTAACCCTCCCCATCATGGCTTTTTAAAGATGTGAGTCATTTCATTTAAGTTCTCTACGAAATTTTTGTTTCTTTAACGTTGACCTGAACTTGTATATCTCTTGATTATGCTCAAGTTCTATCCAATTATTCATAAATGATGAGTTCTTCCTCTTTCATTCTTGTATATGGTCGTGCTGTACTCATTTACCAAAATCACTATTGATCTTGTTGCTTTGTGGCTTGCTGGGTCTGCTTCATATTCCCCTCCTTAGCTCCAAATATTATACCTGCCCTCAAACATCAATGAACAACCAAATTGCTCCTTCACTCCAACCACCTCCATCCAAGAGCCAAAACATAAGTTTTTTAACAAATAATTATAAAGCAAAATTTTGCAAATGATCAAATATAAAATTGATGCAATTCAATTATCTTGTATTTTAAATTCCCTAAAATGCCATCCAATACACAACCTAAATGTCAATTTAGCTGTCACTAGTTAAAAACACGCCCATCCTAACAATCATCACCAATTCACCATGTTACCGAGGTATCCTTCAGACAAGAAAAAAGAATAAACCACAAAAAACAGTTACTGTGAACAAAAAAACTCAAGATAATATCAAGTTTGATGTAGAAAATATTGTGACAGCAAGATAATAAGTAACAAAATAAATGCATAACAGGCAACAGGTCTTGGCAAAAAAACAAACAAAAATATGATCAAAATCTACCATCAAGGGTGTCAACTGTAGCTCACTACAAAACATAAATAACGTTCCCTGACATTCAGATCTATTCATCCTCCTGGCTGCGTAGTCTGGCTGTTTTGTTTGTCACCACAACATCAAGCTGGGCAGCTCTCTCAACTATTTCCTTCCTCTTCCTCGTGGACACATTGTGAGCAATCTCAGCACAGTATGTCCTGAATTAACATAAAAGCAAAAAGCATTCAGCATATAATCTGATGCAAAGCAGAAAATTACAACCTCATAAATTGGGATGAACTACTTCACCTGTTATGCATCAAGAGAAGTTCCAAGTCTTTCACATTGTGCACGACAAATTTCTTGAAACCATTTGGTAGATAGTGGCGAGTTTTTTTGTTCGAACCATAACCAATATTTGGCATCAAAGTGCATCCCTTGAACTTCCTCCTTACACGAGAATCTATACCCTTGGGTCTGCGCCAGTTTTGCTGTTGCCAAAAAAAAAGCCAAAGCATGGTCAAATTAGAACAAAAGCAACCAATTCCAACCCATATAACATTTGTGTCCAACAAGGTTAAGAAGCCTAAACAACCAATCAGATGAATGGGCTACTACTCCACAAAAGCATGCATAAATAACTAAAGTTGTAACAAAAGGAAAAAAAGTAGATTTTCTGCATTTCTTTAATCATGAGAAAAAAAAGGGTCTCCCTCAGATGAGAAAGAATCATTTTTCCAAAGACAAACATTATCTAACCTAATAAGTATGGATTCAACATTTACAAGGGAATAGTAAGAGAAGGCTCATATACAAAGCAAGTGAAATGAGTACATGTATAAAATATCTCTATATGCCCTTCAATATAAATGTCCAGCTGCAGAAATAGACAGATGCCTGGACACAAAAAACATGGGTGACAAACAGGGATAATATTTTACATTGGTTGATGTACACAGCAAGACAAAAATAAATTTATAAATATGATTACTGATCTGCAATCTCAGCCGAAAAATGGTGAATTTAGTATAATAATCACAGATTAATCAAAATAATAAAGAAAATTCATCACAGATTGCAGAGCAGTATTAGACTCTAATATAAATCCACAACAGACATTTAGGGAGATAAAATGAAGTAATGAAGTAATGCAGATTATGTAATTGTCACCTAAAACATACTTTATAAATGCATGCATATATGAAATACCATGGAATAGAGTAATAGATCACAAAATATAAAAAAATTAAAAAGATATGAAAATACGCAAGAGATCAGATGGTAGTGCATGTTGGTAATCATCATTCTATTGCAGAATTGATGGATAAACATCATCATATCTCATTGCATGTCACGATATAAAAATTTATACAATTTGGGGGAAATGAAATACACAAACATGGTGGTTGGTGAAAACATGAACACTTTATCAATAGATACAAGATTGGGTGTCAAATAACATAAGGTCTATTTGTGCATATTCATCAAGGGATCAGACAGTTAATCTTTCACCATACTGCATCAAAAAGAGCAATTAAGACTGGGTGTCAAAACTCATCATCAAAGACAAGTTCCGAGACTATCTAATTTTATATGCGCGATAGTTAATTTTGGTAATTTTGGTGAATCTTAAATGATTTCAAAGTTCCATGAGAAAGGCTATTCCGTAGTGTTAGAAAACGGGTCACAACTGTTTTTCTCCAACCTGAATTAATTATACATATAAAATTGGATAGTATTGGAACTCGCCTTTCACCATGCATCATGCTAAATAGTAAGACTGGGTGTCAAAACTTATCCTCACATCCCATTTGACCACAAACAAAGTAATAAAGAACAAAGATAAGAAAATGAATATATAAGTACAATTTAGACAAAAGCAGACAAGTAAACAATCTAGACCCAAAAAAAAAAAAACCCTTAAAACTGGGAAAATAAAATCAAATTAATTTGAAGGTAGGAGGATCAGATAAAAATGTCAGTCACCATCTTACACCTTGAGGCGCAAATTAAGACTGGGGCGACAAAAACTATCATCATATCCTTACAAAAGATAACTGAATCTTCCTCTGTGGCGATACGAAATGCATCTAAATCTAAATAAACAATAAAAATCAAAACTTTAAAAGGATTAATGACTGTGGTGCGCGAAGTTCGACTTTATGCAATTCAATATCAAAATGCAAGGCGAAAAAGAGGGGTGATATGCACAATACCCAGATTAAAAAAGGACACTGAAACAGCATCATCAAATGTTCATGAAACATGTAACAAAATCAGAAAAATTGGATACCTACCTTGACGGAGATCTTGCGGTCACTCTGAGGACGCTTGAACTTCTTGACCCTCTTCTTCACGATCTTCTTCGACAACAAGGGTACCGCCATTTTCACTAGATGCGAAGTTAGGGTTTCCCAAGTTGAAGATGCTGCCACCAGCTTATAATCTGAGATGCGTCTAGGGCTTTTTCATAAGGGTCTATTCAAAAGTGCTGCTAGACCCGGCCCATTTTGTTGGGCCATAAACTCGACTCTGTTAACTGGATTGGATTGGATCAGCCCACCTAAGAAGGTCTTGCTCCATACGGCAGTTGATCATAAATGTAAGTTTGTGCTTGGAAAAGTTGTAAAAAATTAATTATGTTTAGTATTCGATTATTGTATAAAAGTTTTTGTTATAATCGATTCATTTTTATATTTGGATGCACCTAAGCTAATCTGATTCGTTTAGATGATATAAAAAAGAATCACTTTTTGCATTAAATTACTAAAATAAATATAGAATGATTAAAAAAATTATTTAATTGAGGACAAAATGATATTTATATATCAAAGTGTAAGGAATAATCTATAAGTTAAAATCATAAGTTTCAATCTTCAACATTATAAAAATTAATTTTAAAATTTTTTTATTTTACATTGAATTTCATGCAAAAGTTGAAACTAATTTTGTCAAACATGATTAAATACTATTACAACAATTTTTTTTTCAAAAAATACTAATCATAAGTTGAAACAAACACACCCTAAGACTGGAAGAGACCCGATTTATTTATGGGTCTATTTTTTTGACTTAAGCTTTTTTCACTGTAAACTCATGAGTCGATCTATGTACTATTGGATATTTTAAATTTTGAGATAGGCTCGAATTTGTAACTTAATAAAAAAAATTTATTCAAACCAAAAATAAAATTAAATGCTAATATAATTAAATAATTATTATTATCATTATTCTTATATATAGAGAGAGAAAGACGGTTCATGAACTAATAAGTCAAACATATAAAAGTTCAAACTCAATTCATTTGTAAATAAATCAAAAATTTTAACTCATCAAGATATTAAAAAATGAATTGTGAGCAGGCTCATTAGATGACTTAATTCACTTCCAGCCCTAATCATATGCATAGCATTTGGATGTCAAAATTATTGTTTACTAATGAGTATCGTGCACTGTAAAAAATTTTTAAAAAAATTTAGCTAACATTTTAAAAGATATAGATTAAAAGAGAAAATGTTTTAAATTGAAAAAATGATTTTTTTTTCAAATTCAAACAGAATATAAAAACTATAAACTAAAAGAGAAAATGCTTCAAATTGAAAAATGGGATAGAATAATTAGATTAAAAGAATTTTGAATTTTGAATTTTTTTAAAAAAGAATTAAGAATGACACAGATTATTTTTAAAGGAGATTAAACTACTATAAAAAAAGAGTGCTCTAATTTAATATATAGAGATGAATGTGTTTAACACTTTCGGAAATGGCATATATCCGGGTTGTGTACCTAGAGAATTCCTAGCCGTTAATGTATGTCATACTTTTTTAAACTTCTGATTAAAGTAAAGAGAGCTTTCTTTTTCAACTACTCGGGAGAAACCCATGCTTTCTAAAGTCGGACTGTGTAGCACAATCCTTACACTTAGTGGTGGAACTAAAATAAGAGTGGCTTACTGACTCTGGCTCTAGAGAGTTCAGGTTATTTAATATCGGATTTCACTAGAAAGGATCATAAATATAGTTTTGATGGTTCCACTTATAATATTCGTGGGTATTATATAAAAATGGTTCCACTTATAATATTCGTGGGCACTGTACAAAAAACATTAAAGTATTTTTGATACACATGATAGTATAGTATAATATAATATGATAATATAAAATATAATAGTATATTTAATAAAATAAGACATAATTTTATTTTTATTTAATAATAAAAAGATAAATTAATTGATTGTATAACAACTTTTTTAAGACTAAAATATCTTTTAACATAAAAGTTAAAATAATTTAAAAAAAAAAAGAAAAAACCTTTTGCATCTCTGCAACTAAAATGAGCATCTTAACATCGATCCAAACACCTGACTCCATGACCCAGACAAAGCCACCCTCTGCAAGTCGATGTCGCCGCGCCTCACCCCTATGAACCACCACCAAGCCACTCGGATCCACCACTGAGGATCCGCTACAGCCCAAAATTGAGAAGATCCACCAACTCTTTATTTAAACCTTTTATTTGTACTATTTATTTTTGAGTCCTTATCACCCTCATCCAACTCTTTCCTCACCTATCGCTGTCGGAAATCCCCATCACCATCATCGCCTCCAGAGATCCCACCTTCAGAACGTCAAACAAACCCAAACCCGTGTATACTCAAACAAGTTTGATTCTATTCAGACTTAATTAAGAAAACAACAAATGAAAAGAGGTCTTGGTTTTTGAGGGGGGATGCAAGAACAGGGCTATTCAAAGGGGTTTGGTATGGTGGCGAAGGAAGACTGATGATCAGATGACGACGAGCGGTTGCGTCCCGACTACAGCAAAGACTCGCGTAGTGGGGCTCGATGACTGCTGGCTCGACGGCGAGATGGTCTGAGGTTTGATCTTGGCATATCGACGACAAGGGGGCGCGGCGGAGAATCTGTGGGTTTGGGTGTTGTCTATGGCGGATTTTGGTTTGGGGTGGCGGCGGCCTGGGTTCGCGTGGTTCAAATGGCTGAGGCATGGGGGGTTTCAGTGGTTCGAAGTGGGGGTCTGTTTCGGTGTGAGAAGGCTCGATGCACTGGTGGTAGCAAGTTGAGAGTCGCCAGTCATTGGGTTTGAGGTGGTGGTTGAGGTAACGTCATGGGTTACTAGTGATAGTGTGCACGACGGTTGCGGGTTTGTTCGGCAATGGCTATGCGGCAAACGTTGGTTCTGGATTTGTGGCGAGGTGGTCTGGGTGATACCTCAGTTGTGTGGTTCACAGCGACTGCCTGCGACAAAGCGCAACAGATGGTGGGTGGTGGTGGTGGTGGTGGTGGTGGCGGGGTGGTGGTGGGGTAGGGGTATTGGTGGTTGTGTTGAGGATAAATGGAGAAGAGTGATAAAGATGAAGTTGAGGATGAGATAGGAATAGAAATACTATAAGGTCTTATCATGTATTAGGGGAGGAGATAGAGTAATCAGCTTAAAATATTATAAAATGACTTGACTGATTTCATTATACTATCAGGTGAATGCATCAAACATTGAATAAAACCTGATAATATTAACTTATACTATCAGGTCTTCTTTATACAATGTATCAAACGTAGCCTAAGATTGTACACATTTATAGAGATGCTCATGGACTGTGCTAGTCAAATTTAATCTATCTAGTCTCAACCTAATATTTTGATTAGATTAAATTTTTCAGCCTAAACTTAATTCAATCATAACTTGACCAATGATTGGGAAAACTTGAAATTTAAACAGAAAGTAATTTTGACAATAGACAAAGCTAACTAATACAATTTTACAATATATTTTTCTAAACAAATTTTGTCAATATAAAAATATTATTATTTAATGTATATAGATTCAAGCCAAGAAGTCTTATAAGGGTCCTTGAAGGGTCATGTGGAATGATGGATAGCCTTTTGCATTAGGTGAAGCACAAAGCTTGTGAAATGGAATCCCTTCCATCAACTCCTTTGCACGGACTTGCTAGTGCTGCTAACTACCAAACCTTAGCAATTGAATGGGTATTTCCAGAGGATGGATGGGTCAAGTGCAATGTCGATGGATCTTGTAAATAGGAAGAACTACTTTCAGCATGTGGGGGTGTGTTCTGTGATTCTTCTGGCACTTTGTTAGCTGGCTTTGCTCAAAATATTCGCTCTGCCAGCGTCTTGATGGCTGAACTCTAGGCCACTTTAACAGTGCTTCGGTTGCTTGGGACAAGAAAATACCTATTGCCTCCTAATGGCTGTGGGGGAATTCTACTTGATGACCTAGTTGGAACTTCCTACTTAAGTACTATAGTTAGTTCTCAGGGGACCTTCCTCTCCTTGTAACCTTAAAAAAAAATTGTCATAAAATATTATGCTGGGCTAGGTGAGTCTGAAGTGTGACCTAATCCTAACCTTAAAATATATTAGGTTTATTTTTTAAAATCCAAATCCAACTTAATTATCTTCATACAGGGTTGAATCTTGATTGCCCTTACCTTTCCATCAGTCCTCTAGCTTTCCAAGCTCTAAAGCAATTTCTCCATATATTGGGAGCAAAAATTGAATGATTGATTAAGATTTGATAATGAAATAATTTGAACTTGAATTTTAAAATTAATTAGTGGAATTAATATGCTTCTTGATTGATTTTAGGCTAAATAATTAGGATAAATTTGAATGTCACCTTACATAAATATTTAATGTGAAATTTAGTGTTTTAAAAATCGAACCGAACTGAATCGAACCGACTGGTTGAACCAATCGAACTGTGAACTAATCATATCTTCGATTCGAGTATTATCTGATTGAATCATGATTCAATCTCAATTCAACTACAAATTTAACCGATTAAATTAATTGAACCATAGCTTAAAAATCTCGTCGATTTAATCTTTGATTTGAATTTTAAAACATTGATGTAAATGTCACGTTGCGAAAAAATTATTTGAATTTAAATTTAAATTTTAGGTGACAATAAATCTAGATTGAAAGAGGAAGAACTCAGCATTTATGATAATTGGATAAAACTTGAGCATAATCAAGATATACAAGTTCATATCAACATTAAAGAAACAAGAATTTCAAAATAGCTTGAAGAGATGATTCACATCTCTAAAAAGCCATGCGAGGGAGGGTTACATGGAACTGAAAGGGCAAAAGGAGATATTATATTTTTTTTAAATATTTCATTTTGGATTAAAAATACCTAATAGAAATATTTTAAGTTTTCCAAAACTCTTATATAAAATACAAAAAAAAAAAAAGATTTTGTGATAAAATATTTTAAATTCTTATAAAAAAATACATTTGTATTTTAAAATACTTTATCCACACACAATATTAAGTACTCGGGAAAGATATACTTGCTAATAAGTATCCTCACTTCTGCAGTCATTTCTTTGACATGTGGTTATTCCTACATTTCCACACAAAACACATGCCATCTTAAGGTGAAAATGTAGTTGAGGACACAGGAGAATTTACTCATCCATAGATTCCGCCTTTCTTACATTCAACACTTGAAAAGAAATAAGAAACAAACGTTCTGGTCATTTACATTGAAGAAAGTAAGTACAAAGATTCGTTTTCAATTCACCAAGTACAAAGAAAGTCATACTTTATCAAAAGTTTCCAAGTGCTTTCTAAGTGCTTCGGCGAAACTCCCACAATATTCCATGAATTCACTCACCTCAGTAGGTAGACAAAGACTGGAATCAGAGCGAGCCGCTGCATCTGCCTTTCCAAAGCGACTAACAAATTCACGAGCAAATTCTACCATATCTCTATATTTCTTCTTCCATTCTTCTTTCTCTGCTTCAAGCTCTGAAGCAAGAAGCCTCCACCCTACTGCCTCTTGTAAAACTTCAATCTTCTCTTCCAGCTCTTTTCTCGCTAGAGTTTGGTTTCTGACCTTCATTTCCAACTCCTCTTTCTCCTTTAAAATCATTGCTAAGAGTTCGTCCTGGACTTGCAAACACAGTTTTAACTGGTAGATCTTTAGGATCATTTTTTGGTACTCAAATTTTTTGCTCAACTTCTGGCGTTTTCTACGTAAAATGACAAGATCACGTTCAGTATCTTGCATTCGTGCTTCCAAGGTCTCTATCTGGGCCAGCATTTGTGATTCTGTTTGGGGACCACTGCTGCTCCTTGGGACTGAGTGAGGCATGTTGTGATACCCCATTCTTGCTTTCCTCCTTACCTAATATGTGTGGATTCAAGATTGACAAGGAAATAGTAAGAGAAGGCTACTATTAAAAGCAAGCCAACTGTGTTGATCTATAAAATCTTTATATGCCCTTCAAAAGAAATGTCCAAGAAAATTAAAGAAAGCTCAGATGGTAGTGAAAGCAAGCAACTGTTTGAAAGATGGTGATTTTAGTGTAATAATCAAAGATTAATCAGAATATTAAAGAAAATTCATCACAGATAGCAGAACAGTATTAGGCATTATATAAATCCACAACAGACATTTAGAGAGGAAAAAATGAAGTAATGCAGATTATGTAATTGTCACCTAAAAACACATTATAAACGCATATACATATGTTAGATAACATGGAATAGAGTATTAGATCACAAAAAACAAGATATGAAAATATACAAGAGATCAGATGGTAGTGCATGTTAGTAATTCATCATTCTATTGCAGAATTGATGGATAAACATCATCATATCTCATTGCATGTCATGATATAAAAATGTGTACATTTTGCAGAAAATAAAAAACACAAGCATGATGGTTCAGATAAAAAACATAAACCATCAAAACTATCAAATAGATACAACACTGGGTGTCAAATAACATTGTTCCCAATAATATAGGTCTACTTGAGCATATTCATGAATGGATCTGACATTTAATCTTTCACCACACTGGTGTCAAAACTTATCATCAGATCCCCATGTCAAAATGAAAAAATAAATAGAGGAACAAATTCAGATGATAAAAGAACATGAGCTGCTCCACTCGATACAACACAAATTAAGCTTTACAATTGGTATAAATGGGATCAGATAGTCGATCTTTCACCATGAATGATAATAATAGATAGTAAGACTGGGTGTCAAAACTTATCCTCATATCCCATTTGACCACAAACATATTATTAATAAGGGACAAAGATAATAAAATGAATATATATAAGTAACATTTAAACAAAACCAGACATGCAAACAATCTAGAACCAATAAATAAAAAATAAAAAAGAACTTAAAACTAGAAAAATCAAATTTATTTGAAGATAGGAGGGTCAGATAAAAAATGTCACTCACCATGTGACACCTTGTGGTGCAAATTAAGACTGGGGCGACAAAAATTATCATCACATCCTTTTGAAAAGACAATTGAATCCTCAACCTCTATGTCAATATGAAATGTATCTAATCTAAATAAACAATAAAAATAAAAATTTTAAAAGAATTAATGACTGTGATGTGTGAAAGAAGAGGGCAATATGCACAACATCGTAAGCCAGATTAAAAGGTTACAAATCACACTCACTTAGAAAAACATCATTACCCACTGAGCACCAAAAAATACACATAAGCTAAAAAAGAAAAAACAGTGGGCACAGTACGTTGGGGGAGAACTTGCGGTGGCTCTGAGGCCTCTTAATCTTCTTGAGCCTCTTCTTCACGATCCTGTAGGAAAGCGAGAGCACCGCCATTTTCACTCCCTGCGAAGTTAGGGTTTCGCAGAGGTCCTTCACGTTGTGGACGCTGGTAGCACCAACTTATATATAGGAATTAGGAAGAGTGCAGGGGTTTTTGTCTGCGAGACTGCGACCGTGGGGTGTGTGTGGGGATTGGGATAAACGCCTAAACCCGATTTTATCATTTTCTTTGAAATGAATAAAAACGAAAAATAATTACATTTAATTTAGAAATTAAATTTTAATTTAAATTTTTTTAATAAAATTGAATTAATTTAAAAATTAAATTTTATATTTAAAATTAATTAAAATAAAAATTGATTTGATTTGATTTTATTATTTTATATTTAAATTTTTATGAAAAGTAGTTAAAATAATTATTAAGAATAAAATAATTTATTTATTTTAAATTAAATTAAATTTTAATAAATTTTATCAAATTTGATGAAATTTAAAAAAAAGAAAAAAAATCATAAAATTTTAAAAATTATATTATTTTTAATTTTAATATTTTAAATATAAAATTAATTAAATTTAATTTACAAATCAAATTATTTTTTATTTTTTTACAATTCAAACACATTTTATTATTATTTTTTGGGTCATAAACCCGATTATATTGAAAGAGGAATATATATAAATATATGATATATGATATGATAATATTGGCCAACCAACAATTTTTAATAGAATTGATGTTAAAAAAGAGTTAATTTATAATTGGAAATGATAATTTGAAATCTAATTTAAAAAATTTGATTTTGTTTAAATTAAGTAAAGTTATTTTTAACAATAAAGTTACTAAAAGACATAATAAGTAGAGATTTTTCATCAAATTATTTCATGTGAAAGATTAAGGGTAATTTTGTCTTTGAACTTGAGATTTTCACTCTAAAGAGAAGTAAGTTTCTAATCACAATGATTACCATACTAATATTTGATATATATTATATTTGATATTTTTTGGATACTTTTAGATACTTTTAACCTATATATTTTTTAATTTTAATTATTTTTAAATTTTTGTACCAATTTAAGTGATATACAAACAATGATTAGATAAATAATAATATTTTATTATGTATATAATAATTAATTTGACTTATGAAACATTATTTATTTTAATTTAGGTTTTGTATTTTTATGTATTATCATATATCATATCATCGTATAATAATAATAATATAATAATATAATAATAATAATAATAATAATAATAATAATAATAATAATAATATATATAGAGAATGTATATGTTTTTAAAAACTGTCATGTGTCAAGTATAACATGGTATTACATGTTTATAAATCATAATGTGATAAATATATATTCTCAATATTTATCATATGATATCTAATATAATAATTTATAAGAAATGTATAGGAAAATAAGTAAAAAAAAATCAAAATGAAAACAAAGATGAAAAAAATACACAAATAGGAAAATAAGTAAAGAAAAATCAAAAAGTTCTTGGTAATTTCTTTTGGTAATTACAAAAGAGCCACCGGCGTAAAGGAGCACAATTTCCTCCTGGTAATTTCTTCTATAGAGCAAACAACATATTTGTGAATGGCTCCACCATCATCTTCATTGTCACGAATGCTTTGTTCATCTTTTCCATCCTTTTCTCACACTTTCTTGAGAAAATGGCAAAACATTGAATATGTGATTGTCACAATTAGGATTGCGACGAGACAAAAAAAATAGGATTTTGAAAATAATGGAGCCATCACCAATGTTTATTTAAATTGAGAAAACATTAAAAAAATCTTTTAATTAGGAAAACTAGTCTTTTGAAAAATGAGTTTAGATTCAAGAATCGATTATAGGTAAGAAATGTGTTAACACCCTACACTACTCATCCCACGAACGGTACCTTAAGTTAGTTGTACAAATTTTAATAATTTCAAATATATTTAGTTTACCCTTTTTAAAGAACATTGTAACTATTTATAAAAGAAAAAGAAACAATCAAATTATGAAAATTAATTTTGACTTGATAGAAATGAATTTCTGCTCCTGTGTATCTCCTGGTGCAATAGGAAACTCAAAGTCATGTCGTTCTTTAAAAAATGATTGTGGATAGGTTGTTTTTCAATTTTAAAAAGATTTTTGTTTTGAAAATTTATTTTTATTTTTGATTTTTTTGTTTTTTTTTTCTATTGTTTTCTTTTTTTCACAAAGGTCCAATTTTACTAGCCCAAGTCAGCAAAAGAAAATAAGCCCAAAAACTAAATTAACAATTAGCAAAGTCAAATAAAAATGAAAATAAAAGAGAGCACAGGAGTCTGGGTTTCGAAGGAACAGAGGAGCCGGGGGAGAGTGAATAGTGCACAAGGGATGAAGTGATGGCAGTGAGGCAAGGACAACATGGTGGCTCGCAGATCTGGCGACACGGCTCAGGGGTGCGCGGGCAGGGGAGAGGTGCGGAAAATCTGGGCTATTGACAGTGCGTGGAGGTCCGAGTTCGTGGATGGCAGGTTGTGGATTACGGGTGGCGGTTGGCAGCACAACAGGTGAGGGAAGTGGCAAATCTAGGTGGACGACGATGGCACAGCTTGGAATGAAGCTCATGGTGGCTGGGTCGCCGACCATGGGTGGTGGTTCGTGGGGTGTGCAGTTGTGGGTGGCTGAGTGGTGGAGGACGATGGGTTTGTGCAACGGAGAAATGGCGTTGTAGTGGTCGGGGCTCTGGTTTGCGGCTACACATGGCAATCCGGCGTGGTAGTGGAGGTGGAAGATGGGAGTTGATTCAGAGCAATGGCAGGGACGAGATGACACTACCTTAGGTTGGATGAGTTACTGGCATTTGCTTAGCCATGGACTTAGTTTTAGTTTTTTTCTTATTTCAATGGTTTTTTTTTTGTTATGGGTAATTATGTTTGAGGGTGATTGTGGCTCCTGGTCATAGTGGCTACTGTTTGATGTTATTGGTCTTTTGCTTGGAGTCACTAAAGATGTGTTACTTTGAATGGTTGTTTTTGTTTATGGTAAAGTTTATGTTGTTTTTTCATTGAGTTTCATTTTGGAAAGGATGTTGATATAGATTAGTTTTTCTCCATTCTTGTTGGAGCATGTTTTGGTGGGTCAAGGGGATTTACAAAGTGTTGTACAGGTGCCTTTGTGTGTGATTTAACAAAGTATCAATTAACCAAAATCAAATAAAAGCAGAGTCGATCTCATGTTGAAGCTAAAAGTAGAAGGGGATAAAAGATATTCTTACCTTTGAAGCTTAAAGGAAATGAGGAAAAGTCAAATTGTATGCCCTCTGTTTCTGACTTCAACTAAAGCCTCTAACCTTTCACCTTTCTCTCACACTTAGCTTCCAGAATACAGAGATGCAGCTGTTAGTGTTTGTCAATCACTCTCGAATCACACTTTCTGTTTCTTTTTCTCTTACTCATACTTAAATTTCTTTCACTCTCAGCCCACTAAGTGTTTCCTTTTTTTTTTTTTTGCTTGAATGAAAAACTAGAGAGAAAGCTCCTCCTTTTTTTGTTCTATCTGTTTTTTATAGACCATGAGGAAAGATCAAGCTAAAACAACAAGTGTGAACATAGAGGAGAAATTGTGCAGCATAGGGTGGCTTATTGTAGGTGCAACTCAGTTTCCTTTTTCATTTTTCATGAGTTTTCTTTGGGTCTGTGACCTTCTCCAAACTCTCATGTAAACTTTTCATTTTTGTGCCTCCCCGTTTTGCATTGAGCTTTAAGCCACATGAGGTGTGATAGGTTTAATGTAACAAGTTGCACAATCCCTTTCTTCATTTTTTTTTGTTTTTTTTTGTTTTTTTTTATTAAATCAATTTTATTATATTATTATTATTATTATTATTATTATTATTATTATTATTATTATTTATTATTATTATTATTATTATTTATTTTACTGTTTTTTATGTTCAAAATAAAATGGGCTAAATATGATTAGAAGATTGACCAAAAAATGTAGACCTTTACAAATGTAATTAATTGAAATTATTTTATTTTATTTTAATTTCTAATTTGTTCTAATAAAGAGAAAATAAATTGAAAATTGTCCTGGTCAAAATATGGTATTCACAAACTTAGAAAAAGATTATGTGTTCAAAACATTGCAATTAAGAACCATTTGACACAAAATTATTAATCCTTAATTAAAAAATAAAAATAAAAAATTTATAGGTAAAATTAGGTATCAATAGTAATTATAACAACTAAGTTCCTGCCCTTTTTGGATAATTGTTTTGGAATTTGATAGCAACATCATAATGACCCTATTTCACTAAAACCAAGCTCATGGTCATGGAGGAACTTTCTCTCTCTTCGTTTTTGCAGAAAAAGATTTTATTGGTAACCAACATATATGTGAATAGCTCCACCGTCAAATAATTGGATTTGATTTCTTTCTATTTCAAATATATAAATAATGTATTAATTGATACATTTTAAAATTTATGCTATAATTGATATATATGCTTATTGGTATCAATTCAAATAAATTTAATTTCAAACAAATAAAAAATTATTGTGTGATTACCAGTATAATGATCATGTAGCTAATTATGTTTATTATTTGATGTTATAGGATTAGGAGGCAATCAAAATGTACCTCGGTTTAATGAAGTTTGACAATGTCTACAGTGAGACAAGTAAAAGGCCAGCTATAAAAAATGTGCATCATCAAAGCTAGCCCCAATATCCATGCACCCCGATACAAGGAAATCACATATAGAGAATTAAGCTGGTGACTGTATGAGCAATTTCACCTAATACATTTTTATTTTATATTTGACAATAATTTTAATTTAAATAAAAAAAAAAATCAGTATGATTGTATTATTATTTTAAATTTTATTATTTGACAATTATTTTTCATCGTTTTATTATTAGAAATTGATTCATTTTATTATTAAAATAATAAAATGGATTCACCATTTTATTATTTGATAATAATTCTTCACCATTTTATTATTTGACAATAATTGTCAAATAATAAAATGCATTCATTTTTGTTTTGGAAATGGACTGAAAATCAATAAAAAAAATTTAAGACATTTGAATATGATATTTTCATCCAAAAACAAAGGAAAAACCAATATCATGTAGACAAAAAAGGATACTTGACTATCATAGCTCCATTAACACTTATCTGAAAATGTAGTATGAAATGCCGCTACTGCATCCAAAACGCTATTGGAACTTGATTAGTTTCAAAGCATGACCGTTGAAATAAAGCATTGGGTGAAAAAGAACCAAGCATGACCATTGAAAAATCGACAAAGACACCGTCTCAAGTTAAGTTACAATGGAGTTTTAAATCAAAGAAAAAAAACAACTTGAAATCCTCAATTTGAGTTAAAATGAGACTTTTGAGGAGCTGAAGGTGAAATAAATAAAAAATGGACACTTACACTATGTTTGAATGATAGGTAATGAGGGGAACGAAAATGGAATGAGGCGAAAGGAAATAACTTCCCTTATTTGGGAGTTTTAAAATACATGGGAAGGGAACGGAACATATGAAGAACTATTTTCTCTCTCTTCCCCTCAAATGCCCAACTTTTGTTTCTCCCAAAATTAAGGTAAAATAGGGGGAATACATGGGTAATAAAATTTCGTTCCGTTAATGAAACTTCCAAATAAAAAGAATAGTAATTATGTTCTATTCTTTTCCTTTTCTTTCCTTTTCGGTCCATCCTCACCTATTCTGTTCCGTTCCATTAATAAAAAAAATATCCAAACACAGGTTTAGATTGCCTGGTTAGGCTTTTACATACAAGTAACTTTGATGGATAAAGGTCTTGTGCAAAACTTTCTTGAGCATATCTCTTATCATTTTCATAATAACTTGTTAGACTCACTCAACTTAATGGATATAAAAGAAAGTACAGGTCAACTGGAACTTAGAAATATTAAGTTGGAGATGGAAGAAAATGTTTATAAATTATTAAAATAATTTAGTTTTATCTTTTTAATTTAGATTTTATTTCTATTTGATTTATTAATATTTTATTAATTTATTATATATTTTTTGTACATATGACAATTGCTACATCATTTTATACAAGAAAAAATATCACAACCAATGATATATGACAAAATTTTAATTATTATATTTATCATATATCAACAAATTAAAATATTTAATTGTTGACTTAGGAGACACATGACACTTTTTCATTCATGTAACTTTCTTATCTAAATTAATATTAATGATTGATTGATTTTGATGATGGATTGATATTGATTGATTAATGATTATAATATAATAAATAAGAAATGATGAATTGTGAAGTTTTTATTGTAATTTATAATAATTTACTATTAATTTTTTTAAAATAATAAAAATATTTATATTTGATTAAAAATTAATGTTATTACTTAAATGATGCTAATATTGAAGTTGATAATATTTTCTTATTTTACTTTTTAAAGAAAAAATGGTTATAAACAGTTTAAAGAAATATATGATATATAATTTTTTGATTTTCTGAATAAAATAATTAATTGAATTAAAAAAGTTGAGATTGAATAAAACTTTGTTAGTTTTGTCGTATATTTTTAATTGTTGAATATAAGTGTAAAATTATGTTCTTATATTTTTTATTATCTAGAGTTGAATTTCTTCAAAAATAAATAAATCTAAATTAGACACTTATTAAAATCTTGAATAAATAGTTTATAATTATAGTTATAAAATTTAAAGCAACCATTGCAATGCATAAGAAAGAGAATTTGAGTAATATATATTATAATTCATAATACATCTTTGAGATTTTGTTTCATCCATTTTTATATTTTTATTAGTTTTTATTTAGTAGTTATACTCTTTGAATTTTAGTATTATTATATATTGATCAATTAGACTAAGAGTTCGTTTGAATAAACTTTGAATAAAAATAATTTTAAGACATCATAAAAAGAAATTTTGTTGTTGAGATTTTTATGAAAAGACTTATTTTATTGTTTAGATATAATTACAAAAATCACTTTTTGAAATATACAAATGATAACATTTAACATTTTAAAATAATGTAAGGATATTTTTATTCACAAAAAATATATAAATCACTTTTTTCTCTCATTTACATATTCTCTATTTTTATGAAGCTATTCGTTGTAGTTTCTCAAAATAATTAGAAATCTAATTTCTTATTCTAATTATTTTTAAAAACTTACTCAAAAACAATCTAAATTTTTTAGAAATGATTTTTTAATAAAAAAGTGTTTTTCAATTAAAAAACCTTAAACAAACACACCCTAATTGTTTATATAATAATTTAGACTTTAATTAAAGTTCTTATTTTAGGTAAAATAATAGGTGTGTGTGAAAATAAGTAAATTTATATAATAAAATTAAGTTAAATTATTATATATAAAAATAATAATTTAGTAGAAATTTTTATCCCATGCATTGCATGAATCAAAAAGATCAATTATATTAATTTTATATATTATATCTTAATTATAGTATATCTTATAATTTTTAAAATTTGTCGCGTTTAGTATGTGTTTGGTTTATAGTTGATAAACTTAAGTTTAGTTGAAAGTATGTTTGTAAACTTAAATTTAGTTAAAAGTGAGTTTGCAATAACGTAATTTATATTTAAAAACTTTTATCTCAAAAGTGAGTTTGAGAAAATGAATGATAAAGAAAATAAACTTCAACACAGAAATTTGTTACTTTTAGCCAAACGATCGTTTGAAGCAAAACCATGTTAAAAGAAAAGAAATTTAATTTACCCAAACAAAAATTCACGTCGTTTGAGAAAGGGCAAAAGTCAGTTTCGTCACCCCAACGGGTTTCCAAACATGCACTTATATAAGTTAGAATTCATGATCTAAATATGTTAGAATTATAACATATCTTCTTCTGTATTATTAGAATTATCAATTAAAATAAATGTATTTTATTAATCTTCAGTTAATATTTAATTAGCTGTAAGTTGTTATTAGCTGGAAGTTGTTAGAGTTAGTTAGTTGCTTTGCTGTCATTGTAACCGTCTTGTAATTGGTTATATAACCAACCTCTTGTAATAGTTTTTCATTTGATCAATTCAATTAGAAAATGAATTCATTCTCTCCGATTTGATATGGTATCATCAAAAAAAATTTCGCATTCGATCCCTCATCGCGTTCATGCGATTTGTTTTGTTGTTCCCGCGTTCATCATCTTCTTCACTGTTCTTGATCTTTGACCTTCATCAATGGCGATTCAAGTACAGAATCATGATGATGCATTTTATCTGCATCCTTCAGATAATCCAGGCCTCGTTCTTGTTTCTCAACATCTGAATAAGGACAATTTCAGTTCATGGCGCCGAGCTATGCTTATGGCTCTCGATGGAAAGAACAAGGTAGGTTTTGTTGATGGCTCAATTCCTAAACCTAATGAGGGACATCCACAGTATCGCGCTTGGATTCGCAACAACAACATTGTATCTTCTTGGCTCCTGAATTCAATTACCAAGGAGATCGCCGCTAGTGTCATTTACTCTGCCAATGCTGCTGCGATTTGGCATGATCTGCATGTGCGATTTTAGCAGAAAAACGGACCGCGTGTGTTTCAATTGAAGAAAGAAGTTCTCAATTGCACATAAGGATCATCTTCAATTGGTTCATATTACACCAAATTCAAGGCTATGTGGGAGCAACTTGGAAAATATCGACCGGTTCACACTTGTAATTGTGGTGGAGTTCAACCTTTATTGGATCATCTTCAAACTGAATGTGTTTTCACCTTCCTGATGGGGCTTAACAAAAATTTTGTGAATGTGAGAGGCTAAATATTGTTGATAGATCCTTTACCATCTATTGATCAGGTATTTGCTCTTGTCTCTCAAGATGAGAAGCACAGGCAAGTAGCAGCTCCTTCAATGCTTACTGAATCTCAAATCGCTTGTGCTGTACAAACTGCCAAAGGAAAATTCACCAAGAAAGAATGACCTACTTGCTCACATTGTGGAGTCTTAGGTCATCTCAAAGAAAAATGCTTCAAGATCCATGGCTATCCACCATCATACAATAAGAAAGGTCAAAGAACCAAGACTGCTGCCACAGTCAATCATGTTGCTGACCAAGATGCTGATGCGAGCAGCTCATCTTCCATGTCCACTCAGCAGTATCAGATGATGCTGCAGTTCATTCAAGCTCAAATGGCTAAGGCTAGCTCACCTGAATATGATCCAGCAGGTAATTCTTGCCTAGGTATGGTTCTATCCACATTTGAGTCTTCTTCAAATCATGGTACTTGGATATTTGATTCGGGTGC
Organism: Ormosia semicastrata; assembly: GCA_029884595.1. Lineage (NCBI taxonomy): Eukaryota > Viridiplantae > Streptophyta > Magnoliopsida > Fabales > Fabaceae > Ormosia > Ormosia semicastrata. The sequence goes on from JAQQTO010000045.1 coordinate 6,634,677, forward strand.
CTCCTCACACATTTGCTGTGATTTGTCAATGTTTAGTTCTTTCACTAATATGCATAATAAACATGTCACATTGCCAAATAAAACACAAGTGCCTGTTAGTGCCATTGGTTCAATTGATCTCTCACCAACACTTAGGCTACACAATGTGTTATATATACCCACTTTTAGTGTCAACTTAGTATCTGTAAGTCAACTACTACAGCATACTGATATGTCACTAACCTTTTTTGCAACTAAATTTTTCATCCAGGAAACCCAACAATCGAAGGAGATTGGCAAGGGTGACCTAAACAATGGTCTCTACACCATGAATTCTCCATTTGCATCAAATAAGGCATTCAAATTCTCTTGTAAAAACTCTCTTAATGAGCAGTAAATTTGCAATTCTATTTGCAATTCTGTTTTGAATTCTATTTTTCCATCAAATTTGAATCAAAATACTAAAGTTTGGCATGCTAGGTTAGGCCACTTATCTGACCATGTATTGAAAGTTGTTAGTACTAAAGTTCCATTCCATGTACCTTCAAATTTCAATTCTCATGAAAGCCAAATCTGTCCTTTAGCCAAATTCAAGAGATTGTCTTTTGCCTCTTTAAATAACATGTCCAAAAATCTTTTTAATTTAGTTCATTGTGACATATGGGGTCCTTATAGTCAATCTACCTATAATGGCAAGACTTACTTTTTAACAATTGTGGATTATTGTAGTAGATTCACCTGGGTCTATATGTTAAGTCATAAATCAGAAGCACCAACAAAGATTAAGCAGTTTTTTACTTTTGTTCAAAAACAATTTGACAAAACTATAAAAGGCTTAAGATCTGACAATGCCAAAGAGTTGGCCTTGACTGAATTTTTGCAGGATAATGGTGTTCAACACCAATTCTCATGCCCATATAGACTACAACAAAATTCTGTGGTGGAGAGGAAGCACCAACACCTACTCAACATAGCTAGAGCACTCATGTTTCAAGCTAAGTTGCCTATCAAATTTTGGGGTGACAGTGTATGTACTACAGCCCATCTCATCAACAGAACTCCCTCTCCTTTCTTACAAGATAAGTCACCTTATGAGGTTATTCACAACAAACTCCCAGCTTATGAAAGGTTAAGAGTATTCGGTTGTTTGACATATGCTGCCACTATTCCACAACTTAGGAATAAATTCTCACCTAGAGCTACACCATGCATTTTACTTGGTTATCCTGCTGGTTACAAAGGCTATAAACTCTATGATTTAACATCTAGAAAATTCCTCATATCTAGAGATGTTATTTTTCATGAAAACACATTCCCCTTTCAATTATTTCCTCAACCACATACTATTTTTTATCAGTTTCCTGATCTCGTTTTACCATGCACCTCACACTCCTCTATTGTGTCTCCTCATGATGACCATGTACCTATTATAAACCTTGAACCAGATCCAATTCCCCAAACAGATCCTGTGAACCTGCCTCAAACAGAACCTGTTCAACCAGAATCTGTTGTTACCCTACCACAAACAGAACCAGCCCCTAGAAAATCCTCTAGGACACATAAAACCTCTGTATACCTCAATGATTATGTGTGCAATACTTCTTACCCAATGGACTCTCACCTCACCTACACAAAACTGTCCCCTGCTTATCACAATTACATTTTTCAAGTCTCTTCAATCTATGAACCTCAATTTTATCATCAAGCTTACAAATCAGTTAAATGGTGCAAAGCAATGTAAGCGGAAATCAATGCTCTTGAGGCTAATAACACCTGGTCAATACAACCACTACCTGCAGGAAAGAAAAGTATAGGGTGCAGATGGCTTTTTAAAGTCAAATACAAAGCTGATGGGAGTTTGGATAGGTATAAAGCTAGGCTGGTAGCCAAGGGCTACACTCAACAACTTGGTATAGATTTTGTGGATACCTTTTCTCCAGTAGCAACACTAACTACTGTTCGGGTACTACTTGCTTTGGCAGCTCAACATAAATGGAAACTAGTTCAACTAGGCATCAACAATGCATTTCTTAATGGAGATTTGTTTGAGGAAGTCTACATGTAACTATCTCTTGGCTATCCAAGCAACGGGAAAACATGGTGTGCAAGCTTAACAAGTCCTTGTATGGATTGAAGCAGGCTTCTAGACAATGGTTTCACAAATTCTCAACAACTATCATGCAACATGGTTTTGTTCAAGCTTCTACAGATCCTTCACTTTTCACTAAAGGATCGAGTTCAAATCTGGTCATCTTGTTACTATATGTAGATAATATCATACTTGCAAGTCCAAGCCAACAATCAATTGTGTCAACACAGCAGTTGCTTCAGAGTTTATTTTTAAACTCAAATTGTTGGGCGATTTGAAGTATTTCTTAGGCCTAGAGATTACCACTTCTCAAAAAGGCATCCATCTATGCCAAAGAAAATATACAATTCAACTCCTAACTGATACTGGTTTCTTAAACACCAAACCACTCCCTACCCCAATGGACCCGAATTTAAAACTCAGTGAGACTGAAAGAGATCTAGTTTATGACTCTTCTCAGTATAGAAGACTCATTGGAAGGTTGATATATCTTACTATATCACGACCAGACATTATTTTTGCTGTCAATAAACTCAGTCAATACATGACTCAACCTCCGGTTCATCATCTCTAGGCAGTTCACCATATATTGCAATACATCAAATCCTCTCCTGGACAAGGCATCTTATTTTCCTCCAAACCTTCCTTGAACATATCAGCATATACAGATGCTGATTGGGGAAGTTGCACATTAACCAGGAAGTCTACAACTAGTTTTTGTGTGTTTATTGGTGATTCATTAGTTACTTGGAAATCTAAAAAATAACCTACGGTGTCCAGATCCTCTGCAGAGGCAGAATATCGAGCTTTAGCTCTCCTTACTTCTGAACTTCTCTGGTTAAGATAGTTACTGAGAGCTTTTCAAGTTAAAATTTCTTCTTGCAAGGTGTTTTGTGACAGCAATTCAGCCATACAGTTAGCAAGTAATCCTACTTTGAATGAAAGATCTAAGCACATTGACATTGATGTACACTTCATCAGAGAACACATCAGCAAAAATTTCATCAATCTCTTTCATGTTTCTTCCAAACACCAACTAGCTGATTCATTCACAAAAGCCCTTCCCAGACCTTTGTTTGTGAGCCTCATATCCAAGTTAGGAATCTATGATATATATCTTCCAACTTGAGGGGGGTATTAGAATTATCAATTAAAATAAATGTATTTTATTAATCTTCAGTTAATATTTAATTAGCTGTAAGTTGTTATTAGCTAGAAGTTGTTAGAGTTAGTTAGTTGCTTTGCTATCATTGTAACCATCTTGTAATTGGTTATATAACCAACCTCTTGTAATAGTTTTTCATTCGATCAATTCAATTAGAAAATGAATTCATTCTCTCTGATTTGATACGTATCACATGCCATAGATTTAGATGACCCAACTGTGAGGGTTTCTGACAATGAAGAATCATCAGACAAAGAAGAAGATGAATATGTTGAAGAGAAAGACAACTCTCCAACAAAGAAGAAAAAGAGCACTAAGGTAACACCTTTGAAAACAAGGAAGAAAGCTACTCAACAGAAAGTGAAGGTCACTGAAAACTCAAGCATAGGAAGAACCTTGAAGGCTAGCAAAGTAACTGAAAAGGGGAAGGTAGAAAAAAGACAAGAAGTGAAAAAAGGGAAAAGAAAAATCAGAACTAAAGATGAAAACCAAGAAGGGGATTTTGATTCTAAATGGTTCAGAGATATGAACGAAGCAAAAAGATTCTCATCAATATTTGCAAATTGAATTCATGCCCACGCTACAAAAGCAGACTTGGAATCCCTGAAAAAGAAAGGAATGGATGTAACTTATGTTTTTTTATTTTCAAGGATGGTTACCTCTCTTTGAAATCGATGAACCAATATACCCTTATCTTGTCAGGATGTTCTTCAGCAACATAGAGAAAAAGGATGATACTATTTATTCATATGTGAAGAGGATGCACATTGTCATCAACTGTCACATGATTGAAGAAGCTTTGGGATTGAAGGAAAAGAGAGCTCAAATTTATTACTCAAACAAGTGGAGAAGTAGTCTTGGAGTCACCAAGGGTGATGCTTTAGCAACAATTTGCATTGATCAGTCCAAGATGGATAATGGACAGCCAAATCGTGAAGCAATGGGGCCAAGAAACAAACTTCTTCATTTGATTGTTTGTAAAGTACTCCTGCCCAAGAAAGGTAGCTTCCAACAAGTGAGCCACAAGGAAATGTTAATCCTCTACTATCAGATCTCTAACACTCCTATTAGCTTTCTATACTTTATGATTTGCTATACGGAATACTGTGCATTAAAGAAAAATGGATTAAGCTTACCTTATGAAATGTTACTACCTCGATTCTTCAAGTATTTCGGTGTGGACCTCTTTGATGAAAGTAATGAGTATGAGGTCAAAACCATCAATGACAAATTCTTGTCCATCTTTAGTGCAATACAAGATGCTAATGGTAATTGGATTTAGGACCCAAGAAATAATAGAAATCAAAGAAAGGAAAGAGAAAGCTAGGTGGTAATCATGGGGAATTCACTGAGAAGATGATAGAGGAAGACTCTAATGGGTATGAAAAGGCTAAAGAAGGGCACACTAATTTGGATGAGCTATCTGAAATCCAAGATGAGTTGACTAACTCTCTTGTGATTCAAGCTATTATCAAAAGGTTGAAGCTCATGGAATCAAGGCAAAGGGCTTTGGCTAAAATGGTGTTTCAGAGTTCAGACCTCTGTCAAGTCCCTCACTGCCATTCAATGGGAAATCCACTCTTCGAAGATAAAGCTTTAGAAGCCTGCCAAATGGTGGAAAGCTGGCAATGCCTCCTAACCAAGACCAAGAGAAACTTCCTCTGCACAGACTTCATCGACAGCAGTGGCCGAAGTGTCATCTGACTCGATAATGTTTTTTTTGTCTAATTCCTTGCGTCATTCTCTCATTTTGATTCTTATTGATGCACTAGCAATGTGATCAGATTTACATGTAAGGTTGATGAACTTTGCCTCCTTTAGTTTTGGCCTTCAGGTAGAGAAAAGAAACGACTTTAGAATTTTTTTTTTTGTTTTGTAGTGAAAGTAAAAGATAAAAGTAAAAAAAAAATAGTGGGTCATAACTGACAGCAAAAGGGTTGAGTGTAAGTAAGGAGAAAATACATTAATTGTGCGTCAGACTCAAAATATTTCAAACTTTTGTTTTCAATATTTTTATTTTTTTTAAAGGACTATAAGATTGATGTGATTTAGATAGGAAATTTGAAAAGCACGAACCGATTTTCAATGATTTCAGATTGTGACCTTTTAAAAACCTTTTTTTTTGTTTCTAAATAAAAGAATGAGCTCAATCTAATATACACCCTCATAGCCTCTTAAAGAGGGTGTAACGTACATTTTAAAAGTTAAATTATTGATTTAATATTATATCAAATTAAAGATAGTGATTAATTACACAAAATTTGACAAATTGGTTAATATTAAATTAATTATTTATGAAATATCTTTTCTTCTATCATTTCTCTCTCATCCTTTCTTTCACAACTTGCATATCGGTGAGATAAAAGCTCATCTCATTCTTTTTCTCTCATCGTTGACCGTGTCCTTCCTCTGCTCATTTCTCTCTCTTTTCTCACAAGTTACAGATCAGTGAGATAAAAAGGTCATCTCTTTCTGGTGTGGTGTGGAATGTGATTAAAAATAAATATCAAAAACAGTTGCCAAGTTCCACCAAAAATACAAAAACCTTGCAACTAGTCGTAGTAAGCAAGGGTCGATCCACAGAGAACCAATTCAATTAACACTATTAATCTAATTCCTAAATTAAACTCTGATAGAAAATAAACAATAAAATTAAAAGGGGGTTTTGTTAATTAAAACTAACAAAAGAAATTAAACTTAAGTCAAAGCAGTAAACACAAATTGAATTATCAAGTTAAAGATATTGGTTAAGAGATGGAATCCACCATTAGATTTATACGATTATGCCAACTTACATACCCTTTATACCAACATGATCAATTATGTTCTTATGTGATTGTGAGATAAATCCCGTGTCCTCTTTAAGTTTCGCTTGATTCAGCAACCGCTCATATCAAATCCTAACCATTAGTTATTTGTAAAGCAACCGCTCTTACACCTACCTAATGATTGCATTAAGAATTAGAAAACCAATCACACTAAGATCTAATCACACACATAGGGATTAAATTGCTTAGATCATATGTTTCACTAGTCATACCACACCAAAACATAGCATAGCAATCCTAGTTTTACCACATTCGAAGTTTGGCAAGAATATAAAAACCTTTATATTGATTTAAGAATAGAAACATATGAATAAAAACATAATTGTATTGATATAAAGAGATATGCAAGATTCACATAATCAAAACTAGAGTTTCATCCTCCCTTAACCAATCAAGAAGTTTAGCCACACATGGCAAATTCAAAAACAGAAGAAGAATTAAAAGAAAACATTGTTCAGAACAAAAGAAGAAAAGAAAAACTAAAGATCAAACTAGTTTCCAAGGCTTGAGAGTGATTGATCTTTGATCGCTCGAATCCGAGTCTCCAATCCTCAATCGAATCCTTCCCCTTCTTGGTCTTTGTGTTTCTCTCAGTTTCCTTGATGGCTCTCTCTGTCCAAAATACCTTAAAGGGCTCTAAGCAACCCTATTTATAGGTTTGGGAACCTAATTCAACATTAAAGCACGAAATTAACTTCCTGGTGCGACGACACGGGCCGTGTCATATGACACGGCCCAACCCGTGTCTGATTCTGGAGACAAATTTCCATCTATTCCAAGGTCAGAAAGGAACACGGCCCACCCCGTGTCACTTGACACGGGCCGTGTTATCGGTCAAGACTTGAAATTACCCTTCCTCGTGAAGTCAGAGGCGTACACGGCCTACCCCATGTCATTTGACACGGGCCGTGTTGATCAGAACCTTCCAGTCTTCAAAGTCAGAATGATACACGGCCTACCCCATGTCATTTCACACGGGCCGTGTTGATCACTTTCTTCAAATCCAGCCTTGATTCTTCATGAATGCTCTTCTTCCTTTACTTCTAGAGGTTGATACTGATTCCCTTAAGTCTCTTAACTCTCTTCTCAATAGCTCAATACCAATGGACTCCATCACTCATAGATCTCCTGAAAATCACAATACGTTTATGAGTGTCTATAACCACATTTAAGCAAAGTTTCACAATAAACATCCAAAGACAACTCTAAATCAGAAACTTAGCTAAATGTCAACAATTAAACACATTTGGAATCCAATTAGATCAAACAAAGAACATTCAAGAGCTGAAATTATTAACAGATCAAATACCCCCACACTTAACCTTTTGCACTCCTGGGCAAAAACATAAAATTAAGCACATGCCTCTCAAAAACTAACAAAAGTACTGAACAGTGAGCAAAGATTTACACACATCAGTTCTTTCAAGGAATCTAAGCATTCAAGAATTTCCTCTCTCAACAATCCAAAACAGCAAGCAAGGTCAATCCAATATCAGGGTTAAGTCAATATGATAAATCCTCACAGATGTACTATATTTCACTCAAGTATTTTGGGCTTGTATTTACTCTCAACCAACTCATGAAAACATGCCTTACCATAGGCTTGACAAGCCTCTACTTCTCCACCACCTAAATCACATGCGCACAAAGATCAAAAGGTCTTTAATCAGGTTGTAATGAGGTCAAGGTCAAGGTAAGATATATCAAGGATAAACAAAGTTAGACCATCGGAAATAGAAGAGCTAAGGGGAATAAAAACCAAACACTTTTGCACAATTATCCCAACACTTTTCAATCCATCTTCATCTTTTACTTGACTTTCTCCATTTATCAACCAACTTATCAATCTCTTTTTCTTTTCTTTTCTTTTTTTTTATATTTCTTCCTTTTCTCTTTTGAGAGCCCCCCCTTTTTTTTTGAATAAAAACATAATCAAGGCAAAACAGTGTAATCACCCCCACACTTATTCAAACACAATTCCCAACATAATTATTAAGCTCTTCTACTCCCTAAGGTAGGGTAGCAATGGTTTTTCACTATTAGGCTTGTATTGAGCTATAATAAAGAGAAAGGATATAATTCAGGCTCAAATGGGTGAAACAATGGATCAAAATACAAGGCTAGCTATTTGGCGACAGTGGACAAAAAAGAAAGAAATGCCTTTATCATCTCAAAAAATGTCAAAGTGATCATTTGCAATTTAAAAGAGAGTCAAATCAAATTCTGAAAAGCATATAATCACAAGTGGAATCACACAACAAAGAACAGAAATGACTTAAGATTAGTCATTCACATCAAGGCCCAAAAACTCATTAGGTCCAATTTTATTATATTCTCAAAACCCTTTCAATTTTCAAAACCTCTCAGTGCAAGTTTAGAATCAAGAAAATCAATTCCTTAAGGCTTAAAAAACTTGTCAATAAAAATCAATCGCTTGCTCATTGCTCAATATACTCGCAAAACCAATTAGAAAGACATGCACCAGATATGCTATTAAGATCAGAATGTGCAATTAAGGTCACAACCAAACTTCAAACTTCCCCCCACACTTAAAATAGGCAAGTGTCCTCAATGTCAAAGCATACACAAAGATAAAAGGAATCCACAAGTAATAAACAAAGTATATGCAAAGAACTGAGTCTGGCAACAGGAAATTCAAGCAAATACAAAAGATAAATCAATAGTAACCAAAACAATGTTCATTAAGCCAGCAAAATGAAGGACACAGCCTCAAAAGAAAATGAAAATACATCAAGAGATGGGGGGGGGGATATGAAAAACGTGAAAGGAAGGTCAAGCTTGCCATCAATGACATCCATTCTCGATCGCGTGCCTCCTCCGAGCACGAAAGCGATCCTCTCAAGCGTGCCGGAAGCGAGCAAAGCATGGTCCCGGTCCGGGCTGTGCAATCAATACGGGCCAAGATAGCATCACAAGAAAGTGCTGCGCTTGGTGAGTGGAAGGGCCCGCATCATTAGCAAACTGTTGGGGGAGGGGAGACGGCGATATCCTCATGTGGCTCGGGAGGCCGGATCGCCCCAAAGGCAAGGCGGCTCCATCGGTGCCAAGCAAGACGAGAGCACCATTGAGACGAGTGCGAGCTTCATAGACACCAAAATGGCCCCATCAATAGCATTGGGACCACGAACAGGTGCCTCCTCCACCAAATCCAAATACTCAAAGTGATCAAGCAATGGCGGTCACATACCCTCCTACCACAATACGACCAACTAAAGTGGTCCCGACATGATGAAACGATTATTGAGCCAATACCCCCCATTAATGAGCAACTCCCTCAATCATGCGGTGCAAGAAAAATAACTCGGAAACGGCTAATTATCCTTGACTTTCCCCCCAGACCACACGAGTATTAGCTAACCATTTTCGAATATAGCGATGGGCGGGAGACCTGGGCGAGAAGCTTTAGACATCTTAGGATCATAGTTATCGGACTCACAGCACGGTGAGGGCGGACCACACATGATCGGCATTAAAATCACGGGGTAACATATTTTCCCCCTCGGGAAAACCAAAAATAGCTCTAAACATATGAATATTAACGAGAATGAGAATTACCGAGCAACCTAAAGGTGATTTCACCGGGCCATCTAGTTTGATCGAGATAAGGAGGGTAAAGCTTACAATTAAAACTAGAAACAAACTCCCTAGTCAATGTAGCAAAAGTAGGCTTTCATTAACAATGCAAAATCAACCCAACCAATTCTACCCAATGAGCAAACACCTCATCATATAACCCTATAGCCCTAAGGGTATCAACATCTAAAAAGCGAGTGGGAACCACTACCTTTCTGTCAATAGGGTTCACTGGCACCTGAGGGGGTGAGGGCTCACGCGGGGGTGATGGAGACCGAGCACGCCTAGAGCCAAAACGATGGGGATGGAGCGAACAGGACGCAGCAGTTGTCTTGACACACTTTTTAGGACCCATCAATGGAGGAAACAAAAGAAATGAAGAATAAAGAGAGATTTTGATAGTGAGGTGAGGGTGAAATAAGAAAATTGATGGAGAGGATGGAGAGGAGCTGCGCGTGGGGGAAGGTGGAGATGATAATGGTGAAATATGGTGAAAAATGGTGAATATTGGAGGGGAATGATGTTGGGTAACAGTGAAGAACGGTGGAGAATGGTGATGAATGGAGGGTGAGAGTGTGATGTGTGATGGCCTTCATGAGAGAAGAAGAAGAGGAAAAGAGGAATTAAGTGCAGAAAATTAGGGCAGAAAGCCCTAAATGAGGGTTTAATTGGGCGCCGCCACGAGTACACGGGCCGTGTCATATGACACGGCCCACCCCGTGTACTCCTCTGTCTTAGGGAGTAGGTGCGCACGATAACATGGGTCGTGTCATGTGACACGGCCCACCCCGTGTTCCTCTCTGGAAAACAGGGGTTCTGATGATCATGAAAACACGGGCCGTGTCATGTGACACGGCCAACCCCGTGTACTTCTCTGGAAGCATCACAGACGTCCTATCCTCGAAAACACGGGCCGTGTCACATGACACGGCCCACCCCGTGTAGTTTGCTGCAGAAATAGGGTTGCTGTCATGAGGACACGGGCCATGTTATTGGACACGGCCCACCCCGTGTACTTTGTTGACTCACAAGAATCATTCTAAACGTTTCCTAAGGACTGCATACACTCAACAAACCATGAACTCAAGTAATCAAGCTAAAAACTGAGCAAGTCCAAACACAAATATCAGCAAGGAAATAGAGATCAAGCAAGAAACATTTAAAAATAGGCTAAACTAAGAAACTAAACAACGTAAAAGAGAAAGGAAAAAGAAAGCAAATCTGCTTGGGTTGCCTCCCAATAAGCGCTTGGTTTATTGTCCTCAAATGAACATGATGATGCTCCTCGGGATTCTTCATAAGATGGATGGAGAAGAGGCATGTCTTCAACTTCGCATTCTCAGGAAGTTCATGGTAAGGCTTGAGGCGGTGCCGTTTAGTATGTGTTTGGTTTATAGTTGATAAACTTAAGTTTAGTTGAAAAGTATGTTTGTTTAACCTTAGCCGCCTTTCCGAAGCCTCGTTCATGATTTCCACCTTGCACCAGAAGGAAAAACAGTAGTTACTACAAATGGGCTAATCCATTTAGAACGCAACTTACCTGGAAATAATTTGAGTCTGGATTGGTACAGTAACACTTTTTGGCCTTGGTGAAAACTTTTCCTAGAGATCATGTGATCATGAAATGCTTTGGTTTTTTCCTTGTAAATGAGGGCACTCTCAAAGGCCTCATTCCTCAATTCTTCCAACTCCTGAATTTGGAGTTTTCTCGCTACTTGCACCTTCCAAGTTCAAGTTAACTTGTTTTGACCCCAATAAGAACGATGCTCCAGCTCCACTGGCAAGTGACAGGGCTTCCCATAAACCAATCGGAAAGGGGACATGCCAATAGGAGTCTTGTATGCCGTCCGATAAGCCCACAAGGCATCAGCAAGTCTAGTACTCCAATCCTTGCGCGTGGGATTCACAATTTTTTCAAGGATAGACTTGATCTCCCGATTGGATACCTCGATGCCCGGCCATTCGTCTGCGGATGGTAAGGGGTAGAGGTCCAGGTGCACCACACCATATTTCTTCAACGAGGGATTCAAAGTTTCGTTGTAAAAATGTGTCCCTTGGTCACTAATGATGGCTCTGGGAGTGCCAAACCTGGAAAAGATAAAGGACTTCACAAAATCCACAACAGTCTTAGAATCATCAGATTTAGTGGCTTTAGCTTCCACCCATTTTGAAACATAATCCACAGCTAAAAGAATATGGGAGAAACCAAAAGAAGGAGGAAATGGTCCCATGAAGTCAATGCCCCAAACATCAAAGATTTCCACAAAGATTATTGGAGTTTGAGGCATTTTATTTAAGCAAATGGGCCAATATTACCTGTTCTTTGGACAAACGGTCACATGACTTACGTAAATTATAAGCATCCTTAAAGATGGTAGGCCAAGTAAAATCCTTCGTCAAGCACTTTGGTGGTCTGTCCTCTTCATGTCGAAATGTCCTCCACGGGCATAGGTATGGCGAGAAAGAGAGAACGGAGTGAGTCTCTGGTCGGGATACATCTCTGAATCACTTGATCTGCGCAATGCTTCCAAAGGTAAGGATCATCCCAAATATAGTACTTGCAATCACTCCTCAGCTTATCTCGCTGTGCCTTGTTTAGGCCTACCGAAAAATCCTTGGTGGCCAAATAATTGGCAATATCAGCATACCACGGAATAGTGGTTGCGATAGTCATTAAATGCTCATCCGGAAAGCTCTCTGGAATAGGTATATCCTCCTCTTCAGTCACCAATCTGCTCAAATGATCTGCCACCAAGTTTTTGCTCCATTTTTTATCTTTAATCTCCAAGTCAAACTCTTGGAGCAACAGAATCCATCAGAGCAATCTTGGCTTCGCCTCCTTCTTTGCCAGTAGGTACTTCAAAGCTGTATGATCAGAAAAAACAATTACTTTAGAGCCAATTAAATATGATCTAAATTTCTCCAAAGCAAAAAAACAAAGACAAGGAGTTCTTTCTCGGTTGTGGAATAATTGATTGAGCATCATTTAGGGTCCTTGATGCATAGTAAATAGCATAAGGAACCCTATCAACTGTTGTCCTAGGGACTGACCCCTACTGCAAAGTCACTCGCATCACACATTAATTCGAATGGAAGCTCCCAATTTGGCGGCCTAATGATAGGTGCCTTAGTCATCAACTCCTTAAGTGTAAGGAAAGCCTTCATACACTTCTCATTGAATTGAGTTTCAACACATCTTTTTGGAGAAGTGTGCGAGAGGGGGTGATATCTTGGAGAAATCTTTGATGAAGTTAGATAGAAATCTGCATGACCAAGAAAAGAGCGAATATCCCACACACTAGTGGGCGGGGGTAATGAACGCATAAGTTCTACCTTAGCTTTATCAACTTCAATGCCCCTAGCAGAGATTACATGACCTAACACAATACCTTCTTCTACCATGAAATGACACTTTTTCCAATTTAAAACAAGGTTAGTGTCAATGCATCTCTTTAAAACCAAAGTCAAATGTTTCAAGCATTTCTCAAAACCATTCCCAAATACACTAAAATCATCCATGAAGACCTCAATGATGTTTTCTATGTAATCAGAAAAAAGACTAATCATACATCTCTGAAAGGTCCCTGGCGCATTACAAAGTCCAAAAGGCATTCGCCTATAAGCAAAGGTGCCAAAAGGACAAGTGAAAGTGGTTTTGTCCTGATCTTCTGGAGCGATCGCAATCTGGTTATATCCTGAAAATCCATCTAAGAAACAATAATGAGAATGACCAGCTAACCTCTCTAACATTTGATCAATAAAGGGTAAAGGGAAGTTATTTTTTCTGGTGGCAGCATTCAATTTCCTATAGTCTATACAAACACGCCACCCTGTTTGTAATCTAGTGGGAATAAGCTCATTCTCAGCATTTCTTACCACAGTAATGCCAGATTTCTTTGGTACTACTGGACCGGGCTTACCCACTTCTGTCAGAAATGGGGTAGATGACCCCCACACTTAGGAGCTTCAGTATCTCCTTCTTCACAACATCCATCATCGGGGGATTCAACCTCCTCTGTGGTTCTCATACTGGCTTAGCCCCCTTCTCCATTAAGATTCGATGCATGCAAATGGAGGGACTAATACCTTTGATATCTGCAATAGTCCACCCGATGGCTATTTTGTGTTCTTTCAACACAGAAATCAAGCTCTCCTCTTGCTCTTTGGTGAGGGATTTAGCAATTATTACCGGAAGTGTCTCCTTCTCACCCAGAAAAACATATTTCAAATGGGAGGGCAATTCCTTCAATTCCAGCTCTGGTGCCTGCACAACAGAAGGTTTAAGGACATCAGTGGTAAAAGGTAATTCAACATACGATACCTCATGCCCTTCTGAGGTGGAAGAAAGTGTATACAAGGCTGCCACCACTTCATTAATCTCCTCACTCCATGGCTCCCCTTGGTCATCCTTCTTTGGATCATGAAAATCTAAAAGCGAGTCATAATTGTATCAAGAACATCAAATTGATCAGACTCAAAAATAGTAGAAATTAAAGATTCAACAACATCAAAAGAATCAACAACATAGGCAGAGTGCAAATCACTCGGGTATCTCATAGCCTCGAAGATGTTGAATCTAATCAACTCTCCATCAAATTACATAGTCAATGTTCCCGAATGCACATCAATTTTAGTTCGGGCAGTCTTGAGGAAAGGCCTCCCCAACAGAATGGAGGCAGAGTTGGGAGATTTGTCCTCCTCCATGTCCAGCACATAGAAATCTGCCGGAAACACCAGTTTGTTGACCTGCACCAAAACATCCTCAACAACCCCCTTAGAGTATGCATTAGACCTGTCTGCCAGTTGAATGATAACTCCAGTAGGTTCTAAAGGTCCTAGATGTAAAGATGCATAAATAGAAAAGGGCATAACATTAATGGATGCACCTAAATCTAGCATAGCTCTCTCAAACCTGGCATTATGGAATAGTGCATGGTATAGTGAATGTGCCAGGATCTTTACATTTAGTTGGGAGCTTCTTATTAAAAGCAAATTCCTGAAACGTTTGCTCCCACTTGGACCCGTTCATTACCTTTCAACTTCCTTTTGTTAGTGCATAACTCTTTTAGGAATTTAGCATATCTAGGCACTTGCTTTATTGCATCTAACAGAGGAATGTTAACTTCAACTTTCCTGAAAGTCTCTAAGATCTCTTTATCTGCTTCTTCTTTCTTATTTCTAACCAACCTGCTCGGAAAAGGAGCCTTAGTGACATATTTAGAAAGTGGGTCAGAAACACTTACCTTAGGGGTCTTAGAATTGATCCCCTCCTTATCTACTTCCTTAGGATTTAGAGCTTTGTCTTCAGTGACTTGGGAAGATGCGGGTCCTTTAAGTGTTTTCCCACTTCGCAAGGTGACAGCACTAGCATTTTCTATTGGGTTCACCCGGCATTCGCGAGGAAGTTTCCCGAAATCGACTCTGCACCTTGTTGATCTCAGTAGCCAACTGTCCCACTTGGTTCTGCAAAGTATTGATAGTGGCCCTTGTTTCTTACTGAAACTGAATATTGCTAGTGGCCATTTACCTCACTAGATCTTCCAACGAAGGCTCAGGTTGCCTAGGGGCCTGAACTTGTGGTTGCCTCGGAGGAAAGGGTGTTTGCCTTTCTTTGAAACCCTGGAGGCCCATAAGTTTGAGGTTGCGCTTGAGCTTGGGGCTGCTTCGCATAGCTAAAGTTAGGATGATCTCTCTCCCTAGGATTATATGTGTTGGAGTAGGGGTTGTAATTCTTAGATGGGCAAGTAAAATCCCCCCCCGCCTTGGCCTCTTCATTCGTGTCCTCTTGCAAAGTGGGACACATATCAGTGGGATGTCCTAAAGAGCAACATATCCCACATGCCTGTACTGGTGCTTTCTCATTGTCCATCAACTTCTGGACCATGGTAGTCAACTGAGTCATTTGATGCTGCAAACTAGTAGTGTCAGCTTCTTTAATTGCTCTCACCCCGTATCATTCCGAGTGAAGAATTGTTGAGTGTTCGCAGCCATTCTAGATATCAAGTTCCTAGCTTCTCGAGGAGTCTTATCAACCAAGGCTCCTCCATTGGCGGCGTCAATCATATTGCGGTCCATCACTAGCAAACCTTCATAGAAATGCTTGTATCGAAGTTGTTCAACGATTTGATCTTTGAGGCGAAACCTAGCACACAATCTCTTGAATCTCTCCCAAGTACTCATGAAGTGATTCCCCATGTCTTTGTTGGATGCCGCAAATTTCTTTTCGATGGTTGCGGCCTTTGATCTGGGAAATATCTATCTAGGAAAGCCCGAGCCATGTCCTGCCATGTCTGAATTGATCCGGGTGGCAAGTAGTACAACCACTCCTTTGCAGAGTCCTTTAGGAAAAACGAAAAAGCTCTCAGCTTGACTTGCTCCACTGAAATTCCTGCAGGCTTCATGCTAGAACACACAACATGGATTTCCTTCAGATGTTTGTTCGGATCTTCTCTGGCTAGTCCATTGAAAGATGGCAAAAGATGAATTAGACCAGATTTCAGCTCAAGTGCCTCCTCATTCTCAGGAATTTCTATGCACAGAGGTTGTTGGTCTAAGTCCGGAGCACCCAACATCCTTAGTGTATTTTCTGCCATCACTTCTTCTTTAGGTGGTTCGGATATCTCGGATCTTTTGTTAACCGAAAAGATCTATGTGAAACACTTCAACGTCACAGTGTGAATTTGGTGATTTGTTCAAAATAATGCCTCAGATTCCTCAATTGCTCGTTCACCTCTTCACCAGACATGAACACCTGCAAGATAGTTGAAGAGAACAAATAAAACTATCAAAATTAAAACAAAAATAGAGAGAAAAATAGGAAATAAATTATTAGCGCAATTGAAAAATTGGTTCCCCGGCAACGGCGCCAAAAATTGGTGTGGTGTGGAATGTGATTAAAAATAAATATCAAAAACAGTTGCCAAGTTCCACCAAAAATACAAAAACCTTGCAACTAGTCGTAGTAAGTAAGGGTCGATCCACAGAGAACCAATTCAATTAACACTATTAATCTAATTCCTAAATTAAACTCTGATAGAAAATAAACAGTAAAATTAAAAGGGGGTTTTGTTAATTAAAACTAACAAAAGAAATTAAATTAAGTCAAAGCAGTAAACACAAATTGAATTATCAAGTTAAAGATATTGGTTAAGAGATGGAATCCACCACTAGATTTATACGATTACGCCAACTTACATACCCTTTATACCAACATGATCAATTATGTTCTTATGTGATTGTGAGATAAATCCCGTGTCCTCCTTAAGTTTTGCTTGATTCAGCAACCGCTCAAATCAAATCCTAACCATTAATTATTTGTAAAGCAACCGCTCTTACACCTACCTAATGATTGCATTAAGAATTAGAAAACCAATCACACTAAGATCTAATCACACACCGGGATTAAATTACTTAGATCATATGTTTCACTAGTCATACCACCGCAACCGCGCATAGCAATCCTAGTTTTACCACTTTCGAAGTTTGGCAAGAATATAAAAACCTTTATATTGATTTAAGAATAGAAACATATGAATAAAAACATAATTGTATTGATATAAAGAGATATGCAAGATTCACATAATCAAAACTAGAGTTTCATCCTCCCTTAACCAATCAAGAAGTTTAGCCACACATGGCAAATTCAAAAACAGAAGAAGAATTAAAAGAAAACATTGTTCAGAACAAAAGAAGAAAAGAAAAACTAAAGATCAAACTAGTTTCCAAGGCTTGAGAGTGATTGATCTTTGATCGCTCGAATCTGAGTCTCCAATCCTCAATCGAATCCTTCCCCTTCTTGGTCTTCGTGTTTCTCTCAGTTTCCTTGACGGCTCTCTCTGTCCAGAATACCTTAAAGGGCTCTAAGCAACTCTATTTATAGGTTTGGGAACCTAATTTAACATTAAAGCAAAGTCAGAATGATACACGGCCTACCCCGTGTCATTTCACACGGGCCGTGTTGATCACTTTCTTCAAATCCAGCCTTGATTCTTCATGAATGCTCTTCTTCCTTTGCTTCTAGAGGTTGATCGATTCCCTTAAGTCTCTTAACTCTCTTCTCAAACACTCAATACCAATGGACTCCATCACTCATAGATCGCCTGAAAATCACAATACGTTTATGAGTGTCTATAACCACATTTAAGCAAAGTTTCACAATAAACATCCAAAGATAACTCTAAATCAGAAACTTAGCTAAATGTCAACAATTAAACACATTTGGAATCCAATTAGATCAAACAAAGAACATTCAAGAGCTGAAATTATTAACAGATCACTTTCTTTTGTCGTCGATCGCACCGTTTGTCATTTTGCTCTCAGCCTTTCGTCATTCGCCATTCGCCGCCGGTCCATCCACCTTTCTAATTATGGCGTCAATGAGAGCAAGTTCATTATAGGTGTTTCTTCCCTAAACCCTAAACCCCATCTCTGGAATTGCATAAAAGATTCCTTACGCCTTGCAATTTGAAGCTGCACCATGGAACGCTTCAGCGATTGTTATTGTTGTTAGATTCGTGGCTCTAATTCAGGGCATGTGTGTTGGAAATGAAGAACAAGATGGAAATGACAATGGTGATGGAAGATGGCATGGCTCTAATTCAAGTTATTTTTTTTAATCGACCAAAAGTTACTATTCATATGGCACCCAATATATTTTTTTTAATTTACCAAAAATTACTATTCATGCGGCACCCACATATTTTTTTCCGTGGCACCTTCTTTTTTTTTAAATTTACCAAAAGTTACTGTTTATGCGACACCTAAAGTTTTTTTTGCTGCGGCACCCAAATTTTTTTTTTGTAATTTACCAAAATTAGAAGCATTGTTTATGCGGCACCCAATTTTTTAAAAAAAAAATTTACCAAAAATCAACACTATTCATGGGGCATTCAACTTTTGAAATGCCATGGCACCTTTTTTTAATTTACAAAACTTTTATTATTTAGTAAAATAATGAGCAGTAAAAAAAAAATTACCTTTCATAATAGGTAAAATTAAGGGTATACCGTACACCAAAACTATACCGGGTGCACCATAATCTTCGCCTAAAAGAATGAGCATAGTAAAGTTTCAATTTTTAAAAGTCTGGTCTTCGAATCAGTAATGTGTAATATAGATTACTTACAAAGTTTATAAATAGTGTAATTAATTTTTAGTTATTAATTAATTGTTAAAATAAATTAATAATTAAAATTAATAAAATTAAATTTTTATAAATTTTAATTAAAAGTACTTAAATTTATATATAAATTTAATTAAAATTAATTTTTTATAAATAATTATTTATATAAAAAATTTATAAATTTTTAACTAATAATTTTATATTAAATATAATTTTTACATATATTTAAATCTGTACATAAATATTATGAAAAAAATACATTCATAAATCAAGGCTCCCTTCAAAACAAGTCAAAAACTTCAAGCAACAATGACATGAAAAACGACATATCACTTTAAAGGTTCTGACTTTAAAGTTTAGAAAATTATATATATAAAAAAAATTTCAAGTTTGAAAACACTTTTTGAAATACATTTATTTATCAATTTTTTTAATTCAATATTTTGAATATTAAGACTTCAGATTTCACGAGATCAGGTAGTTAATTCAATATATCACGCCTAAGATTTGATTAAAAATTTATTAAATAATATTTTAAATATAATCTAACGAATTTGGGTGAGGCTAGTGTACTAATCCAATAGAAGGCTACAGAAGAGAGTGAGAGTCCAACTTAACCAAAGCTGCTATTGGATTTTGGGTGATAGCAAAGAAGTAATAAAGGCATAGATAATTATGGATGTTTTTGACAAAGTCCTGTGAGGCTTATTGCAGGGAAAGACAAACTGATCTGGCCTCATAGTAAAGAAGGTGAGTGCAATGTCAGAACTGGAACTGGTTATCATGTTGCTAAAGGAAGTTCTGAGCCCAGCCCAGATTAATCCTAACTGGGTTTTGGACGCACCGCTTGCAGTAGTTCAAGAGCTCAACAGAGATCAGCTTAGATGTGGCTACATCTTCTCAAAGTATATCTTTTTCTAGATCTTGTCCTAGCATGCGTGCGTACTTTTGTTTTATCTCTTTTTTTTTTTGGTCATCACTTTTGTTTTATCTGAAGCACTGCGGATGTACTAGGTTGTATTGGATCTTTGAACCTCGGATCCAAAAAAAAAAGTGTTTATAGTTTATGAGAAATAATCATTTTATATTATTGTTTAATATTATTTTTTACTTTTAATTAATGATATATAAATTTATAATTAATTATGTATATTAATTAATTAATGAATAAATTTATAATTTAAGATAGAAGTTTGAATTTACTCGTTAATTAATTAATACATATAATTAATTATGAATTTATATATTATTAATTAAATGTAAAATATAATGTTAAAAAATAATATAAAAATATAGAGGTTGATAGTTTATAGTATACCATCCAACTTGAAGTGCAAGGAAAAGCAATCTCAACAATTTTTAATTAGCAGCATCATGATTATGGGAATAATTTTATTGCAGGTGTCAGTTGAGATGGGTTTTAATTAAGGTTTTCCTTGCCTGCACCACGCACTCCATCACTGGACGCTATTCCTGCCAGCTTGCATCATGATCATGGGAATCATTTTATTGCAGGTGAATTGAATGTGTAGTGAAAATTGATTTATTTTAGAAGACAACAGTGCCCAAATTGGAGGAATCTTAGCATCCCTTCGCTTTTCCCTTTATAATTACAATATAGTTCTTTTGTTATTTTCTAACTACTTGTAATTTGATGGAATTTGCTATTTTTTTGAGGTTGCTTTATATGATACTAAACTAAATTTTTGTCTAAAAGTTCTGCACTAATCCATCCCATTTTGCGTATTGATTATCGAAACTCTCTAAACTACATGGATACGTGATAAATTCAGCTGTTGTCATCTAACATTTTCTATAATTTATTTGCTTTAAGTTAGTACTTTGATATATAAAAGATTGCTATATGTCTTCATGAATTTATAAGATTGCTATATGTCTTCATGAATTTATCTGGTGACATTAGACAAAAAAATTGCTGCTAGTAAAGTCAAACAAATCAAATATCATTGGCTTATCAAAGCCAATGCTATGATAAGATCCATCAAAATACAAAAATTCGTGAATTTAAGATGGAACTTATAATAAAAAGAAAGCATGAGGTCAGAAGCAGCTCACGATATTTAGTGGCCTAAAGTAAAATTATATAATGAGTATTGAACATAATATATATATTTTTATCTAAAATTATCTTTAATTACTTTTACAATTAATTTCTAATAATTTATCTTTTTTAATTGATAAATAATTAATCCATTAAGTCTTTCTTAAGACATTATTAGTCTTAAGTGAAAATTAAAATTACTTTAGAGTGAAAAATTTACTTCATCTAGAAAGCATAATTAAGAAATGGACCATATTATAAATTCAAAAAAAATTATTTTACAGGAAAAAGATTAATAATTAATACGAAAAATAATTATTCAATTAAGAGTTGATAAGGATTGTAGAAAGTGCGAGACAATTAAAATTTAGAAGGAACTTTGAGCATAGACATGAGAGAATATGTGTTCATATGAATATTTTATTAGTTATATTAGCTTTACATAATTTGAATATAAATTATATTAATTTATAGTTATATTATTGTAGGGCTTATATTAAAATAAAGGGCCTAAAGCAACGGCCATGAATTTCGACCACATGTCGCTGAGGGGGCATATTTGTATGCATGTTTGGACATGTCAAACGTGCCAAATTTCCGCCGGTTGCTGTGCATTATTCCACATCCACATGTCATGTGAGTCTGTGCATTACACTCGGGAATATTCAGCCTCTTTTAAGCCAATTGTTGAGAAAGACCTTGCCAAGAGGGGGAAAGAAAGACACTATTGCTTAGCATTTGTTAAGAATTCATCCGCAAATGAAAAGATGTTTCATATTGAAAAAGGAATGGGAAGCATAAGGGTCATATAAGTAAAAAGACTCAGAAAATTAATATCATAAAATTTTGAGTTGAGATGTGATGCCAAACTTATTATTATAGTTCTTCTTTAAATCCATTAGAAGCAAATTTTATCAATATTTCAACTTCCCCAAATTCTAACAAGTGATATCGTAGTTTAATTATTTACTTATAAGAATGATAAATTTGAATGACACAAATTATCACAAGTAGAAAGGAAAAATGACATATTTACTATTTGTGAAAAAGTTATATTTATAGATATTTACTAATGATAACTCGAAGATAAATTTGATGAAGAATTGACTTTTGAACGTAACATGGTTTGTGGTTTGATTCAACAATGGGTAGACGACTATATTTTGAATCATATTGTTAATGACTCACATGTCAAAATTTTGTGGGAAAAGCTTAAGACTTCTGTATGCCTCTAAATCTAGAAACAATAAATTGCTTTGTTAAAACAAGCTATGAACTTGAAGTATAAGGAGAATAGTTTTATCCTTAATCACTTGAGTAAATTTCAATGGGTCTTAGACCAGTTGTTCGACATAAGTATTAAATTTAAAGATGAAATTTTGGAACTTCTATTGCTTAATACTCTACTTGATTCTTGAGATAATCTTCAAGTGACTTTGACTAATTATGCTCTTGGAGGTGTTTTGACCATAAATTATATAAAAATCACAGTCTTGAATGAAGAAGGTATATATTGAAAAAAAATGGACAAAGTGAAGACTATATAAGTGAAAAAAATTCATAGACCTAATACTTTAAGGTTTTAGGTCAAGATATGATCTTAGGTTCACTATGTGGTTCCTCGGCTTATTCGATGGAGATCTCCCTAGTGTTTTGGACTCCCATTGACCTTAACAAGTGGTATTAGAACCAATGGTTGATTGGTTGGTGTTGGTTATTACCCTTACTAAAAAATAAGAGCTATGAACAACTAAAGCCCATGTGGAATGGCAAGGCGTGGCTCCAAGCCATCTTGTGGAGAACCGATATGCACACACTCTGGCAAAAAGCAAGTGGCTCTTGAAAAGTGGGGTGGGTTGTATAGAAATATATAGCTCTTGGAAATTGGGCTAGGTGAAAAACAAGGCCAAATGATACCATCAAAATACTCAGAAAAAAAAATGTTTCTGCTCGATGGGGAGCATACTCATGCGGAAGACTCACATTTGAGGGGAATATTATTAGGAATTTAAGCGTGAGCGAAAAGATGTCCCTCATCGAGAAGGAAAGGGAAAATGAGGAACATATAAGTGGAAGGACCCATAAATATAATATCTTAAGGTTTTAAAGTTAAGACATGGTGTTAAGCCTACTATTGTAATTCATCTTTAAATCCATTAGAAGCAAATCTCCCTGATAATTCAACTATGACAAGTATTGGAGAGATAACGATAGTTGGTGGACCCATGTGTGGGGTCTCTTGTGTCAAAAATTTTTCTCATGACGTGGAGATCAAGTGGCATGTTCTATTGATGATGGATGACAACGATACAAGTATAAAGATAGCATGTGTGGCTCAGTTTAGTGAAGAGTGGTAACACATATAGAGGTGACATGGCTCTTGGAAGCAAGCTTAGTGGACAGGGCTCTTAGTGGCACCGTTAAATACTCGAAAGGCTTCCACTTGTGGGGAGTGTCTATGTTTGAAAGACTCACACTTGAGGGAGAGATTTTTGAGAATTTAAGTGTGAGTGAAATGTAGGTAAAGAAATCTCACATTAGAAAAAAAATAGACAATTGAGGTCTATAAAAGTGGAAAAGATTCATAAATCTAATGCCTTAAGTCAAAATGTAGTGTTAGACACCCTTTAACAAATAAATGAGATATGGAAGGGGCTGAAAGGATGGAAAGAAATACTATTGTCAAAGCAAGTAAAGAGGTGTTAATCAAGGCGATGGACCAAACAATTTCTGCATACTCCATGAGCTATTTTAAAAGTCTTACAATTTGTGCAAAGAGCTTGGTTTGATGATAAGTGGATTTTGGTAGGGGTAATCAAATAGAGTTTAGGAAAATACACTAGATTAGTTGGGAGAAATTATGTTGGCCAAAGGAAGTAGGACATATAGGATTCAGGGACCTACATACTTTTAGTCTATCCATGTTGGCTAAACAAGAGTGAAGGTTGCTTCTCTACCCTGATTCTCTAGTGGCACGCTTGTTGAGAGCTAAATATTTTCCTACTAGAAACTTCTTAAATGCTCATCTGGGATCTGATCACTTATTTACATGGAGGAGTTGATAAACATAGTTCTCATACATTAATTAACCCTCATATTTAGTCTCTTAAACCTCTTATGTACTTAATTGATTGGTCTTGACCACATTTTATAAGTTTAGGTTCAAATTGGGCTTAATTGTATTTTTTAGCATTATTGAGAATTTTATACTATTTCTATATTTCGGGCATAACTTGAGTTTTAATCATCTAAAAATTATGAATTCTACTTTGTAGGAAAGTTAAAAGAAAGCTCTACAACTTTGATGAAGATTTGG
Source organism: Ormosia semicastrata (assembly GCA_029884595.1). NCBI lineage: Eukaryota > Viridiplantae > Streptophyta > Magnoliopsida > Fabales > Fabaceae > Ormosia > Ormosia semicastrata. Next base: position 6,658,831 of record JAQQTO010000045.1, read on the forward strand.
AAGGCTGAATAGGATGTCTAGTTAGTCAGAATGGGCCTGGAATTCAGAATAGAGATGTTGTCGCTGGAACCTAAATAATATGCAGAGATTGGGTCATAATTTGGGTTATAGGAGCCAGATGGAGCTGAAACCAGTGCCATTGGAAAGCTGAGACATGGATCTTCAACTTTTATGCCACCACTTATCAAAACTATAATGTTTTGATAGTGTTCTCACCCTTTGAAATTGGATGACAGGTCCAAAGAGTTATTAAGAATGTTTTGGGCATAATTCTCTTATCTTAAACTCAAATTATACAAATTAGGTGTCCAATTAGAGTTAAGAGTAAAGGAATTAACTCTAAGCTAAAGATAAACTTGGATTTTTAATTTTAGAGATAGTTATTTAAGCAACATCAGCAACCACGAACAAACTTTAATTTTTTCTTAGCAGCTCTTACTTACACTTTCTCTCTTCATCTTTCTTCTTCTCCCTTCTCTATAGGTTTTTTTTTTTTGTTTTTCTTCCCTTTCATCCATGGAGGGCTAGACACTTTTTAATCAATCCTAGGGGTTGACAATCTTGATATTTAATTCTAAGATCTTGTTTTGGTTATTTTACATTTAATTATTAATCAAGTTTCTTTTTTTACTTGTTAATCAATTTTCTCTTTTACCTCTTTTGATTTTATTATATCTAGGTTGAATTGTTTAATTTGATTTGGATGTTGATGTAATAATTACATAATTACCACGTTTTAATGAGGATTACAGAGACTAAACAATGTATCAAAGTAGTTTGTAGGATTGGTTAGCTTGGTTGAATTCTGAGTTTTAGGTTAATTTAGAATTAGATGGGTACTTAATTTATTTAAAATTGATTAATTAAATTATGAATGCTTATCTAGTAAAGAGTTCACGGATCATCTTAAGGTTTCTTGATGTGAACTAAGACTAATAATCTGATTAGCATTTGAATAGATTCCAAGTGATCAATGATAGATTAAATTTAAGATTAATTAATTTTCTTGGATTGGTTGTTTACTTAACTTTGCTTAAAGTTTTTAATTGCTTTAATTTAATTAATTCTGTAATTTTCTCTCTTTGTTAACTTCTTAATCTAATTGTTTAATTAGAGTGATTCGAGGGCTCAACCTAGTTGTGTCTTAATACTATAAGTAATTTAGTGAATTAGCTTATAAATTAATATAATTTGATAGTCTCAATAGCTATCAAAATTTGGCGCCATTGTCGGGAATCAATCTAAGTTTAATCAATCATATTAGGAGTATAATTAGCTACTAACCCTTCACTAACCCCTGTTTTCCTTATTTCAGGCAGTTTCCAACTTAATTTTGTCTTCCAAGTGAAATTTGTACAGACAAAGAAGCTTACATTGGTCTGAAAATTAGTCAGTTGAAGAAAAATGATGTGTTTTACAAGGCTCACTTAAGTGAGGTCTGCCCTATCTCGGCCAAATTCCATCGCTTAGACCACTTTTCCTTTTTTTTTGAAGATTTTTATTGCATTTTTTTGGTACCATTTTTGAGTAGTTTTCACCTTATGATAGTCCCATAATTTTTAAAATTGTATAGATAGAGTAACTAGTGTTATTTTAGTAGAATTTTAGTATTGTGCAGTCTATTTTTTATATCTTTTACTTGACATTGACTTTGATATTGAGAGGACCTTGTATACACTTAATAAAACTTGTAGACATAGTGAAAGGATAATTTTTGAAATTAAAATTGAACCTGAAAGTATAAGTAACACTGCAACTATGACTGATAATACTAAAATTGAAACTGAACATGAGAATACAAATAACATTGCAAACATGACTGATAATATGGATAATAAGACTCTTAAAGAACTAGCTGCACTGGATGTGAATTACCAACATTTGTGCATTCAATATCATGATTTAAATGCTGATTTTGAATTGAAATATGGATTGATACACTTGCTTCCAAAGTTTCATGGACTTGCAGATGAGGACCCCCACAAGCACTTGAAGGAATTCCATGTGGTGTGCTCCACCATGAAACCACAAGGCATTCTTGAAGAACATATCAAATTGAGAGCCTTCCCATTCTCATTAGATGAAGCAGCCAAGAATTGGTTATATTACTTGCAGCCAACTGCCATAACATGCTGGAATGATATAAAGAGGCTATTCCTAGAGAAGTTTTCCCCTACTTCCAGAGCTGTTGCCATTAGGAAGGATATATGTGGCATAAGGCAGATATTAGGAGAAACTCTGCATGAGTATTGGGAGAGATTCAAGAAGTTATGTGCGAGTTGTCCTCATCACTAGATCAGTGACTAGTTGCTAATCCAGTATTTCTATGATGGACTTTTACCCATGGATAGAAGCGTGGTAAATGTTGCCTCTTAAGGAGCTTTAGTGGACAAAACCCTTATTGCAGTAAGAGATTTAATAACAAACAATAGCAAATGAACAACAATTTGGCACACAAGTCATTAGCTCAACTAGAGGAGTCAATGAAGTAAGGGTTTCTAATGCTGATCAAAAGAGAGTTAAGAACAAATTGGAGGAGCTGACCTTCTTGGTTAGGCAACTAGCATTGGGACAAAAGCAAATTCAATCCCCAGCAAAACTTTATGGAATCTGCTGCTTGCCAGATCACCCAACAGACCAATGTCCTACACTCCAAGAAAGTAGTGAAACAGTGGCTAGCATATTTCTTGGCAGACTATACCAATAGCGGCCAAAGTATGAGCCTTATTCTAACACATATAACCCTGGATGGAGAGATCATCCAAATCTACCATATGGCAATAAATCTGGCCAATTTCAACAGCAGCAACAGACCATATATAATGCAGCAGGCCCAAGCAACCAATAGTTTCAACAACAAATGACATAACCCATGAACCTAGCTTGGCAGACTTAGTAAAGTAATTAACAACCAATAACCTTCAGTTTCAGCAGAGAACTGAGACCACCATTCAGAATTTGGAGAATCAAATTAGTTAACTTGCAACTTCCATCAATGAGTTGAAGACTCAAGGTTCCGATCAATTGCCCTCCCAAACAATTAACAATCCAAGAAGCAATATGAGTGCCATAACATTGAGAAGTGACAAAGAAGTGAATGGTTGATAGCTGCCAAGGTTATCAAATTAGATGATATTTGTTAACTGATTCATCAAAATACTTGTAGTATAAGGCACAACCGGGTCAAGCTCTTGGATCACTCTAATTAAGAAATCAGAGTAAGAAGTTAACAAAGGGGGAAAAAAGGTTGTAGAATTAATTAATAGCAAGTACTTAAAAATTGTAAACATAATTAAGTAAATAATTAATCTAAGGAAATTAACTATTCTTGAGTTTAATCCATCCTTGATCACTAAAAATTCATTCAATTGCTAACCAAGTTTTTGGCTTTAAATCACATCAAGAAGCCTTAAGATGATCAATGAATTATCTACTAAATAAGCATCTAGAATTTAATTAATCATGGTTAAACGAATTAAGCACTCATTTAATCCTAAATTAACTTAAATTCCATAATTCAATTAAGCTAAACAATCCATCAAATACTTTCGATGTATTGTTTAATCCCTTCCATTCAATTGCTAATCAGATTCTTAGTCTTAGATCAAATCAAGAAGCCTTTAGATGATTTATGAATTTTCTACTAGATAAGTATCCAGAATTTAATTAATCAAGGTTAAATGAATTAAGCACCCATGTAATCCTAAATTAATCTAAAACCCAGAATTCAACCAAGCTTAACAATCAATATCCAAGAAGCCTTTGATGCATTTTTTAGTCTTCGTAATCCCTTTTAACACGTGGTAATTATGCAATTATCATATTAACATCAAAATTAAATTAAGCAATTCAATCTAGATTTAAAAAAATTAAAAGAAGTAAAGAAAAACTTGATTAATAAGTAAAAGCGAAACTTAATTAACAAGTAAAGAGAAACTTGATCAATACTTAAATGTAAAATAATTAAAATAAGATCTCAGAATTAAACATCAAGATTGTGAATCCCTAGGATTGATTAAAAGGTTCTTAAAAAGAAACATAAAAGAAAAGAAACCTAGAAAGAAGGGAGAGGAAAAGAGAAAGTGCAAGCAAGAGCGGCTAGGAGAAAATTAGGGTTGAGTTTCATGGTTCCTGCCGCTACTTAAATAACTATCTCTAAAATTAAAAATTCAAATTTGCCCTCAGCTTAGGGTTAATCCTCTTCCTCTTAAGTTTAATTGGACATTCAATTTGCATAATTTGGACTTAGGATGAGAGAGTTATGCCTAAAACATTCTTAATAACTCTCTAACCCCATCAATCGATTTCAAAGGGTGAAAATACCATCAAAACATCATAGTTTTGAAATGTAGTTTGCATAAGAATTGAATATTTATATCTCAGCTTTCAAATTGCATCAATTTCAATTCCAAATGACACCTACAACCTAAATTATGACTCACTCTTTGCACATCATCTAGGTTCCAGTGACAATATCTCTATTCTGACTTTGTGGCTCCATATGACCCATTAGACATTTGATTCAGCCTTTGAGCTCTTCATCAAAGTTGTAGATCTCTCTCTCAAGTTTCCTACAAGGTAAAATTTATAATTTAGATATATAGAACTCAAGTTATGCCTAAAAATATAGAAATAATGTAAAATTTTCTATAATGCTGAAAAATATAATTAAGCCCAATTTGAACTCAAACTTATAAAATGTGATCAAAATCAATCAATTAAGCATATAAGAGGTCTAAGAGACTAATTATGATGGTTAACTAATATATAAAAATTGTGTTTATCAATGATGCGGGATTAAAGGTTGCAAACCTAAGTGCAGGTTGTTTCAAGTAATAAATTCTCGGGAGTCCGAGGTCGATCCACATGAAATTAATGAAGAAAAATTTATTTGACGTAAGAAAAATATTTTGTTACAACAATAAATGTGATAAAACTTAGTCACAAATAAAAAGGAATTACTTGGGCTAGGAGATCCACTCTTGGTAAATAAATTAAGGACAAGATTAATTCTTTTATAACTCAATTAGAATCCATACATAATAGAGGTTCCAATCAGAAAATACAACGTTCAAAGTTCATTAAAAATTATATACGTAATTATATTATGATTCCTTTAATCATCTATTAATATCACCACTCATAAATGGGATCAAACATTCATTGTGCCAAAATCTTGTTTACAACAAATCAAGATCTCCACTTTACAAGGAGAGTTTCTAACACCACACTTGTAAATGAGTTAAAGCATTCATTGTTTCAATCTCTTATCTACAACAAATCAAGAACTCCACTTTACAAGGAGGGTTTCTAAATTGATTGGAAACAAAATACAATACGTATAATGACCACTTGAAAATATATCATTTAAGCACAAGAGAGAAATTAATCTAACCTTATTTCATTACCAAGAGCTTCATTCTTTCACCTAAGTAAAATGAAACTTAGTTGCTCATAGATAAGAAGAAAGAAAGAGAGAAGAAGAAGAAGAAGAACATGACTTCAATTTAGAACAAAGGAAAATTACTACAAGAAAATCTAGTAACAAACTAGCATCATTTTGGTACCTAACACCTAACACCTTCAATGATCTGCCAAGGCCCCCATTTTATAGAGGATTAGAGATACAAAATGACAAGGGGCTGAGTCATTAGTGAGTGGATGAGTGAAAAATGAGTGAAAAATGCCAAATGACTTTTGGTGAGTGAAAAATTATGGAGATTCATTGTCTCTAAAATTATTTAGCTCTGAAGTCATTGAATGCGTCAGAATGAGCAAATATGATCTTCATTAAAGTTGTAGGCCTAGATCTTAGCTTTCAAATGGATTTAGTTTGAGTCCAATATCATTTCTATAACTCCAGATATGTTCAAATTACTACACACTGCTCAGGCCTAGTTACAGCTCCTCTGTTCTGACTTGCAAGCCCAATATCACCTATTAGACCTTAGATTCTGGAAAAGTGTTGAACATGAAAGTTGTAGATATAGGTCTCAACTATTCAGCATCAAAATTTCAGCCTATTTGACAACATCTAGCCCGAAATATGGTATGAATAGTACATATAGTTCAAGCTGTTAGGAATAGCACTCTAGTTCTTGCTTCAACCCCAATTTGAGTTATCTACTCGTATGATTGGGCCTTTTAGGTCTTCATGAAAGTTATAGAGCCCTATCTTATCTTTAAAATACCACCAGATTCACCTTATTTGGCCACCTACATCCCAAGATATAGCTCAAATATAGAAACAACGTAAGACGTAAATTATGCTGAAAAATTCAATTAAGTTCAATTTGAGTCCAAACTTACAAAACATAATCAAACTCAATCAATTAAGTACATGGAGAGTGTAAATGACTAAAAATGAAAGCTTATTAATATATCAAATATATGATAATTAATCAAATTCTCTCACAATTAGCTTTTGCACTTCCAAGCAAAATTAGAAATTCAACACTAGGGAACAAAAACAAAAACACAAACTCAAAAGTTAAAAACTCTAAACGACTCACTTTCTAATGATGTTCAAGAATGCAAAAGTTTATAAGTTAGAAGAGCAACTAAAGTTTCAAGGAATTAAAACATTCATGAAGTAACATTTCATTACATCTCAAACCAACAAGCATAATAACTTCAATTGAAAAACATAGATTAAGAATGATAAAACCTCACAAGATTTACTCTCAATCTCTCAACTGTTTAGAAGGTAAGTGTTTCACTCAATTCAAACCATGAAAATATACACTACTATAAGCTTGATTAACTTCTACTTTTCTACTACTCAAAACACATGCACACACATATCAAGAAAATTTTATTCAAGGTTGTAATGGGGGCAAGATAAAGGAGGGGAGTGATATGGACATGACAAGTTGAAGACCAGAGAGAATAAAAGAGCATTAAGATTGAGTCCAAATAACCACCATGATAATTTTATCACATCTATATGTAATGTAAATTTTCTTTACATATTCTTTTTCCCCTTTTTTTATTTAATTTTTTAATTTTTTTCTATTTTTTTCACTTGGCCACTCTTTTCTTTTTCACCAAACATTTTGTACACTAATTAGCACACCCTCACACTTGTTCAAGAACTCTTCTAATGACAGTGCCATTGCTCTCCTATTCCCTAAAGTTAGGCAAAAATATAGTTTTTCATTTAAGACATGTAATGAGTTAAAAATAAGGAATGATCAAATAAGCTCAATGGGGTTAATTAAGGGAAAATATACAAGGTTGACTATTTGGCTAAAGTAGCTAATTCAAGAAAAATATCTTAATTATGTTCATGTATGCATGTAAAAATGTAGCTTAACAAATAATTAAAGCATGTTCTAGAGTAATAAGTTTCATGAGTGAAAATCACACAAGAAAGAAGAGAGTGACATAAATGTTCAATCTATTCATTAAAAGGATCAAAGTCTCATAAGGTATGTTTCTATCAAACTCAATCTACCAATTTAATTTCCATTACCAAACTAGTTAATCTCAAGATGAAAGATAATTTATTCACTTATATTATAAACCTTTAACCTCAATTGATGCATGCTCACAATTTTTACAAATCTCAAAATTCCATTGGAAAGCAATTAGAAACACAGTTTTTTTTTTTTTTACAAAAATAGAAAAACAGAATTTTAAGAAAAAAATAGAAATAGAATTTGAAAATAGAAAACAGAAAATAGAAACAGAAAACAACAACAAAAAATAAAACAAAAATAGTAAAATTAAAAACAGAAATAGTAAAATTTAAAAAAAAAAAGTAAAATAGAAAAATAAAAAATATAGAATTTAAAACAGAAACAGTAAATAGGAATGTAAATTCCTCCCCCACACTTAAATTCTACATTGTCCTCAATGTAAAACTTAAAAATCATCAAATCATCAATATCCCATAAATATCATCAACAAATTTAGGACAATTAAAATAAAGGAGAAAAGGAAGAAACATCCTTATCAAGTGTTGTAAATGATCGCTTGTTCTTACACTTGAAGACCAATTATGTTGAAAACTACATGAAACAAGGGAAACAAGGGTTAGTAGTTAATTATACTCTTAATATGATTAATTAAACTTAGAATGATTCTTAGCAATAGCGCCAAAATTTGATAGCTGTCGAGACTACCAAATTAGATGATATTTGTTAACCGATTCACGAAAATACTTATAATATAAGACACAATCGGGTCGATCCCTTGGATCAATCTAATTAAGCAATCAAATCAAGAAATTAACAAAGGGAAAAATATTGTAGAATTAATTAATAGAAAGTAATTAAAAATTGTAAACATAATTAAGTATACAATCAATTTAAAGAAATTAACTATTCTTGAGTTTAATCCATCATTGATCACTAAGAATCGATTCAATTACTAACCAAGTTCTTGGCTTTATATCACATTAAGAAGTCTTAAGATGATCAATGAATTATTTATGAAATAAGCATCTAGAATTTAATTAATCAAGGTTAAATGAATTAAGCACTTATTTAATCTTAAATTAACTTAAAATCCATAATTCAACCAAGTTAAATAATCCATCAAACACCTTTGATGTATTGTTTAATCTCTTTAATTTAATTGCTAAATAAATTCTTAGTCATAGATCACATCAAGAAACCTTAAGATGATCCATGAATTTTCTACAAGATAAGCATCCAGAATTTAATTAATTAAGGTTAAATAAATTAAGCACCCATGTAATCCTAAATTAATCTAAAACCAAGAATTCAACCAAACTTAACAATCAATATCCAAGAAGCCTTTGATGCATTATTTAGTCTTCGTAATCCCTCTTAACACGTGGTAATTATGCAATTATCACATTAACATCCAAATAAAATTAAGTAATTCAATTCAGATTTAAAAAAATCAAAAGAGGTAAAGAGAAACTAGATTAACAAGTAAAAGCGAAAGTTGATTAATAAGTAAAAAGAAACTTGATCAATAATTAAATGTAAAACAATCAAAACAAGATCTCAGAATTAAATATCAATATTATGAATCCCTAGGATTGATTAAAAGGTTCTTCCCTCTCATCCATGGATGAGAGGGATGAGAGGGAAGAGAAACATAAAAAAAAAGAAACGTAGAGAGAAGGGAGAGGAAGAAAGAAAGTGCAAGCAAGAACGGCTAGGAGAAAATTAGGTTTGAGTTTCGTGGTTGCTGTTGTTGCTTAAATAACTATATCTAAAATAAAAAATCCAAGTTTACCCTGAGCTTAGTGTTAATTCTGTTACTCTTAGTTTTAATTGGACACCTAATTTGCATAATTTAGGCTTAGGACGAGAGAGTTATGCTTAAAACATTTTTAACAACTCTCTGAACCCATATGCTGATTTCAAAGGATGAAAACACCATCAAAACATCACCATTTTGATAAATGATTGCATAATAATTGAATATCTATATCTCATCTTTCAAATGGCACCTGTTTCATCTCCAAATGACTCATACAACCTAAATTATGGCCCAATTGTTGTACATCGCCTAGGTTCTAGTGACAACATCTCTATTTTGAATTCGTGGCTCCATCTGACCTAGTAGACACCCAATTCAACCTTCGAGCTCTGCATCAAATTTGTAGAACTCTCTCTCAACTTTCCTACATGGTTAAATTCATAATTTTTAGATGTCTAGAACTCAAGTTATGCCTAAAATATAGAAACAGTATAAAATTTTCAATAATGCTAAAAAATATAATGAAGTTCAATTTGAACTTAAACTTATAAAATATAGCCAAAACTGATCAATTAAGTATATAAGAGGTCTAAGAGACTAAATATAAGGGTTAACTAATATTGAAAATTCTGTTTACAAATGGTCCAACCCAACTCCAACCAGAGATTATACAACATGATTGTGCATAAAAATCAGATCCAGAAAAATAGAATTTTGTAGAAGATTCAATATAACAGAATATAGAACATGTAAAGAATTGAAAGAAAAATTAGAAGTTAATGAAAAATTCTATAGAAAAATCCGCTCTTAACATTCCTCTTCCTTTTCCAACAGAATGACTCAATCAAAGAAGATAGCTGAAACTGAATTGAACATGGAGATTATAGATACCTTTCGAAAGGTAGAAGTCAATATACTTCTCCTGGAAGCAATAAAGCAGATTCTCAAATATGCTAAGTTTCTGAAGGAATTGTGCACTCATAAGAGGAGGTTGAAAGGAAATGAGAAAGTGAGCATAAGAAGAAATGTTTCTACCTTGATCCAACCAAATATTCCTCCTAAATGCAAGGATCTTGAAACATGATTCTTTGCACAATAGACAACAAGAAGTTTATGCATGCGATGTTGCATTTGGGTGCCTTAATTAATGTGACGGCAAAACCAGTTTATAAATCTCTGCAGACTGGGGAGTTGAAGCTAACAAGAGTTATTATCCAGCTAGCAAATAGGAGCACACCTCATCCTACAGGAGTACTTGAGGATGTTTTGGTAAGGGTAAATAATTTAATATTCCTAGCATATTTTTATGTTCTGAATATGGAAGATGAATTTACATCTAGTCAACCCCCATTGATTTAGGTAGACCTTTCTTGAAAACTGTAAAAACTAAGATTGATGTGCATACTGGTACCTTTTCCATAGAATTTTGGGATAACATAGTTCAATTTAATATCTTTGATATCATGAAATATCCCTTTGAAGAGCATTCTATTTTTCAATTAGATGTCATTGATTTACTTGTTGATGATGTGCATGTTGATATGCTAGCTGAATTTCTTGAAATTGTGGAATTTTTGGATAGTGTTGATTTTTCTAGATGTTTTGGATGTTCTGTTTGTGATGAAACTAGTATATGTACCGCATGTTCTAAGATTTCTACATATATAGGAGATGATACAACATGTTATGAATTTTCCAATTCTATAGGATATAGTGATGTTGTTTTAGTAGAATGTACATAGATTGTAGGTGATGTTGTAGTTAAATCAACAGAATTGGTTTCTTCGACTAGATTGATACCTTTAGTGTAGCAAACACCTACCCTTGAGTTAAAGCTTTTACTTGAACATTTGAAGTATGCGTTCTTGAAAGCAGAAGAGAAGCTACTAGTGATAATAATAAAGAATTTGTAACTTGTACAAGAAGAAAAATTGTTGTAAATCTTGAAGAAGCACAAGAAAGCCATTGGATGGACGCTTGTAGACATTCTTAGGATAAGCCCCTCTACATACATGCATCGAATTTTATTGGAGGAGGAAGCTAAACTAGTAAGGCAGCCCCAAAGAAGATTTAACCCTTTGATTTTAGATGTGGTGAAGAAAGAAGTGAGCAAACAATTGTCAGCTGACATCATTTACCCCATTTCAGATAGCAAGTGCATAAGTCCGGTGCAAGTAGTTCCCAAGAAGACCGGGATGACTGTTGTCGCTAATGAGAAGAATGAGCTGGTCACTACTAGAATATAGAATAGCTATAGAGTTTGCATTGATTACAGGAAGCTCAACCAAGCCACTAGGAAGGATCATTTTCCCTTACCCTTCATTGATCAGATGTTGGAGAGGTTAACTGGCAAGTCACACTATTGCTTCCTAGATGAATTTTCAGGCTACTTTCATATTCACATAGCCCCGGAGGACCAAGAGAAGACAACATTTACCTGCCCATTTGGCATGTTTACATACAGGAGGATGCCTTTTGGGCTTTGTAATGCCCCAGGTATATTTCAATGATGTATGGTGAGCATATTTAGACAGCCTTGTTAGGGTGCTTGATAGGTGTAGTGAGACACATCTTGTTCTTAATTTTGAGAAATGTCATTTCATGGTAGAACAAGGTATAGTCTTAGGGCATGTAGTTTCTAGCAAAGGCATTGAAGTAGATAAAGCAAAGCTCGATGTTATTGCCTTTTTACCCTACCTTACTTTTGTGTGAGAAGTGCATTCCTTTCTTGGTCATGTAGGATTCTACAGGCGTTTCATCAGGGACTTAGTAAAATTGCCTTTCTATTATCCAGGCTTCTTAAAAAAGAAGTAGAGTTTGAATTTGATGAGCATTTCAAGAAGTCATTCAATCAGTTAAAGAAGAACCTAACATCTTCTCCCATTATTTAGTCGCCAAATTAGGAGCTTCCTTTTGAGTTGATGTGTGACGCCTCCAACTTTATAGTTGGTGTCATTCATTCTCAATGTATTGGCAAGTAACCTCATATGATATCTTATGCCTCTCGTACTTTGGATTCTGTCAAAGCTAATTACACCACCACTAAAAATGAGCTTTTAACAATTATTTTCACTTTAGATAAATTTTGTTCCTATTTGCTAGGAACTAAAGTTATTATATTCTTTAACCATGCAGCCTTGAATTTCTTGCTAAAGAAGCTCGAAGCGAAGCCTAGACTCATTCGGTGGATGTAGCTTTGTAGGAGTTTGACATTGAGATCAGAGATAAGAGCGGAGCCGAAAACTTAGAGGCAGATCATTTGAGCTGGATCCCATAAGTAGTGGACACTCTTCCTATTTGAGAGACCTTCTCAGATAAGTAGCTTTTTCAGCTGCGAAGTAAGGACCTTTGGTATGCTGATTTAGTGAATTATTTAGTTGTATCTGAGTTACTTACTTATTTTAAGAATCATCAGATTAATAAGCTTAAGAGTGAGTCTAAATATTATGTATGGGATGATCCTTATCTGTGGAGACTGTGTAGTGACCAAGTGATTAGACTTTGTGTGCCTGATTATGAGTTTCAGTTTATTCTGCATTTTTGTTATACCTTTTCATGTGGTGGTCACTTTAGGCTACACTGTTAGGAATATTTTAGACTCTGGATTGTATTAACCCACCTTATTTCATGATGCTTACAATTATTATAAAAATTGTGAACAATGCCAACGAACAGGTAACATTTCTTTTAGGAATGAAATGCCTCAATAACCATTATTGTTTTGTGAGATATGTGATGTGTGGGCCATTGATTTTATGGGTCCCTTTCCCAATTCCTTTGGTTTTGTTTACATTCTGTTTGCTATTGATTATATATCTAAGTGAGTGGAGGCAAAGGCCACTCGGACTAATGATTCTCATGTTGTTCTAGACTTTGTCAGGTCTCACATTTTCTGTAGATTTGGAGTTTCGAGAGCTATAATTAGTGACCAAGGCTCTCATTTCTATAATAAAAACATGGAGGCATTGGTAAAGAAATATGGTGTGATGCATAAGGTTTCAACTCCTTACCATCCACAAAACAATGAGTAAGCCGAAGTTTCAAATAGGGAGTTGAAACAAATCTTAGAAAAAATAGTCCAACCGAATAGAAAAGATTGGAGCAAGAGGGTTGAGGACGCATTGTGGGCGTGCGTATAGGACTGCCTTCAAGACTCCTTTAGGCATGTCTCCTTATAGGATAGTCTTTGGCAAGGCATGCCACCTTCCGGTGGAGATTGAACACGCGGCCTATTAGGTGGTAAAGAAGTGCAACCTTGACCTGAACCAAGTCGAGTCCCAAAGAAAACTCCAGCTCCAAGAACTTAAAGAAATTTCGGTTAGAAGCTTATGAAAACTCCCAAATTTACAAAGAAAAGGCCAAGATTTTTCATGAAAAGATTTTGACAAGAAAATAGTTCTTTATTGGCAAAAAAGTTATCCTTTACAATTCTTGCTTAAAGCTCATACCCGATAAGCTCCGTTCTAGGTGGCTAAGTCCTTTTATAGTCACATATGTTTTTTCTCATAGTGTAGTGGAGATCACAAGTGAGGTAACTAACAAAGCTTTCAAAGTCAATGGATATCGCCTCAAGCAATTCTATGAGGGAGCTCAAGAGGACACAATGGAAGAGGTCCACTTGCAAGCAGCCATATACATCACTTGAGAATGATGTTTCTTCCTTCTCTCCTTTATTTTACTTGTCCTAAATTTGTTGATGATATTTATGGGATATTAATGGTTTGATATTTTATAAGCTTTACATTGAGGACAATGTATAATTTAAGTGTGGGAGAGGGATTTATATTCTATGTACTATTTCTATTTTCTATTCTATTTTCTGTTTTGTTTCAAAATACTATTTTCAAATTTTGTCTCTGTTTTATTTTTAAATTCTATTTTTTTCTATTTTGAAAAAAAAAGAAAAAATGTGTTTTTAATTGCTCTCCAATGAAATTTTGAGATTTGTAAAAGTTATGAGTATGCATCAATTAAAGTTAAAGGTTTATAACATAAGTGAATAAATTGTCTTTCATCTTGAGATTAACTAGTTTGATAATGAAAATTAAATTGCTATATAGAGTTTGATAGAAGCATACCTTGTGTGACTTTGAGCCTTTTAATGAATGGATTGAGCATTTGTGTCATTCTTTTCTTTTTTGTGTTATTTTAACTCATGAAATTTGTTATTCCAAAACTTACTTTGATTCTTTCTGCGGCTATATTTTCACATGCATACATGAACATGATTAAGGCATTTTTATTGAATTAGCCACTTTAGTCAAATAGTCAATCTTGCATATTTCCCCTTGATTAACCCATTTGAGCTTATTTGACCATTCTTTATTTTTAGATCATTATATGCCTTAAATGGAACACTGTGTTTTTACTTAATCTTAGGGAATAGGAGAGCATTATCATTGTCATTGGAAGAGTTCTTGAACAAGTGTGGGGGTGTGCTAATTAGTATGCAAAATATTTGATGAAAAAGGAAAGAGTGGCAAATTGAGAAAAAAATAGAAGAAAAATTGAAAAATTAAAAAAAAGAAATAAAAAAGGAAAAAGAATATGTAAAGAGAATTTGCATTACATCGATTTGGGTTAAACTTTCATGCTTATTATTTGAACTCATCCCCTATGTTTTTTTTTTCTCTTAGGTATTTAACTTGTCATCTCTATATTATCCCCCTTCTTTATCTTGACCCATTACAACCTTGCATAAAATCATCTTGATTTGTGTGTGCATGTGTTTTGAGTAGTAGAGAAGTAGAAGATAAGTAAGCTTATGGTAATGCACATTTTCATGGGTTGAATTAAGTGAAATACTTATTTTCTAAACACTTGAGAGATTGAAAGTGTATCTTGTAAGGCTCTATCATTTTTTATTTATGCTTTTCAATTGAAGTTATTTTCCTTACTGGTTTGAGATGTAGAGAAATGCTACTTCATGAATGTTTTGATTCCTTGAAGCTTTGGTTGCTCTTCTTACTTATAGACTTTGCATATGTTGAATTTCTAGTTTTGCCCAGGAGTGCAGAAGTTAAATATGGGAGAATCTAATAAACACAATTCTCATACATTAGTTAAACTTCATATTTAGTCTCTTAGACTTCTTATGTGCCTAATTTATTAGTCTTGGCCACATTTTATAAGTTTAGGTTCAAATTGGACTTAATTCTATTTTTTAGTGTTGTTAAGAATTTTATATTATTTCTGTATTTTGGGCATAACTTGAGTTCTAAACATCTAAAAATTATAAATTATATCTTATAGGAAATTTGAGAGAAAGCTCTACAAATTTGATGAAATCTCAAAAGCTAAATCAGATGTCTAGTTGGTCAGAATGAGCTTAGAAGTCAAAACAGAGATGTTGTTAGTAGAACCTAGACAATATATAGAGATTGGACCATAATTTAGGTTGTAGAAGTCATATGGAGTTGAAATTGATGCCATTGGAAAGCTGAGACACGAATCTCTAACTCTTATGAGACCACTTATCAAAATTGTGACATTTTGATGGTTTTCTCAGCCTTTGAAGTTGGTTGACGGGTCCAAAGAACTGTTAAGAATGTTCTGGCATAACTCTCTTATTCTAAACCAAATTATGAAAATTAGGTGTCCAATTAAAGTTAAGAGGAAGAGGATTAACCCTAATCTAAGGAAAAATTTAGATTTTTAATTTTAGAGATAGATATTTAAGCAGCCACGACAACCACGAATAAATCCTAATTTTCTCTTTGCCGCTCTTACTTGCACTTTCTTTGTTTATCTCTCTTCCTCTCCTTTCTCTCTAGGGTTTTTTATTTCTGATTTTTCTTCCCTTCCATCCATGGAGGGCTAGACCCCTTTTTAATCAATCTTAGGAATTAACAATCTTGATATTTAATTCTGTGATCTTATTTTGATTGTTTAACATTTAATTGTTAATCAAATTTCTCTTTTGCCTGTATTGATTTTGTTAAATATGAATTGAATTTCTTAATTTGATTTGGATGTTGATGTGATAATTGCATAATTACCATGTGTTAATGAGGATTACAGAGACTAAACAATGTATCAAAGTTATTTGTAGGATTGTTTAGCTTAGTTGAATTTTGAGTTTTAGGTTAATTTAAGATTAGATGACTGCTTAATTCATTTAACCTTGATTAATTAAATTCTGGATGCTTATCTAGTAGAGAATTCATGGATCATCTTAAAACTTCTTGATGTGATCTAAGACTAAGAATTTGATTAGCAATTGAATGGATTCCTTGTGATGAATGATGGATTAAATTCAGGATTAATTGATTTCGTTGGATTGGTTGTTTACTTAGCTTAAAGTTTTTAATTGCTTTTATTTAATTAATTATGCAATTTTTTCCTTTTGTTAACTTCTTAATCTGATTGCTTAATTAGAATGGTCTAAGGGCTTGACTCAATTATGTCTTATACTACAAGTAATTTGGTGAATCGGCTTACAAATTGACATAATTTGATCTCGGCATCTATCGAGAGTCTAGTAAAGGGGTGGTAGGTACTAGAGATAAGTACTTTATGGAGAGTGGGTAATGAATTCTCGATTCAAGTTTGGAAGGATTTGTGGTTGTGAAATAAAATAAATTTAAAGTGCAGACCTAATTATTCTTTGATGTCACAGTTGAACGGGTAGCTGATCTTATGCATGTTGAACCAAGAAGGTGGAATAAAGACTTAATTAAGGAAATCTTTAACCTAGTTGATGCGTTATTGATATTAAATTTGTCACTAGCTCAAGGAGTTCTAGATGGCTTATTTTACTGGGTTTATAAAAATATAGGTGAATTTTCTGTCGAAAGTGCTTATAGGACAACCTAAAATTAGTTCATTACAAACATTATACAGATAAATGTTATAGAATATTGATGGATGCAAAATCCTATCCCCAATAGTAAGATTTGACGATTGTCATATTTAAACATTGCCAATTAATTGTAACATAATATAATTACGATATAGTTCTAGTTTAATGGTTAGCAACGACCATTTTTGCAAAGGATTTGGTCTAAACTTTAGGAATTATCCAGTCTAAAAACATTATACAGATAAATGTTATAGAATATTGATGGATGCAAAATCCTATCCCTAATAGTAAGCTAAGATTTGATGATTGTCATATTTAAACCTTGCCAATTAATTGTAACATGATATAATTACAGTGTAGTTCTAGTTTAATGGTTAGCAAGGGCCATTTTTGTAAAGGATTTGGTCTAAACTTTAGGAATTATCCAATATAGTAAAATAGAGTTTTCTTTTAATATTTAAAAATAAATAGAAAAGAACAATAATAAAACTCAAATTGTAATGAGAGGATTAATTATGATTGAAAATAATAAAGATAAGGATCGATTAAAGGATCAATCTCTACAACTAGAATTTAGATAGGGTAAGACAAACCACTAATGTATGTTTGATTTTAATATTATTTCCTAATTCTTAATTGAAACTAATAACCGTAGACAGTAAGCCAAGCAATTTACTACCCTTAATCTTTCCTTAGTTTGTGGCCTAATCCCTTACCACTAAACAGCCTACCAAAATACTTGATTTAATTTATGACAACATTTAGATGAAAAAGGTAGGCTATTCTAAGCACCAATTGCACCACCAGTAGGGATCATTTAACCTATCTTGTGAACTTCATCAATCATAAAAAGATATGGGCCTCTAAGTTAATCATGAATTGCTGCCAAAGGTTAGAAAAACAAGGTAGTTCTAGATCAAGTGTCCTAAACTAGCAATAGAAAAATGCATGATCTATTTTTAGTCCAAGGTTTCTAACTTGATATATTTCATAAGTGATGATAACAAACATAACGCATAATGACTTTGATGTGTACATTTGATCCCTGTCAAGAGGATTATTTGTGTAGGACTTTAAAGAACTATCTTTGGACAATTGAGGACATGATCTCAAGATAAAATGCTGAAAAGAAGAGATAAGGCATTCGAATGTGCTACTAGAAGTTTTGTTGTACAAGGACTTATGAATCGAAGCCTACATAAAGTTATAATTGGAAGATTCAAGTTCTTGAAGATTCATGGAAATAATTGAAGAGATAATCAATTAAGACTTGAATCCATGGAAGGTAGAAGTATTAAATTGAGGAAGCTGGACAATGAAGAAATAGTTGGTGCTTCTACTTTTGAAGGCTGTAAAGTGTTAATCCATGAAAAAAAAAATACTTTTTCAAGTAATGTAGAAGAATTTGTAAAGACGGGATATTTAGGAAGGCTTGAAGACTTCATTTGAGAAAGCAACTCAAGGAAAGAAATGTTGAGGATGCATTTGAATCAAAGACATGTTTGCTCAAAATGCCATCAATGAATTGCAGTAAAAATTTTAGATGAGCCGCTAAGATAAGTTGCCTGATGAAGTTGATGAGCTACATGATGTATGTGAAAATATTTTCAAGCCAAATGGGTCCAGAACGTGATGGAATATTCCTAAAGCATTTCAAGAAGCCTGCAACATTTAGAATGATACAAGAAAAAGCAAAAATGCAGTTGAGCTAATAGGATGCTATCTTTTGAAATATATGTCCAAAAGGACAAAAGCATTATTTCAAATTTTGTCCTTGGTGCCCATGTAAAAGGACTCTCCAATGTCATTCTTCTTCTTCAATAAAAAGGCAGTGCCTTGGAGAAAAATAGAGCACGAACCAGAGAAGAATTTTTTTGCATATTAGAGCTTTCTTTGAAGACTCTTTCTTCTTGTATTCATATTCTTAAGTTTATTTGAAAGCATACACATTATAGAAAGTGTTCAAACCTTTCTTTAATTTCTTATAAAGCCCTTTGTGGGTGTTTTGTTCTAACTTGTGAGATAGGGAGGTCTAAGAGTGACAATGAGACTCAATGTTAAGATCTGTGGTGCAACTAGCTTGGAGAGGCTAGAGGATTTAAAGAATACTCGATGCTTGGATAGTGTAAAAATCTCACCTTGGGTGGGAACTAGATGTAGACTCCATATTGGAGATCGAACCAATATAAAAAATCTTTGTGCAACCTTTCTCTTCCCTTTTTCTCATTATTTTTTGCTTGTTCAATTGATCTAGTTTGTTGTGTTAAATTCTGTGTTTATGTTAAGTGTCTTATCATGCCTGGTAAACTGTCTCATCTATGTGTGTTATTTTTTTGAACTGTTCTACTATTTGATCAAGTGTCTTATCTTTCAAATAAGATATCTTATCTTTATAAGAATTACATTTTAGTTTTGTGTTGCAATTTTTTTTACAAGTCTGTTCATTCAACCTCCCTTCTCAAGGGCTCTTTCCCCCTCACTATCTAGTTGTGCACCCTAAATAAATCAAACCATGAATCATAAACACTATAAATTGAAGAGCACAAATAATACCAATTAACAAAAAAGAAATAACATGTCAAACAAATATAGTCATGTATAGGCATTTGAAATTCCCTTCAACCAAAAGTAGATATAGCCTAACATGGTTGAAGAAACCATGAATACAATCATTAAAATATAAACATAAATTCAAGAGACAGAAAGATATAACAAATCTAGATGGTTGATTTTCTTGAATATCTTTTTCTTGATCCTTGATCATCAATGCCTTCAATCTCTGGCCGATGTCTTCTTTTTGTTGAGTTTTAGTCTCTAATGATTCTCCAAGATGACTCTCTCAGACCAACCTGTTTTTATGCTTCTTACTTGTCTGTTTCTAGTTAGGTTTCTACCTTAGAGTCCTTTAGGGTTTAGGTTTCTAGTTTCCATAAGAAGCCTGAATCCACAAGGAGTTATTCTCTTTTTTTTTTTTGTCAGGATCATGGCATGGTCATGTAACTCCTTAGCAAGCAATTTTCCAAGAAAATGCATTATGACATGGCTGTGTGGTATCTCATGGCTATGTTTTGTGTCCAAAACACAAGAATTTGAAGATGTGACTAGCGCAGAAATTATAATACTTTATCTTAGCTTTCCAAGGCCTTCATAATCTCCCTTTTTTTTTATCTCTATATCTCAAGATATCTCCAAATGACATCACAAATGTCTGACAACAAACTTTCCCAAAGTAGATTTATTTGAGTTTCTATTTTCCTTTGATTGACTTCCTTACAAATCAAAACTAAATCAATTAGAAAATATTTATTTCAATATTAAATCAACCTTAATCATGGCAACCTTAAAATAATTAGGAAAGTCAAATTATTTAAGAGATATATCCAATAAAGCACATAATGAAGATAGGATAGATATGATCTTATCAAATCTTTATAAATCTTTGACTCTAAGCTTGATATTATCTAATAAAAACACAAAGTCTTTTAGAAAGAGGATTTATCATAATATACATTAAATACATTAATTAATCTTAATTATGTTCTTATCTAAGATGAATTAAGCACTAATTATACATATGAATTGTAACTTATTATATATACAATGTTTAAACATTATAAACACTTTTTCTGGTATATGGAAGAAGGTTTGGGGAATGATATCCATCCAAAGCACAAGGTTTTTGTGTGGATGGTATGTAGAGAGACATTCTACCTATGAAGCCAAGGCTCTTATTGAAAGGTGTGGATGCTGGTTCAATGTGTTACTTTTATGTGTGTTGGTATAGAGTTTATTGACCATATTATCTTGGAATGTCCCTACGTGATTCACGCCCTAGTAGCTATGGGTTTAGCAGTTCTGGAAAGTATAAACAAAGAAGGTTATTGGCTTGATATCATTTGAGCACTCTAGAATGGCCTTTCCAGCCAGCAGATGGAGTTGATGGCAATGGTTTGGGCTGGTGTGTGGAGTGAAAGGAACATAGTATGGAAAGGCAAATAACCAAAACAACCTAGATTAGTAGCTGATTTAGCAAGCTTAAATTTAGCAGCATTTCAAAGGGCACGTATGTTTATGAAATAAGAAGGCAAGAAACAAATGAGGTGGATAAAACTGGATAGACACATGTTCAAGGTTATAATGGATGCGGCGTTTTCTATGGCAAATAATAATGTTGGAATTGGCGTCATTATTAGGAACTAGGCTAGTGAATTTGTTGTGGCCAAGATAAAATCCATTCGAGGTGTGGCAGATACTTATAAAGTTGAACTATTAATTAGCTACCAAGGATGAGATTCAATTTACGTGGGAATTGGGACTTAGAAGGATTCACTTAGAAGGTTATGCAAAATAAGTCTACACGCGTGCATTAATGAAGGATCCAAAGACTATTAATATAACGGGTCCATTCTCAAAGATGTCTTTTGGCAAAAGCTCTTCCCTAAAGTTTTCGAGAAATTTTAATTTAGTTCCAAAGGTTTTTTTTTGTTCCAATTTCATCTCCAACGTCTCAAAAAAAAATTCAATACCTTTATTGCAGACATCGTTTATTTTCCAAATGGCGATGGCTAACGTGGCTGTTTTTATCTAATGTGGCCAGATCGAAACTTTTATGAAACATGAGAGACGTAAATAGGACAAAATAAAACTTTTAGGATCTAATTGAAATTTTCGTGAAACATGAGAAATGTAAAATAGGATTTTAGCCTTTTAATTATGTTCATTTATATATAAATTATAAATTATGTACATTAATATATACTAATAACTTATGTATTTTCAACAATTGAAAACAAATCATAGGCACATTCAAGAAAGTTAGATGCCTTGCATGCATGTCTTGAAATAGAAGATTACAAACACAGAATGAAGAGATTTCAATAGTTTTAAATTAGTGAAAAATAATCTCAATGAAAAAGATATCATAAATAATATCCACCAGTAGATTATTATTATTTATTGTTAATCCAGATCCATGACCAGTAGCTAAAGCAAGATTTGCCAAAGAATTTGACACCTAATTACAAAGCGTAGGAACATCGCTACAATTAAATTTAGAAAATCAAGAAGCATATAAAAAGATGTCGGCAAAAGCTCTATTTTAGTTCCTAATTTTTTTGTAAAATTTAAATTTAGTCGTAAAAGTTTTTTATGTTTCAAGTTCATCCCTAATGTCTAAAAAAAGTTTCAATATTGCCCTTATTGTAGACGCCATCTATTTTCTAACAACAATAACTGACATAGCGTCTAATGTCCATTTTTATCCCACATGACTAATTTGCACTTGACATGGATCCCAAGTGGCACTTGGCGTGGATCCCAAATGAAACTTAACCAGATCAAAACTTTCATAAAACATGAGGGACGTAAATAGAACAAAATAAAAACTTTTAGGACCAAATTAAAACTTTCGTGAAACGTTATAGATATAAATAAGATTTTACCTTAATCAAAATATATAAATATACCTAATCATTTAATAAATGTTTATACTCAATTTTATCTAGATCATTTTTAAAAATTAAGAATATATAGCTCATACAAATACTTGTTATTTGGTATTTATTTTTGGTGACTACTAAAAATTACTTAAATAGCGATGAAATTTTCGTCGCTGATCCATTAAATTTCATCGCTATAATGATTAGTGACGAAATTTGTCACGAAATTGTTTCTGTCACATAATCCTTGGTGGCTAATTTCTTAGCGACAAAAATAGTAATAGCGATTTTTTGGTCACTAATTAATAAAATTCCGTCGCTAACATCTGTAATCAAAGTTTATTAATTATTAAAATATTATTATTTAATAAATATTTTAGTGATGAAAAATATTCCGTCGCTAAAAAAGAAGTATAAATCTGTGTTTTATAGCGACGAAAATATTTCCATTATTGATGACCTAAATTTTTTCATTATTTATTTTAAATTTTTAAACAGTTCAATTATACAATTTAAACATGTATGCAACACAACAGTACAACAATCTAATCCAAAATCCAACAATAAATTTCTAAAATTTAAAAATATTATTATCATATCATACCACAAAATATTTCAAAAGGTCAAAGTAAAATTATTTCAAAAGATCAAGATAAATATAAATTAAGTTATACATGTTCCTTATCAAAACAAACATGAAGACAATGTATCAAACCTCAGGAGAAAAAGATCATAGTCATCCTCATCCCTGTCACCAACCTCATCACCAAGTGACTCATCCTCGTGACCGCTGCATGTAGCTTGTGAGCTACTAGTAGATACATACAAGCATTGTAAGATTATGTTGATTAAGTTTCCTTGTTCCACCACTTGCGTACTGAGACTTACAATCCAACTCCTCATTGCTTCCATCTCCGATTATGAATAACCTTCAACAAATGTAGAGGAAGATTATGCATGAGAACCAGCATCAGATCCCAAGCTAAAGATGTGTTTCTTCCTATTAATGCCTCCAACAACATCCAAGTAGATGTTGTTGTTAGAGTGGATGTCAGTAGTCTCCTCCCCCGGTGGCCATTGTGAGTTCCTCTCATTGACACATTTCTGGTACTCATCCTGATAAATGTAATTGTTAATAAATATTTATGCTTGCAAATCGACTTAACCATATATTAAAATTTAATTGCAGCATTTATACATCATTTATACTTATAACAATATTTTTTGCTTTGGTGGAGATCCACTTCCCATTGCGTGTGTGAAGCCTTGAGAATAACTCACAATGTCGTGGATCCCTCTTTAATTGTTGTTTTCTGGAAATATGTAAGGAGAAATAATATTCTATGAAGACAAACCTAATTAGCTCGAATCACAAATTTGATGAAAGTTACTTACCAATTTCTTCTTATGTTCCATTGTAGGAATTGAGCCTCCAGTGTGTTTTGACAATCCCTCCTCACATTTTTTATTCTGAGTGTTTTGGCACTTCTTCTCCAACCATTTAGGATCTTCCCGCCATTGTCTTTCTAACTCTTCTCGTCCATGAGTTGGAATCCAATTACCTTTATCTTGGTTGTGACGAACCTTGCACAATGCATTCTTAAGGTGTGCAAAGAATACAAGTGCTTTAAACTCCTTTATAAAAGATTCAAGCTTTTCAAATGCCTTTCACCTTCCAACTCCTTTTCAAATAGAATTAATACTAGTCTGATTGCAATAAACACTCTACCTATGTTCTGCATCTAATACAAGTGGTTTTATCAAGAAGATGACAAAATTGCTAGAGTCGTGGAGGAGCACATATATAAATATATATATATATATATATATATATATATATATATATATATAAGTACCAATTAACAAGCTGCAATTGCAATTGCAAGTATAAAAGTACCAATTAACACCAGAGATATAATTACAAGTAGCAGCTGCGTCATACATATACTCAACCCATGTCCATAAGCTTTAAGCTTTATCATACCAAACATATACTGGTCCTAACACAAGATATTCAAAATTGCTGCACTCACTTTAAGTACATATACCACTTAATTTTTGCACTTCAAAAGAATTCACGGAGAACCTTCCCACTATCAATGAGTCCGAGGTGGGTGGGGGTCATTTTGCACATATATATGCATGTCACTTCTAATTGTTTTTTCCTACACATGGTCATAAACACTGGCACACATAGGCACCCATAGATATAGGGAGCTAGTTTAGTTCTGTACATTTCCATGAATTAACAAAGTACTACTTATTAATTCAAAGAAAATGAGAGAAATCTTTTATACCATATCAAACAAAGCAAAGAAACACATAGTAGAGAAATTACAGCATCAAGAACTTCAACATGCACTGGGTATCTTCTTATAGAGACTAAACATCAAATGAAATAGAGAGAAGGAAATGGGGAAGAACCATAGAAATTACAAATAATAGGGAAGTGATTAGTATGAAACTCTCACCAAAAAATTAATAGGTACTTGTGATCCATGTAGACATAAAATTATTAAAATTTTCCCAAAAATATACATATATATATATACACACACACACACATTGCAACTTAATGCAGGAAATCCCTATTCAAAAGACTAAGTGATATTGATCAGTAATGCCACCAGCACCAAGTAATGGGGGCCATCTTTCATTGTTGGTAAATGGTAAAAAAAATTGCACATAATTGTTCTCTATGAAAATTTAGCACCGAGAATATTATCAATATGGCTAAAAGATGACAGACAAGTTATCACACTGAATCGATAATTGGGGTATTTGAAGCATATTGTACCATTTGGCATATCATCGTCAAAGCATAAAGCACATAATATCTTGTTGGTTACATTACCATTTTGAACTTTCTTATGTATTTTCATATTATCAATAAAAGTTTGAAAGCCTGAAACCCTTGTAGCTTATAATAAGCCAATAACCTATCCACAAAATAGTAAGAATTGCGAGTGACACAGACTCATAAATGCAATTGGCTAGTGACATCACTTGGAACTCAAAACGTGGATTATAAAAGAATACAACATTAAAACTGATTAGAGAGCCAATGAGGTGCATACATACCTAGTGAGTACTGGGTAGCAATGTTTCTTCTGTGAACTGGCTTCAGATAGGAGACCTGCAAACCAAAACATAAGACAATAAAAACAAACACCCTAACAAGGCAACAACAACAACAACAATGAGAAGGGGGATATAAATAAAAAAACATTGAATTAATTACAAATTATATAAAGAGAGACTCTCACCGGAAAAATAATCAGGGGAGTCGAGGTTGGTAGCAACCACCACCAGGGATTCGACGTTGCAGATCGCGAGCAACACAGTGAGTAGCAACGTCGTCGAATCGTGGTGCTCGATTTGGGGTTGGGATTGTTTATTTGGGGGTTAGGGTTCATAAAACTTAGATCATAAATGTGAAGACTGAATGTTGATTTTACATTTTAGAATGATTTCAGAAAGAGTAGAAGAGGTTTGGGGCAGATTGAAAACGAAAATGAGAGAAAAGGAAAAAAATATGGGGGGAAAGATATAAAGTATTAATTTTATTATAAATATATACAATATGTACTATACTATAAGCATGACAACCAAACATGTCATAGTGGTAATTGGTGCTTTCGTTTCAACTCATGGTACAGGTTTCGATTCTTGCCCTTCCACTTCTTATGATAAATTTTCATGGTTTTATATAAAAAAAATTGAACGACCAAAATTTTTCATAGCTATATATTTCATTTTAATAATAAATTTTTCATGTTTTTATATAAAAAACTTAGCGAGGAAAAATTTTTGTCACTATATATTTCACATAATAAAACATTTATTCTTTAAGAAATAAAGTAATTTAGAGACGGATTTTGTCACGGATATTAAATTCCGTCACTAACTCCTACAACTAAAATCCGTGGCAATCTTTGTTGCTATTAGTCATGGATTTTTTTGGTCGCTAAATTTCATCATTATTTTAGAAATTTTTAGTACTTATTATTGAGTCCTAAGCCATATTTCTTAAAAATCAACAAGCAAAAAAAATAATAAAGAAAAAAATTGAATTCAAATATCACAATTAATGATTTATTGATCTTGATTTAAGATATAAAGGATAAATTGATTCTGAGTATATAAATTGACTCTAATTGATTATGATTGAGTATTCAAATGGAGATTAACTTTAATTGTGCATAAATGATGGGACAATCAAAGTTAAATGTTTAAGTAATTTGATACTCATTGGCTTCAACCCAAAAGCTAATCGGTTTATGATTTAATTATGATAATTTTGGATAAAACTAATAGAGATCGATCCAAATGAATTAAAACTTAAAATTTAAAATGTGACTGAGATGTCATATGAGAGATTTTTAGGTGTTTTTATAGTAAGAGATGTTTAAGTAACTTTAATTGTGCATAAATGATGGGACAATCAAAGTTAAATGTTTAAGTAATTTGATACTCATTGGCTTCAACCCAAAAGCTAATCGGTTTATGATTTAATTATGATAATTTTGGATAAAACTAATAGAGATCGATCCAAATGAATTAAAACTTTAAATTTAAAATGTGACTGAGAATGTCATATGAGAGATTTTTAGGTGTTTTTATAGTGAGAGAAATCTTATTCTTATGAAATAATTAAAGTAAGAGATAATTATCATCTACAAACTAATGTAACATATATTTAATAGTACAAAATAAAAAAAATGTCATAATCTAAAAGGTACTTAAGAATTTTTCATGTCTCATATAAGGAGACACACAACATCACACTGTGTTGGATGACATATCATATTGTTTTGGGAAATTCAATGAAGATATTATCTCATTGATGCTTTTTGATGAATAATAAGACCATAAAAAAAAGCAAGATATATTATGTCTTGTAGTTATATAAAAATATACGTGTGTTTATCAACCGATGGATATTTATCATTTGTGTGTTATCTGTAATCTTCTATTTCATTGTAATATTCTATTTCAAGACATGCATGCAAGGGATCTACATGTCTTATAAGAATGCCTATGATTTGTTTTCTAGCTATTAAATTCTGATAAGCTTTTCAATATATAAAATTATAAATGTACATAACTGCTTAATAGGTATTGACAGATAACATTATAATATTTTAGAGTAAATTATCATTTTGATCATTGAAAAATGACATCATTTTAGTCTTTTAAATAAAGTGACATCAATTTAGTTTCTTAATAATAAAAAATCACATTAATTTAGTCCTCATTTATAAAAAGTTGAAATCATTTTAGTTGATTAAACTTTCAATCT
Source organism: Ormosia semicastrata (assembly GCA_029884595.1). Taxonomy (NCBI): domain Eukaryota; kingdom Viridiplantae; phylum Streptophyta; class Magnoliopsida; order Fabales; family Fabaceae; genus Ormosia; species Ormosia semicastrata. Next base: position 6,686,552 of record JAQQTO010000045.1, read on the forward strand.
AATTTCTAAAAGATTAGACGCTTGTCAAATTAGTCCTTAAAAGATGAAAACTTCCACTTCGGTCCCTGAAAGATCAATTCGTATGTCAGTTTGGTCCCTAATTGGGGACTAATGTGATAAGGGTTGGGGGCCAAATTGACGTACAAATTCATCTTTTCAGAGACAAAAGTGAAGGTTTTTATCTTTTAAGGATCAAAGTGAAAGTTTAGTCATCAACTTAGCCCCTCAATTTCGTAATTTGTGCAAAGAAGGACAGTTTTGATTCACTTTTCATGATTGAGGAACTAAATTGATGTCAACTATCTTTTAGAGACTAAACTGATATTAACCCTATCTTTTAGGGAGAAAAATAGTAGTTTATTCTATAAATAAATATTAAAACACTATAAATAACTTAAAAAATCTATGCAAGAATTTGAAGTTAACGAAGATAAAGCCCTATATGACGGAAACTAATGATACCATCCATGTGAGTGGACGATTTGAAGGTAACAAAGATGAGGTGGTTTTCTTTGACGATGAAGAGATTAAACTCCAATTGGAAGCAGCAAAATGTTGCCTCATTGGCTGCTCGTTCTCGGAGAGGCACCAATTTCAAACCACTATGTGATTCGTCTTATATGAGGTTTGGAACAACCCTAAAGGCCTATGTTGTGAAGAAATCGTCCCCAAACATTATAAGTTCTATTTTGATATGAAATTAACATGCACAAAATCTTTTGAAACCAACCTTGGACCTATAAGAAACAACTGCTTATCCTTAAACATTGGCAGCTGAAGATGAAAGTGAAGGAGTATGACTTTCATCACGTGTCATTTTGGGTCCAATGTTGGGGACTCCCAAGAAAGTGTAGGACAATATCAATAGGAAGGAAACTTTACTCCTACTTGGGCCCAATAGCAGAGGCTGACCTCTACTCTATTAGGGGTAGTCAGGATTTGTTCCGGAAGCTCTTGTAACTTTGGATGTTCGCTACCAGCTTAAGCACGGCATCAACTATGGGCTTTCTCAATCCCATGGTTTTAAATTGCGGTTGCGATCGCGGTGGCGATTGTTATGATTGCAGGCACTGTAGCTACTGCAATGCGAATTGCAGTCATTGCGGCATGAATTTTTTTTAAGTTTGCACAAAATGTAAAAAAAATTCTATAATTATTATAACTCTTCATTTATCGTTATTTATAATGTTTTATAGGTTTTTACTCATTTGATAAGATTTTGTACCATCTTAAAAAATAAATAAAATTGAATTCATAACCAACATAACATAATTATTGTTATAATAATTATTAATAGGCCTTTTAAAGTTTTATTTGAGCATATATAAGTATAAGAGAATAAGAAACTAAATAACATATAAACTTAAATAAGTTTCAAATAAATTTCACAAAAATATGTCATATTTTTTACATTGAGTCATTGATAAAAAAAATATATATCTCATTAAGAAGAATACAATTATCCGCAACTTTAATCACATCACCAATTATACAAGGAACAATGTAACTATTAAGATGCATGACTTCACTGCAAAAGAAAGCATGATATAAACTCATAATTAATATATTAAATATTTATAAGCATTATAAGAATTCTTTTTACTGACAATTCATAAATAATAAACTAAATCTCACTTAAAAAACTTTTAAAATAATAAAGTAAATTATTAAATTTAAAATAATATATAAATTAGTAAATAAATAAATATATTAAAAACTTAAAGACAATATAAATAGAATTTACATGATAATTATTACCACATGGTAGAATGGCGTGGAAGATCATAACCTCCACTTTCATTTTGGCTATCACCTTGCATGCTTCCTTGTCCAAAGAAATAATAAAAAAATCCACTACTTGATTGTTGATGATCAGGATCTTGATAGTTCATTGAAGATTGATGGTATGGTAGAGGTTGATTACTATCAGCATATTAATCATATGCACTGAAGTAAGGATACTGATAAGATGGTGGATAATACCCCTGACTACTCTGAGATAATTCACCAAAACCAAAGTCACTAAAACTTTGTGCAATGCTCGAAGAGGAAGAATCTTCTAGTGTAACATTTTGTTGCTTTCTTCCTCTACTAGACTGTGATCTACCTCTTCTGCTATCACCACATGAATGATCAGAAGGAACCATATCTGGCCTTCATGTAGTCATATCAATCATTAGGCTCTTGTCACGACGATTATATGGAATTTCCTGATATAGATCATTTTGCCTATATTCATCATCCTCTTCATCATTATCATCACTTTTTTCAACTTCTGCATCAGCACCACCATAACCACTATTATTACTAGGAGGGCTTAAACCACCACTATTTTCATCAGAACCTGCATCATAATCATCACCAGCTTCTATATCTTCATCATTAGTATCAATTCTAGGCAATCACTCTGAATTTTGTACTCCATCTAATACAGGGCCTTCTCTTTCTTCAATCCAAGGAGATAATGGATCTTCTTCTTGAAATATGTAGTCAAGATTAATTGGATTGAAATTAACTTCAATTTCATCTTAACTTCTTCTTTGTTCATGTCTTATTTTCAGCTTCATATTGTAATATGTGAAGACAAGTTTTTGTAGCTTTTGTACTTGAGTCTATTCCTTGTCTTTCTATGAATGCAGCTGAATATGCTCCAATTTCTCTCACAATTTGTAGCTGAAGTTGTTTTACTAAGAACTTTTATTGCCACACGTTGAAGTTCAGGAGCACATGATCCAAATATCAACCACCATTCAGCTATTTAAATGATCAAGCATAATGAATAATTATTTGTCATATAAAAGTATAAATAAATTTTAAATAAATTTACTTGTACAAAAAAGAGAAAAAAATATTTTACCTGGATTCATTCTAGCCCAAGCTCTTTGAGCTTGTGGTGTGCCAAATGATTCACGTTTTTTCCTAAAAATCATCAACTATATAAAATAATATAATATGTTAATAAGTAAATATATAATATTTAATTATAAATTTATAAGATTTAAGTATAAAAATTATTTACTAACCCGATTCAAAGCTTTAATTTGATCATTGATGTGTGTGAAATAACATCATGTTTTGTTCTTGTTTTGCATGCATTTTGTAGGCATTTTAAGCATTTTAGTTTTCCTTTTTAGTTAGTTTTTCCCTTAGTTCGGTAAATATGCGGTGTTTTTGGTGTTTTTGTGCGGGATTGTGCTGATTTGACCTTGGATTGAATGGAATGCTCGCATGTTTGAAGTTGGAGCTTAATGGATAGCAATAAAGGTGCAAAAAGGCCATTCTTGTAGAGATCCACGGCCGCCGTGGATCAAACCACGACCATGGATCGAGGGTAACTTTAAGAAGGAAAAAAGGGAATTCCAGGGAGTTCCACGGCCTGGCCGTGGAACCATCCACGGTCGTGGAACTTAAAGGACACAGGATGAGTTTCTGGCAGAGACATCCACGGCTTGGTCGTGGAATGATCCACGGCCGTGGATCGCGGTCTTCTAAATAGTTTTTTAGTTTTTCTTTTATTTCTTTTTGGGACTTTTTGGTCAATTAAAACCCTAGGTTTATAAATAAGGGTTCTGAATTCTATCTTGGATTCGAACCTAGTTTTGGAAGAGGCACAAAGGAGGCTAGGGTTTTTGATCTTCATCTTTCTCCCTACTTCTTCCATTGTTACGGGTTTGAGATGTTTTTAAGTTTGATTTCTGTTTCCTTCTTCTCTATGTCTGAGTAGTTACTTTTGTTTCTAGGATTGAGCAATACCCTTTGATACATTGATAATGATGAATTGACATTGTTTTCCCCTTTTATTAATCTTGATTGTTCATTGATTCAATTCTTATTGCTCTTATTCATGTGAATTTGCTGGCCACTTATTTGCATCTCATAGGCATTTAGGGACGTACTGAGAGGTGAACCTAAGTGTTGGAACCATAAGAATTGAACTTAAGGTCTAAATCACGAGAGTAATTTTAGCCTTTCGAGGATTCAATGAATTACCACAAAGCGTAATGGGTTCAATTTAAATTCAATTACCACAGAGTAGGAATTGGTTTAATTGGGCACCTGATCTTGTATCTTGAGAAAGAACATTAACTAATTTAGGGTAATTCACCTTCAATTGAATTTCAGATTTAATAAAAGGGTTGTCAATTAGGATTTATCTTGTATCATTGTGGTATCCCAATCTTGGAAGCTTTCTTTAATCGAAAACTCATTTCTTGATTACTTGCTATTTTTGTTCAATTTCGTTTTTCTTAATTTTATTTAATTGTGTTGTTACTACGTTCTTCTTTATCAACAATCAAATTTTTGTTTAATTAAATTAAATTAATTAATTAATTGATATTCATAGACATAGTCCCTGTGGATTCGATCTTTTATTACTTGACGACGTTTATGTGCATGTACACTTGCGGATTTCACGCATCAAGTTTTTGGCGCCAATCTTCCCGTATGTTTGGGACTGTGTTTTTCTTGAATATTTTTTAATTTTTAATTTAATTATTTTAAACCTTTTTATTTTTACCATATTATTACGTTCTTGTTTTCTCTTTGACTCTCTGCATGTAATTTCTCTGGTTTATGCAAAGTACTAGACGTTTCGGGACTCTTATTGAAGCTGATTCTGAAATTGAAAGAACCGTGCATCAAAGGAGAAGACAACGAAGGCAAAGAGCGAGAGAAATATTCGAACCAACACTTGTCATTTTTAATTTGAAGATAATAAACCTTTAAAGGAGTATGCAGCCCCTAATGCTCGGGGTTTGCGATCTGGAATTGCTCGGCCAGACATTGAAGATAGGCACTTCACCATACCTCCTGCCTTACTTTCTATGATAAGGCAGAACCAGTTTGGAGGTTTACCCTCGGAGGACCCAAATGATCATGTGGAGATGTTCTTAGAATTCTGTGAGACTCTCAAAATTGAAGGTGCCTCAGTTGATGCCATTCGCCTCCGATTGTTTCCATTATCATTAAGGGACAAGGCTAGAGCTTGGTTGAAATCGGTACCCACCGATACTTTAACTACTTGGGACCAATTGGAGCAAGCCTTTTTAGACAAATTCTTTCCACCTTCCAAGACTGCTTACCTAAGGACCCAAATCACAAGCTTCGTTCGAGAAAGATGGAGAGTCATTGTCGAAGCTTGGGATAGATATAAGGCTTTCTTGGGAAGCTGCCCATACCAGGTTAGAGAAGTAGTTGATTGTTCACACCTTCTACAATGGATTAGAATATTCTTTGAAGGTGTCTCTTGACTCCGAAATTATTGGTGGTGGAGCTTTGATGAATGAAGGCCGACAGAGGCCTATGAGATAATAGAGAGTGTAGCCTCAAACCATCACCAATGGGCCGTTGAAAGAGGTAACAACCCGAGAAAGCTCTCGAAGGTAAGTTTGAGGTAGATGGTGTTAGTTTAATTATGGCTAAGTTTGACTCATTGAATAAACGTTTTGATAAGCTTGAAAAGGTAGTGCTAATGCTATAAGTACCGCTAACATTTTTTGTGAGATTTGTGGATACAGGGACATATGAGTGCGGCTTGCATGCTGAAAATGGTTCCTCACAAGGCACTTCGGTGGAGCAAGTGGAATCATGTCACAATTTCTATGATATTCCACCGAAGGTGCGCAATGATCCATATTCACAGACTTATAATCCCAGTTGGAGGTCTCATCCCAACTTCTCCTATCGGAACAATCAATATCAAGCTGGCCAAGGTAGTGCTCAACCCTCTTCTGGATTCCCCCAGGTACAAAAGTCTAAACTCGAAACTCTCCTTGAAAATTTTGTAGAGAGTCAAACCAAGCAAAATGAAGAGTTTAGGCACCATGGTCAAATTGTTAGTGAGTCTATTAAGGAATTGACATCTAAGGTAGATAACTTAGCTATTCATAACAAGATGTTAGAGACTCAAATAGCCCAACAAGCTAGCTCTTCACATAGACCACACGGGAAATTTCCAGGACAGCCTGAAATAAATCCTCATAAACATTGTAAGGCTGTGAGTTTAAGAAGTGGAAAGAAATTAAAAGATTCCAAGGGTAAAGGGAAGTGTGACAAAGATGAGGGGAATGAAGAAAAAGAAATAACTAGGACACAACCCTTAGAAGAAAAAGAGACCAATGAGAAAGTGCCTGAGTATGTACTCCCTGAGCCATACCAACCCCCGGTGCCCTTCCCTCAAAGATTGGCCAAGGCCAAGCTAGATAAGCAGTTTGGGAAGTTTCTTGAGGTCCTTAAGAAGTTGTACATTAATGTACCCTTCACTGAGGCGTTGCAACAAATGCCTACCTATGCTAAATTTCTTAAGGACATTTTGTCTAATAAGAGAAAGCTAGAGGAGTATGAGACCGTAGCGTTAATGAGGAGTGTAGCGCTTTAATTCAAAATAAGTTGCCTCTTAAACTCAAAGATCCTGGTAGCTTCTCTATTCCCTGTTTGATTGGTAACACCAGTTTTGATAAGGCTCTGTGTGATTTGGGGGCTAGTGTTAGTCTTATGCCCCTTTCTGTGTGTAAAAAGTTGAAAGTGGGTGAGCTGAAACCCACAACTATCTCTCTTCAATTGGCGGATCGGTCAGTCAAGTACCCCGTAGGCATCTTGGAGGATGTTCCCATTAAGGTTGGTAAATTTTATATGCCTGTGGATTTTGTTGTGCTTGATATGGAAGCTGATGCTACAATGCCGATCATACTTGGGCGCCCATTCCTTGCCACTGGAAGGGCGATCATTGATGTCCATGAAGGAAAATTGACTTTGCGATTAAATGATGAGGAAGTAGTTTTTGATGTTTTTAAATCTGAAATTAATTCTAATTCCTCAAATTCATGTAATCGCATAGATGCTACTAATGTTGTGGATAGTGTTGTGCTTTCAGGTATGCAGGAATCAGTGACTGATGCTATGCCCTACAAGGAAGGACCAAAGAAGCAGAGTGACAAGTGTGACGAGAAGCGTGAATTTAAAATCGGGGATAAAGTTCTTCTTAATAACTCGCTTCTACGTTTCTGTCCTAATAAGTTATGGTCAAAATGGTCAGGACCATATGAGATTGTTCGAGTTTTATCCTACAGTGTGCTTGAGGTGAAGAAAGAAGGCCATAAACCTTTCATGATAAATGGCCAGAGAGTGAAACACTTTGAAGGAGTGGGGATCGAGCACTACTCCGTAGATGTCACAAAAGGGCACGAAACCCCGACCAAAGTCAAGCTAATGACTTTAAACAAGCGCTTCTTGGGAGGCAACCCATGTTATCTTATTTTTCTGTTTTATTTCATCTTTTTCTTTTAATTTTGTTTGTTAGATTGTTGTTTTGATGTTTGTCTTTTGGATTTTGTTTAGGTTTGACCCTTTTTGAAGTTGAATTTAGAAGAAGAGTGAAGTCAGAAGGTTCCACACCCAGCTCACGAAAAATTCCATGGCCATGGATTGAACACCAGGAGATTTTCCACCACCGCAGTGAGTTCTTTTCTTTTCTCCCTTCTCTTGTTATAGATTTTTACATTGGGGACAATGTAAGTTCTAAGCTTGGGGGGGTATTTTTATTTTCATTTTCTTATTTTCATTCTCATTAGTTTCATGCATTTTCATGTCTTGTTTTGCATTGCATTTTCATGTTACATTTTCACACCATCATATCTCTTGGGTTTTTGGTTGAACTTGTGCCCCTCTCTTTTGGGGATTTTGAGATGATATTGATTTGGAACCCAATTTGTTGATTCTTGTGATAGGCTATAGGCATTGTTTTAATTTGATAGTAGAGGTGATCTTTTGATAGTTGATAATTAACATAATGTTCTCTGAATTTGTGCTTCTCATTGAATTTTTAAACCTCTAAATGTGAGTTTTGAGCCTGTATGGGATATATGCACTATATGATTTTGTTCCCATTCTTTGTGTTGAGTGATATTCCTCATTGATCTTGTGCTCTAGAACTTGATTTGAAACCATTTTGAGGCAAAATTTTTGGTTGCATGCTTGAATGTGATTAAGGCATCTTAGGTATTTTTCTGGCCTTTTGAATTTGTTACACTTTCATCCACTAGTTGCTCATTTTGAGCTTATTGCATAATTAATTTTCTTGATGCCTATGATGATATATTATTGGTAATCATTTAGAATATTAAATGGAGCAAAGTGGGTTTGAAAGTTGTGAAAAGTGTGTAGGGAATCATATGTGAATGACATTTCTCTTTCTCAAAAAAAAAAAAAAAAAATAAGAGGTGCAAATAAAAGAAAATCATAAGAAGCTTGAGAAAAAAAAAAGAGGAGAAAGAGAAGAAGGAAAAGAAAGGAAGAAAATACTTAGAAATGTGGAGTTATGCTTTTGATTGAAAAATTGTCTTTGCTCCATTTAAGTTCTATTGGATTACTTGTGCTTATTGAAAATTTTGATGAGCCCTTTGTGCATATCTTCCTTTCCTTACCTTACCTAACATCATTCCCATGGCCCCATTACAACCCTTAAAAGACCTTTTGATTCTTGCATGCATGCTAATTATTAGTGGAAATTTGGTTTCTTATCAAGCATATGGAAGTGCATTTTCTTTGAAGGATTTTGAGCGCATTGTCTTCACCCTTAAACACTCTGAGTGTGGTTAGTGGAGTGAACTTAATTCAATCAGTGAGAATGCATGATTTCTGAGAACTTAGCCTCTAATTGGACTTGATTTTGATTACCTCTCAGATTCTTTTGTTGTCTTAGCCTATTGCTTGGATTTTGTTTTCTCGGGTTCCTTATTCTTTATTGTCTTTTGATCCCACATCTTGATTTGACATTGGTTATTGCTTGGGGACAAGCAAAGTCTTAAGCTTGGGGGGATTTGATGTGTGTGAAACAACATCATGTTTTGTTTTTGTTTTGCATGCATTTTGTAGGCATTTTAAGCATTTTAGTTTTCCTTTTTAGTTAGTTTTTCTCTTAATTCGGGTAACTGCGGTGTTTTTGGTGTTTTTGTGCAGGATTGGTGCTGATTTGACCTTGGATTGAATGGAATGCTCGCATGTTTGAAGTTGGAGCTTAATGGATAGCAATAAAGGTGCAAAAAGGTCATTCCGAGAGATCCATTAGTATTCGCCCGTGGATCAAACCACGGCCATGGATCGAGGGGTAACTTTAAGAAGGAAAAAAGGGAATTCCAGGGAGTTCCACGGCCGTGGAACTTAAAGGACACAGGATGGGTTTCTGGCAGAGACATCCACGGCCTGGCCGTGGAATGATCCATGGCCGTGGATCGCAGTGCGCAGTAGTTTTTTTAGTTTTTCTTTTATTTCTTTTTGGGGCTTTTTGGCCAATTAAAACCCTAGGTTTATAAATAAGGGTTCTGAATTCTATCTTGGATTCGAACCTAGTTTTGAAAGAGGCACAAATGAGGCTAGGGTTCTTGATCTTCATCTTTCTCCCTACTTCTTCCATTGTTACGGGTTTGGGATGTTTTTAAGTTTGATTTCTGTTTCCTTCTTCTCTATGTCTGAGTAGTTACTTTTGTTTCTAGGATTGGGCAATGCCCTTTGATACATTGATAATGATGAATTGACATTGTTTTCCCCTTTTATTAATCTTGATTGTTCATTGATTCAATTCTTATTGCTCTTATTCATGTGAATTTGCTAGTCATTTATTTGCATCTCATAGGCATTTAGGGACGTACTGAGAGGTGAACCTAAGTGTTGGAACCATAAGAATTGAACTTAAGGTCTAAATCACGAGAGTAATTTTAGCCTTTCGAGGATTCAATGAATTACCACAAAGCGTAATGGGTTCAATTTAAATTCAATTACCAAGAGTAGGAATTGGTTTAATTGGGCACGGATCTTGTATCTTGAGAAAGAACATTAACTAATTTAGGGTAATTCACCTTCAATTGAATTTCAGATTTAATAAAAGGGTTGTCAATTAGGATTTATCTTGTATCATTGTGGTATCCCAATCTTGGAAGCTTTCTTTAATCTGAAAACTTCTTTCTTGATTACTTGCTATTTTTGTTCTGAATTCTGTTTTCTTAATTTTATTTAATTATTTTATTACTACGTTCTTCTTTATCAACAATCAAATTCTCTTTTTGTTTAATTTAATTAAATTAATTAATTAATTGGTATTCATAGACATAGTCACTGTGGATTCGATCTTTTTATTATTTGACGACGAAACTATACACTTGCGGATTTCAAGCATCAATCATCCATGTTTCTTTCAAATTAGATCGTGACGCTACTAGTTCCATCAAAAGTTTCTTTATAAACATCAGATCCATGTTCAACTCCATATTGAAATTGTGAGTTAAGAAAATAACCTAAAAAAAAGTTAATCAATTATTAAGCATAGAGGCATGAATATAAAATTTTATAACAAAATAAAAAATTATAAATTATATCGATTATTGACGTACCTGCAGAATGAAGATCATAATGCATGAATCTCCAGCGCTGGTCTATTATTTCATTATATCTTGTATGATATCGAGAATTTTGCTTGATAGATTGTTTGGCTCGCTCTATGGCTTCATAAAGAAAACCCATTGTTGGCTTCACGTCACCGTCGACTAGCCTCAAGACTTTTACAAAAGGTTTAAATACTTTCAGTAGATCAATAGCCTTACTCCAGAATTCACTGCTCAAAACAATTTCTCTTGCTTCAAATGTTGGTCCTTTTTTCTCTTTCCCAAACTTAGATCTTCTAAATTCTTTTGAGTTAAACATGTTTCTTAAACCTTGCTTTTGCTTCATAATAGCTTGAAGCTGCAAGAACTGTGTTGCAAATTGAGTTATGCCAAGACGGACAATTTCTCTACCTCCAGTATATTTCTTCATCAAATTTACTGTCCATATGTGGTTATAGATGAAAGTTGTCACTGTCTTTGCATCATTTAATAGTTTCTTCACATTTTACTTTTTCCCTATATCTTCCAAGCAAAGATCCAAACAATGAGCTTCACGTGCATGCACCAATACAGATGTGGCCTCTTTTCCATCAATTTTTTCCCAGCTGCTTTTAGTGCTTTTTCATTGTCTGTAACCACTTGGACTACATATTCTTCTCCAACTTCATATACAACTTTATCAACCAATTAGAAGTAATAATTTGTATTTCTAATATCAACACCAGAAGCATCAACAGATTTTAAGAAAATTGTCCCATTGCTACAATAAACAAGAAAATTAATAATATGTGTATGGTTTATACTATCAGTCCAACCATCACACATTATTGTGACTCCTCTTTCTTTCCAAGTACCCTTTAGTGTATTTATCCATTTTTGTATTTTTTTATATTCAACTTCCAAATACACATCTGAAACTTCATAAGGAGTTGGGCACTTAACTCATTTTCCTACCTCATTTGCTTCAACAATCAAAGCATGCAACCAAGGAGAATCAGCTAAATTCATAGGCAAACGCTCATAAATTAGAAACTTGCTTACTGCTGCTCCAAGTGTTTTTTTTAGTGTTTTCATCCAACCACCAAAAACTTTTGGTTGCTTCACACTTTTACTTCTCACAAGGTTAACATCTGTAAACCTCAAAGAAGTAGAAATATCTTGTGGCCTTCTAACTTCATTAACACTTGCACGAGAGCTTCCACCCTCTTCATATATATTTTCAGATCCCCCTATTTGTTGTCTGAATCGTTGTCTATCTTCCTATTCATGTTGTGATATAAGGCTCTCCTGTGTAGTTAGCCTGATTTGTTCATCAATATGGTATTCCACGTCTTCCTCTTCAACATTTCCCTTTAAACCTTCTTCGAATTCTTCTTTTCTTTTTTTAGAGTTAATTTTTTTTGCTTTCCCATCCATGAGGAGTTTCATCATATTCTCTCTGACAAATGTGTTGACTCTAGGACAACCTGCTACTTGCCCTTTAAAATGCGCTATGTGTAGCTTCAATCTTGTAATGCCACCCTTTATTACTTTTTCACAAAATTTGCATGTGATGTTTCGATTTCCAGGTACAACTATTCCGAAATGACATCCAATATCATCACTTGGAGCACCCTCCAATCTTCTTGTAGGAAATTCTTCTCTTGGCGGCATTATTTAAATTTTATAATACCTATTTACAAAAATAAATTATAACAATTATCGATAATTAATTTAATTATCACTATTACTAATAACCCAATTAACAATCATCAATAATTAACTTTAACTTCAAAGTTAAAACTTTTAATATAGACTACTAATTATTTTCTTTTAAATAAACAATTAAGTAATTAAATTAATTATCACTATTTCTAAAACTTCATCAATAATTAACTTTAATTTTAAACCCTTAATATAAGCTACTAATTAATTATAACTATTCTTAACTTAATTAATTTTCACACACACTATTATAAAAAATTTTAATTTTCTCACCATTTTTTTAATTTCCTTTTCCCTAATTTTTTCCACTATTTTCTTCAAAAAATTTCCCCAAAATTTCCCCCTTCCTTCCTCATTTCAAATCCCTCCCAAACCCAACCCACTTTCTTGCCCACCCAATTTTTTCCCCTATGGCCTACCACCACCCCAACCCCTTTCTCATTTTATTTTCCCCAAATTCCCCCATCCTCTCTCTCTCTCCCTTCCCAGCTCTCTCTCCGTCTGTATCTCCTCCTCTTTCTCTTCATTTCTCTCGCTTCCTTTCTTCCTCTCTCGCCTCCCTCTTCGTCTTCCTTTCTTTCTCAGTTTCTTCCTCTCCATCTCTGCCTCTCAGATCATCCTTTCTCTTTCTCCCAAATTTTCACTTTCATGGTCTCACCCACCACCCCCCTGTCAACCTCCCAAATCTCACACAAACCCAACCCCAACCCCAACCCCAAGATGCATGCATACAGAGAAACTGAGAAAGTAAGCATAAGAGAGACTGGGTCTGGGAGAGATGAGCTCACCTGCGAAGTACCGGAGCAAGATGGTGAGTCCGTGATCTGGGATCTGCAGGATGGGGACTGGAGTGGAGAAGGAGATGGTTTTCAGAGAGAATGAGAGATAGTCAGATAGAGATAGATCTGCTCATCTGCAAGATGGTTTTCAACTATAAGGTGAGTCCGTGAGTTCGTGAATGATATTTTGTTTGAATGTTTTCTCCTTTTTCCTGTTGATGAAATTATTGGGCTGATGCGGAATCTTTTCCGTGCTCTGAGTGCTCTAACATTATCGATTTGAAAGAAAAAGCAGAACGGAGCACCGCTGCAGCCCGTTGCGGCCACAACGCCGTTCCGTTGCTGCTGCAACACCGTTCTGTTGCGGCTGTTTTATGCGATTTTCGTTTACACTGCAATTGCGGTCTGATGTCATTGTGGCACGGTCCGCAACGGCAATATTGCGGCCGCATCAAGTGATGCGAACCGCAATTTAGAACCGTGCTCAATCTAGTACAAGTACCATTATTTTTGTGGAACAACTAGACATGAGGATAGGCATTGCTCTGCTTTGATTCAACATAAACTTTCGAGGAAACCCATAACAAAAGAGTATGGTGCTTGGATGATTGGAGAGCCCATTGGAGACAAGCGTGAACCATATGGCCACCCAAAAAATGCTAGAAAATTCTCCTGCCCAACTCTTATAGCCCTTAACTCTACTATACAAGGCCTACTTGAGAAGGTGTCCTCCCACTTCTCCTCCTTGACCATGATGGGAACACAGACGAAATCTCCCTTAGAGAGTGTACCTAAACAACCAACTATTGTGGAAACTCAGTCTCATCAGTAGGTAAACAAGTAAGCCCAAGGAAGTCCCCCTTGCAGTTAGTGTCCCCTCCCATGGCAGGCTTAAATATCGTAGATCACCCCCTAACCTCGGCTAAAATGGAAGACCTAAACTCATAAGCAGATAATGGTGGTCTTGATTCCCAAAATGTCAGCAAGCTAACTAGCCCCTCTTCGATGGCCTCACCTTTGCGAGCTGTGGATCCACCAAGAAAAAAGGAAGGGCTAGGAAGAAGAAAAAAAAAAGCCTCCAATTGCGGGACAAATGCAAATCTTGGAGCACCAATTGACAGAGTCACTATTGAGGAAGCTACTGAAGTCCCAACTTCCAAGAAGCGGGCCAAGTTGATATGAACGTGGATGGAAAGAGAGTTTGCTAAGAGGTGCCATAAAGTGGTAGCATTTTTGACTAGTTATATGTGTGTTTAGTAGTTTGTGGTGTTGTCATCCTTCTAGGCAAGTTGGAAGTGATATTGGGAAGTTTCCCGTTTTATGTCCTTTTAGAACTTTGTTTTCCACTCATTTTAAATAATGAATCATTTTATCTTTGGCAACAAAAAAAAAAGCTTAATAGTTTTATTTACTTTTAATTTACTTATCAAATCTATTTCATGGGAGTGTTTATTGTCACTTTTATTTATTTATTTTCATCTTTAAAAAATGACCTTGCTATTCATTCTAATCTAAACATTAATCAGTTATTTAACACTTAATTAATTTTAATCTTTTACTTTTCAATGTATCTTTAAAGGAAAAGCTTTATTTAATCCCTAAAGTTTTCACAAAATTTCAATTTAATTCCAAAAGTTTTTTTTATTTCATTTTCATTCTTAATGTCTCAAAAAAATTTCTCAATTACCTTTATTGTAAATGCTGTCTATTTTCCATATGACGATGACTAACGTGATTGTTTTTATCCCACGTAGCTGTTTTGCACCTAACGTGGATTCCACGTGGCACCTACCCAGATTAAAATTTTAGTGAAACATGAAAGACGTAAATAGGATAAAACAAAAACTTTTATAACCAAATTGAGACTTTCGTGTGATGTGAGAGACGCACATATGATTTTAACCTACAAACAATTGTCAATTTCAGGGTTGTAGAGATTAGTCTCATATGTTTCAAGTTTTTTTAGTCTGAAACTCTCTAAGCAATTTGATGGCTTGATTACGCCTAAAGAATAACATAATAATTGTAGCACAACTTTGGGACGTCGATTTCACAGAAAGACAAATTAAAAGAATAACTAAAGAAACAAAAAAATAAAGAAAAATATCAAATGATTAAAAATAAATAAATGTTAATTTAAATGTAAAATTAAGTAAAGCAAAGTAAAATAAATTGAGTTTTATATCAGATATAAGATGACTAAAGTTTAGAATCCATCAAGATTAATTTTAACATTAACAATGTCAAATTATTTTACCCACATAATTTAACTCATGAATATCTAGTGAAAAATATATGATCATGAAAAATATATCAATAAAGTATTAAAAATAATAATCACATATATGATAAAATTTTCTTAATTAATAGTAATTATTAAACCATCAAATGTATCCTTAATAAAAATCACAATTGATATCCAACAATTACTATTAATATTCAAATAACATAAATAAATTACAAAATATGAAAAAAATATGATTAAATTCATCAAAAATTCATTTATAAAATTTGATGGAAAATAAAATTAATAAACATTAAATTTTAAAATTGAGTAAAAATAATTTAACATAATAATATTAAAATAATCAAAATTTTATCATCTTTTTAATATAAAAAATTTAATAAAATATAATAAAATTAGAGAACAATAAAATAATCTCACTTAAATTTTCTATAGCGCACACTTTACTGAAACGTTGCTTTCTTTCCCAATCCGTTTCTTCTCTCTCCTACCGATACGGACCAGCATCACGTCCCTCCTGCGCAGTGCCTCGTACAGCGCACTCATCTGCTGCCTGTTGTGTGTTACGCGCTGGCTCTTGCTTCTTTTATATTGTGCACAGTGCCGTGTTTCTTTTCTATTTGCTTTTCTTTGTGACGGCCCAAATCTGTTTCTTTTCTATTTCTTCTGCTGTGCCCTTTCTTCTTTTAGGCTTTGTTGGGCACGGCCCACGTCTCCACACAACAGCCCTCAATTCTCAATTGTTGCTTTTGTGCAGCACAACTTCAATTCTTCAATATTGTTTCTTTCTTCACAACGCTACACACGTATGTATACAGTAGCACTCTGTTTCTTTTTTTATTTATTTGGACTTTGAATCCTGCTTCAAATTTGATTGACTTTTCTTGTTTTTTATAAGCTCTGAAATTAAATATAAAAGTTTATTTAAAAGTATTTTAAAGTAAATAAAAACTTAATTAAAAATATACATTAATTTAATAATTTTTATTTACATTTTAATATTTTAATCAATAATAAAATATTTAGAGAATACTTTAATATACTCATCATGACTTCAATAGCGTGACTAATACACTCATCATGACTTCAATAGTGTGACTAACTAAAGTCAACCCAAATTCAAATAGCAAGAGGTGACAAACCTCATTTTCTCACAAATTCAAGTTGAACTAATGTCAAAACTTAGAACCAATAGAAACATAAATAGGACCACCACCATCCACCCTTACAATTTTACTCCAACCACAATCATCAAATAGAATCACCACCATCGACAACTAAGTTCTTCTCCTTGCCATAACCAAAATAATTGATGTTTATGATTTTAAATAGGCTAAATCTTATTTACATTGCTCATATTTCACGAAAGTTTATATCTGGTAAGGTACCATATGGGATTCACATCAAGTGCCACTAGGAATGACAAAATTACCCGTGTCTATGGGGATCCGCAAGGATTACCCACGATGGGGTAGATGATAGGTACCCGTTTAATAAATGACGACGAGACGGAGATTATAGTACTCATCCTGCGGGTACTCGTAAATCCGTGAAGTATACTTTTTCATTTAATATATATCATATATTATGTTTTTTCTTTTCTTTTTTATTTTGAAATGAGATGAAAATATATATTTTCTTATTATTTTACAATTTTTTTATTGAATGAGTTCACAATGATAAAACTTGTTAAAAAATATATATATATCATCCATGTAATAGTTATTTATATAGATTGATTATTACAAAATATAATTAAATTTAATACATTATTTCTAATATTATTTTAATTTTCTAAGAATCTTATATAGTTGAACAAAGTTGTGGTATGGAGTGTTAAAATTTATTTTATTTTTTGATAATTTTTAAGATTTTATTTTAAATTATTAATTACATGTGAATACCCACCTACTTGTGGGGATACCAAATGAGTACCAGTGATGGGGACGGGAGCGGGGACGGGCGAAGCACTACCCGCCCTTGGCCTACCTCGTTGACATCCCTAAGTGTCACATGAGACCCATATCATGTGACATGTGGGATCCACGTCAAGTGCAAAAATAGCCATGTTGGATAAAAATAGGCATATATACATCACGTCTGCCATTGCTATTTAGAAAATAGACGATGTCTGCAATAAGGACAACATTGAAACTATTTTGAGATATTAGAAACGAAATTGAAACAAAAAAATCTTTTGAGACTAAATTAAAATTTTGTGAAAACTTTAGGAACAAAAATAGAGTTTTTGTCTATCTTTAAATGTACATTGTATCTTTCTATTTTTCTTATTTAGCCCTTGAAATAAAAAAACTAGAAAACAAAAAGAAAAATGAAAGACATATATAGTTGTAATAAACAAATATACCACATATTTATAAGTGTTTTCTTGTTAGCATTTTCTCTGTCAATTTATGAGTTCATGAATACATTAAGCTTAGTTAATTGTGTGTGTGTGGCTAAGTGCTAACTTGTGTTCGAAAAATTCAACACAAAAGATTAATCATTTGGAAGATTATGGTTAAATATTTAGAACTTCTTTTTACAGTAATTTTTTATATTACAATTATTTTATTTACTATTTATTGTCATATTATATAAACTTTTATTGACTATTAGCTTTTTACTCGTCGTACGCATGTTAATACTTCTCTGATGATGAAGGTTCTCTGAATTTGGACCAAGGCATTAATAATGATTCCTTGGTTTCAGATTCTGAGGAGGAAGGGGTTAATGGAGTATTGATGGGAAAAGCCACTCAAAATGATTTAAATGCCCAAGAGGGACTATCTAGTAACTCCTCTAACGGCGCTACCAGTTTGCCATTAGTCCTACGGCGGCCTCTTATTGACCAATCAACCCATACACAGTCAGATCAGAATGAAAAAGACGTCTCTATGGGTTCCTCCATCTCCGATTTTGATATACAACGGTGTAATTTGAAGATCTTGTTAAAGAATGAGGGTATGGTAGCAGAGAAGATTTGGGTCTTGGCCAAGGAATTGGGGGTGTCTGGCTCAAAAGAAGATGGTGAATATGTTAAGCTTTTACAACAAATGAAGGCTAGAGATGGTTTGGAGAAGGTACAGAGGGATTTGCAGAAGGCTCCAATATGAGAGCTGTTATCTATAATGTGAGGGGGCTTGACAACCGGATTAAGAAGGTAATATCTGGAGGCTTATTGTTGCGGGGCAGTTTGATATAAGTTTGTTTCAAGAAACAAAGTTGACTCTAGTTGATGATAAGGTGGTTGAAGGTTTGTGGGGTCGATCCACTTGTTAGTGGGTGTATAGTTCAGCTTCTGGACTTTCAGGTGGGCTCCTCTCTATCTAGAAGTCTGACATTATGAAATTGTTATTTTTTTTCTCTGGTGAAGGGTTCTTAGGAGTGTGTGGGGAATGGGGTCAAAGTGGTAAGAGATGTTTCTTAATCAATGTGTATTCTCCATGTTCGCTGTCTAGTAAAAAGAAATTGTGGAGGGAATTGCTGATGTCTAAAAGGGGCTTCAGCAGTGATCTATGGTGTGTAATTAGGGATTTTAATGTTGTGAAGTGTAGAGATGAAAGAAGAGGTTTGAGTTAACAGGAAAATATCAGGGAGCAGGAAGAATTCCAGCAGTTTATGGAGGACATGGCCTTGGTTGATGTTCCGATGCTTGGGAAGAAGTTCACTTGGTTCAGAGCTGATGGGTCTGCTATGAGTAGGCTTGATCGTTTTTTAATATCAGAAGATTTGATTGATCTTTGGCAAATAACATCTCAGTGGGTTGAAAAGAGGGACATTTCTAATCATTGCCCAGTAGTTTTGAAGAGTGGTTATTCTGACTGGGGTCCTAAGCCTTTTAGTTTTAATAATTGCTGGATGAGGCATCGTGATTTTGTTCAACTTGTTACTAGTTGTTGGAGAGAGTTTGAGGTGGGTGGCTAGAAAATATACTCTTTCAAGGAAAAATTGAAGCTCTTGAAGTAGAGGCTTAAAAGGTGGAACAAGGAGGTGTTTGGTTTTTTGGACTTGAAAGTAGATCAGTTGGTTGATGAAATGAACCTACTGGATGATAAGGTAGCTTTTGGTGATTTGCTTCCTTTAGATGTTGTGCAAAGAAGGCAACTCTTAGTAGATTTGTGGCACCAACTTAGTCTTAAAGAGAGCTTTGTTTTTCAGAAAGCTAGAATTAGATGGCTAAAGGAAGGGGATGCAAACTCAGCTTTCTTTCACTCGTGTCTTCGTTCTTGACGGAATGTTAATCGGATTGTGGCTTTTAAGACAGGGGATCGGTGGATTGAGGGGGTTGAAGAGATAAAAGTAGAGGTTGCAGATCACTTTCAGAGGGTTTACTTAGACCATGAAATGAATCGCCTTGTGCTGGATGAGATTATTTTTAAGAAGGTATCTTGTGTAGATATTAATGTTCTTTCTGCTCCCTTTTCTGTTGATGAGATCAAAGAGGCAGTGTGGAGCTATGATGACAACAAGAGTCCTAGGCTAGATGGTTTTAATTCCAGTTTTTTCAAAAACTGTTGGGACATCATAAAGGTGGAGGTATGTGAAATGGTTGAGGAATTCTATTTTAATGCTAAGTTCCCTAAGGGTGTCACTTCTTCGTTTATTGCTTTGGTGCCTAAGATTGAAAATCCTCATCACTTGTCTGAGTTTAGATCTATCTCTCTCATTAGTAGTATCTATAAAATTATCTCGAAATTGCTAGCTTTGAGACTAAAAAAGGTGTTAGGGGCTGTTATTTCTACATGTCAGACTGTTTTTCTCCCAAAAAGACAAATTTTAGATGGTGTGCTGGTTTTAAATGAGTTGGTTGATTTGGCAAAGAGATCTAAGCAAGAGTGCATTATATTAAAGGTCAATTTTGAAAAGGCCTATGATTCAGTGAGTTGGTGTTTTCTAGATGATATGATGGGTAGAATGGGTTTCTGTGCTAAATGGAGGGAGTGGATTAAAGTGTGTATTTTTTTAGGTTTAGTTTCTGTGTTAGTGAATGGTAGCGCATCCCATGAAGTTCCTCTGAATAAAGGTCTATGACAAGGAGATCCGCTTGCACCTTTTCTCTTTCTTATAGTGTCTGAAGGGTTATGTGGTTTAATGGGAAGGGCAGTTAAGCTAGGGAAATTCTAGGGTTTTCAGGTTAGAGAAGAGACTAATATTTCTTTATTGCAGTATGCTGATGATACAGTTTTGGTGGAAAAGGCAACTTAGGAGAATCTGTGGATGCTAAAAACTGTTCTTAGAAGCTTTGAATTAGCATCAGGCTTAAAGGTCAACTTTCATAAGAGTAACTTATTTGGCATTAATGTGGAGGATAACTTCTTGTCAGCAGCTTCTAATTTTGTCCATTGTCTTATTAGAAGCTTTCCTTTTAAGTTTCTTGGTTTTCCAATTGGTGCTAATCCGAGAAAAGCTACTACTTAGCTCCCAGTTATTGACTCCATGAAGAGGAGATTAGCCTCGTGGAAGGGTAAGCAGTTATCTATAGGTGGTCGAATCATTCTGGTAAATTCTATTTTATCAAGTTTGCCTTTGTATTTTATGTCTTTTTTCAAAGCTCCAAAGAAAGTCTTAAATACATATTGATTGGGATTCAAAGAGCTTTCTTGTGGTCTGGTTCTGATAACTCTTGGAAAATAACTTGGGTGAATTGGGATAAAGTGTGTCAACCAAAGAATTGTGGGGGGCTAGGGATTAAAAACTTGGAATTATTTAACCTTAGCATTTTGGCTAAGTGGAAGTGACAATTTTTGGTGGATTCTGATGCTGTTTGGTATAAACTTTTATCTCATAAATATGGCTCTCTAGAGCAGGTAACTGTGAGCTCTAGGGGGCACCGAAATACTCCTTCTATTTGGTAGAGGGATCTTTGCTCTATTAAAGGAGTCTCTTGTGCTCCTCCTCTTTGGTTTTCCTCTACGGTGGCTAGAAAGGTTAAGAATGGGGAACACATAAGATTCTAGCATGATTCTTGGATTGACAACTCTTGGATTGACAACTCTTGGATTCACAACTCTAGTCTTAAGGATACTTTTCCTAGACTATATCAAATCTCTTCTGACAAGAATGCATACATTGCTCATATGGGTGAGTGATTTAATGAGGTGTGGTGTTGGAAATGAAGGTGGAGGTGGAATTTGTTTTTGTGGGAAGAAGACCTTCTATCTGAATTATCTTTTTTGTTAAATTCAGTAAGTTTATGCAAGGAGGAGCAAGATGAGTGGATTTGGAAGGAAGTCAGTTCTAAGATCTTTTCCATCAAATCCGCTTATTCTTTTCTGCAAATTCAGCTGAACCTTAGGGCTTCTAATAGTTTGGAAGTTGTCATGTTTAAGCGTTTCTGGAAGTGTCATTTTCCCTTGAAGGTGTTAGTTTTTTCATGGCGTGTACTGATTAGTAGACTGCCTACCCACCTAAACTTACTTCAGAGAGGGGTCTTAAATGAGTAACAAGGGGTTTCTTGTGTCTTCTGTTTCTTGCAAGATGAAGACTCTGATCATTTGTTCTTTTTCTGTCCAGTGTCTTATCAGGTTTGGTCTAATATTTATGCTTGGTTGAGTTTCTTTGCTATCATACCGTATGGTGGTCAAGCTCATTATTTTCAACATGTTAACTGTTTAAGAGGTAAGCGGTTTAGAAATTTTCATCATATTCTCTGGCATGCTGTTACATGGTCTATCTGGTTGATGCGTAATAAGATTTTGTTTAAAAGAGATTCTTTTGATTTGATTAGTGTCTTAAACATTGTTAAAGTTAGATCTTAGTATTGGTTTATGGCAAGCGTGGGGAGTGCTCGGTGCATTTTCTCAGATTGGTATATGTGTCCTATTGAGTGTATTAGGACTTGTTATTGTTCTACTTTTAATTAGACTTTTGTATACGGGTTAAAGTATCCCTTGCACTCTTTTTAATATATCTTTGCTTATAAAAAAATATTGTATATTTTTAAGTCTAACGATGAAATTCTTTTAAAATCTATAATAAGAAATTTATCTCAGTAAATAGAAGTTTTATCTCGTAAGTAAAGAGCAATTTGAAATATAAATAACACCAAACACACACACACACACATATATATATATATTATAATATATAACATTTATATTTTATATGCTGACTTGTTACTAATAGAGAGAAATATAAGGAAAAAGAAATAAAAATGTCAGGTAAAGTATAGAGATTTTGATAAATACATGTAAAATTGTATTTATTGTTAAAAACCATTATCATGTCTTCTTATGGTACACTTTATAATTGACTATGTCTTTGGCAGCCGTTTTCAATTTTTCTGGAGACCAATATTGTGAAGACATATAGTACAAGAGGAAATGTAGAGGTGGTGTTCGTGAACTTCCTGGCAAACATTCAAACTTCCTAACAAACGGTTTTCAAATGGTCGAAGTAATGTATAATAAAATTGGTACAAAATTTTGGAGGTAGGTTTAAGAAGTAAAATGGCAAAAAGACATTTTCATGGGTTTAAGAAGTCAAAAAGTAAAAAAGACATCTTTCATTAAATTAAATTAAATAAGGTGGAGCTTCCCTAACATGGAATGAAGCCACAATAGAGATACCAACATAGAATGAAGTAGCTCTTGTAAATATATATATGGAATCAAGTAGCCCCAACAAAACTACCACATAAAAAGAGTTGTCGACATGGACAATCATATAACATATATAAAGACAATATATATGTTTTCATATTTTAATATGTTATTTTAATATAAAATAATATGTTTAAAAATATATCATATAATAAATATATAATTTCAATAATTAATATGTAATATCTCATATTATAATTTAAAAGAAAAGTGTATATATATCATTACGATTAAATTAAATTTATTGTTTACACATACAAATATAAAAATTTATAATCAAATATTAATTACCTTGACATATATACATTTGTATATTAATTTATATTAAAAATTTTTAAAAAAAAATATCACATATCTTTAGTTAATCACGTTATTAATTATTTTTATTGATAATTGATCTTAAAATCTCAAAAATTTCGTAGGTATCTAATATCATCTTTGTTATATATGTATTGTCACCTAAATTAATTATATTTTTAAATTAATATATTTATTTATATATAATTATTCTATATTATTTATAAAACTTCAATATATACATCACTCAAGAGTGAAAATCTTGCTTGAAAATCATATAATATATAAAGAGAAGATATATATCTTCATATTCTAAATTAAATTTATTGTTCACTCAAAAAATAGAGAAATTTATAATCACATATTAATTACTTTGACATATATACATTTGCATATTAACTCATATTTAAAAATTTAAAAAATTCTCACACATATTTAGTTGATCATGTTATTAATTGTTTTTATTAGTTATTGATCTTAAAATTCTAAAATTTTCGTAAGTATTTGATACTATCTCTGTTATATATGTATTGTTACCATAATTTAATTAATTATATTTTTAAATTACTATATTTATTCATATATAATTATTTTATATTATTTACAAAACTTCAAAATATACATCACACAAAAGTAGATTTTTTACATAAAAATATAGTAAAATTAATTAAATATAATTTATTATGAGGACATTAAGAATTTATTAAGTATTTTTTAAACTAAGAAAATATAGTAAGTTTTTATGGTATACTCTTAATAATAAGTTGATAAAATATTCAAATCATATAATTGTCATATAATCATCATATAATATAATATTTAAAAATAAAATACATGTTTTAGAATTCGACACGTATTTTCTCTGTCATCAATTTAGTATATTTCTTGCTTGACATATATAGTAAGTAGAATAACAAATATTTTGTCAAATGTCATATTATGTGACTATTTTCTATCACAAGTGATTTGATATGACCATTTTTGACAATAGCAATTGAGACTACAAAAATAATTAATGAACATAATTTAAATTTGAATTTTCATCCTAATTGAATGACATTTATGTATCGCTAACTAATTAATTACATCAATCATTTAATATCTTTTATGAATCTCTACCAAAATTATTTTCTATGAATAATATTACTATTCAAATTTAAATAATTTAAATAATAATATAATTAAAACTTTTAAAATTTGAAACTCACCCTTAATGAATGCTATTCATTTACTATTAAATAATTTATATATAATTAATTAGTTTCCTAAACTAATTAGTTTGTTAATTTTTCATTATCTTCCACTAATAAGATTTACATTTAAATAATCCAAACAATAAAAGAATTAAAAAAATTTAAAATTTGAATTTTCAACCAAATTGAATGTCATTTATGTACATTTATTTAATTGCCTCAATGAATTAATATATTAATTATTTATTATATTCTATAAATAATATTACCATTCAAATAATTTAAAACTTTTAATAATAATAATAATAATAATAATAATAATAATAATATAGAAAGATAAAAATAAATATCTAGAAGTTCATCTTAAAAAAATAGTGCACAATACAAACACACACAAAAAAGAATATTCATATAAGATAATAAATAATTAATGACCAATAAATATTATTGTTAAAAAGATATCAATTGCAAGTAATAATAATGTTATTGCTATCAAATTATATTATGGTCATTTTTTAAATTTTATTTCATGTGTATTTGAGTAAAGTAATATTTATTTATCTTTTTATATTGTGGTTATGTTGTTTAGGCCATTAATAATAAATTGTTAATAGTTTATTTCACTTTGTAATAATTTTTTAATAATTTAAAAAATCAATCGTTATCTTTTTAATTTCTCTCATGTTATTTATTCAATTAAGGCATTGACATTAAATTAATGAATAAATGTATAATTTGTCTTATTACTTTCAAATTTGTATTTTTTAATTTATCTTATTAATTTGTATTATTTGATATTATAATATTTTTTCATTGGTTAAGTGAATTATATTAAGTATGTCAATTTGCTGTTTATTATTATAATTCCTTTATTCAAATAATTCATGCACCAACTATTTGTTTATACAAAGAATTAATTATCTATGTAAATGTAATAAAATCATTAATCAAATTAAGGTTATAAATAATTTTTTATGAATTTGGTGCATTAATAATTAGTAGATAGTTTTTGGTTAGATCTTTATTTCAAAATTCTTAACTATTCATTATAATTTAAATTTGTAAAATATATAAGGTAATTAATAATAGAAAAATTTATAAACAATCTTAATATATGAATATTTATGAAATGTATATTTATAAAATAAAATATTGTTATGTTGTTCTTGGGAGATACTTCAGACAAATATTATCAGTATTAATAATTCTAAAAGTAAGTAGATAAGATATTGTTATGATAACAATTAATTCATTGAAGTTGTGGAATCATTGTAAAGTTATGAGATTGCCTAAGAATATGAGGTTATAATCTGCATCTATCATTTTTAAATTTTATGAAATTAAGTCCATTTTGTAGATTGGATTATTAACATTGGCGATAACAATTTGGAAAATGATAATAATAGTGAAGTTGAAATTGAAATCCTTGAAGATTTTTTGATTTTGAATTTTAACAATCAAATTCTTTGAGAATATAGCAGTTCTTGCTCCAACCCTTGAAATTGTTGAGAAAGTCAATGAATTCATTCTTTCATAAGAAGAAAAACAATATCTTAGTTCAGATTATATTTTTGTAGCAATAAATATGTTGGTATTGAATATGAATGATTTACAACTAGATTTTTACATGAGATTAAAGGTTCTAGAATATCAAATCACAGATTGGTACTAAAAAAAAGAATTCCAATTATGCTCCTTAGAAATACTAATCAAGTAATAGAATTATACAATGAAACAAGATTAATTGTGAATGAATTGACACCAATGATGATAAGATTTATATTCCTAAATTAAGTTTATTATCTTCAGATCTTAGAATTCCTTTAAAGTTTCAAAGAAGACAATTCTCATTAACTCTATGCTTTGCAATGACTATATAAATAATAGTCAAGAACAATCTCTCTCTCATGTAGGGTTATTCCTTTTACCAAGACTTGTTTTTACTAATCAATTTTCTGCTGTAATCTCAAGATTTAAATCAAGGAGTAGTTTGAAAATAATGATTGTTGATTTAATTAAATCAATGAGTGATTTAAAAATATTGATATTTGTTTAGTCTTTACTATTGAATTTCTTATCTTAATGTTATTTATATTTTGTTCACTGATAGTTATATAATTCCTTTTACATATTTGCATATTTCAATGATTGATGGAACAATATTATACTTTACCTATATAGAATCATTATATATGATTGAAACTATATTTTATACTCATATAATTTTATCAAATCTGTATCAAGAATTTTTGAAGTTAAATTGTAAAGATTTTTATTTTATTTTATTAATAATTATTTTCTCTTAATTTCCCTTGTGCAATGCATGGGCACAAACACTAGTAGTAATGAAAAAGCTTCCATGTGGTGATGGTAGTTATTCTG
This sequence comes from Ormosia semicastrata, assembly GCA_029884595.1. Lineage (NCBI taxonomy): Eukaryota > Viridiplantae > Streptophyta > Magnoliopsida > Fabales > Fabaceae > Ormosia > Ormosia semicastrata. Next base: position 6,713,132 of record JAQQTO010000045.1, read on the forward strand.
GACCGAGATTTGAATTAAGAGTTCAAGAGCAACCTGACTCACTAGAATAGTATATCAAATATTTATGTACATTATTAGATAAGTTAATCTACCTATTTATGAGACGCAAATCTCTCACAGAATCTTCATAGATATGGATACTAATTACATCCCACACAAATAGAGAAATTAATTATAACAGGTAACAATATCATGGATTTTGATCCTAAATAATAATATTCAGTTCAGATTAAACTACGATTCTTATCATTCAAGATGCTCCTATAAATACTATGCAAAGTTTCAAAAGTATGTATCTAATTCCTAATACTACCAACCTTACGCACGGTCTAACTTGAGTGTCTAAATGTCTTTTATAGGTACTCACTCCCTTTGCATCACTGTTAGTGCCACCATGCTACGAAAGATTTTACCTTCAACCATCTATTCAGGTATTTCTTTTAACTTTGTTTAGAACAGTAATGGAACAACATTTGTATATAATTATAGATTATAGATTATATTTTTCTTCCAAAAATTATTAAAATTCATTATTACAAAGAATGAAAAGGGAATCAATGTCCCAATAACAATAAAAATGGGGACTTGCCCAGCCTTCCAACTAACCTTGAAGTATAGTGAAATTGCGTCTTGGGCGCAACCAAAAACATCAAAATAATGACCACGCAATTGAGTTTTTCCTATCCCATCTTCTCTATTATCCAAATTCTTCTACATTAACAAGTCATTGACCAAAATACTCTCCTAAGCTTCATTATAGATTATAAATTATGAATAGATGGATATATTATAGATATATAGATTATAGATATATAGATTATAGATAGATTCCTACCCATTGTAACTATTACTACCATTTACACGTGTAGATCACATGCCTTAACAATCTACTTAGTAGCCACTTTGCTTGAATATGGATTCTAGCAAGAATGGATTCTAACAAGGAATCAAACTGGATCAGTTTAATTCTGTGGATAATTTTGCTTATATGCCTTTGGAAGGTGTCATTTTCTGTCATGATTCAATCTTATTTTAATTGAATGATATTTGCAATATTGCTTAATCGAGTATTAATATAAAGCCTATATATATAATCTGAGCTATGAGACGAAACTTTCTAGTAAGATGATCTGTACTTCTTTCAATGATATTTTTCCAAATTATATTACTTTTTTCTGCTGTAAGTGTCACTATTACACATCATGTAAATTATAAAAAATAAAAATTCAGTCAAATGTCATGATTTCTTATTTTTAATTTAAAATATAGTAGCTCTAAGTGGTATCATGGCGCTGTCCAAGTGGATATGGGGATCTGATAATGCTATATAATTCATCTTGAAAATGAATTTATTTAATGCATTATACTTTTTGATTTGTACAGAAATTAGTTAGATCTTGGTTATTTGTGTGTGTTATACTGACAGAAAGTTACATGGTTGTTATTTCCATATTTCTTACTTAAATTGGTTTTTGAAAAGAGAGAAGCATTAAATTATGCACTTTTGTCTCTCTGGTAATAATAACTCTACTAGATTCTCAAAGGTTTCTTTTCTGTTTTCCTGTTATTTGTTGCACCTATGGTGAAAGCTGGCAGTGAGTGATACTCTGATTTCAAATTATTATCAAAACGCAAGACCTATGCATAAAAGCTTAAATTGATCATGAGTTGTTTATTAAAAAAAAAAAATTTGATCATGAGTTTCTGGATTTTTTCTTATATTGTATATGCTCATTTAAGGAATCTCAGAAGTGCTCATTTATTTTCACCATTTTTTCGCGTTTTTTAATTGTTTCAGCTTTACTGCATGTGCCTATATTGTTGTGCAATTTTTGAAGCTATCATCTCAAGAATCTTCGCATGATCCTATGTATTACTATTTTCTGTTGAGGCATCCAAACAACTATTTATACAGAAGCACAACTACAGAGTCAAGTTTTCTCGACATGTGCCATTATTTTTTAATTTTATTAATTTTCTTTTTTCCGTGGTTAATGGCGTTACTCCAGCTTCCATCCAGCTTAAGCTTCAGCATCTTATCTTTTAATAGTTACCCACTTATGGGGATTGACCAATTTGTTTGCTCTGGGTTGTGAATATATTTCTTCCTTTATTCAGAAAGAGGATGGCTAGGTTTCTCTAGTTTAATTAACAGTTTGAAAAGCATTTTTCATATCAAAGAAGCAAATAATTTATACAAAGTCTTACAACCATGGGCGCTCTATGGTGTTTAAAGAATTTTTTATTTTATTTTGTGAAATCTTTGAATTTTTAGGGTGTAACCTGATGTTTTTCTTTTCTTCTTCTTGCTAAATTTTATGATATAAATTATTGTTTATCCATACTGTGTAAACTATTCCTGAAAAGGAAGCATTCTTTGGTTGTGGTTCTAAGAATCCTTTTCACGGACTAATATAGCTGCACATAAATCTTTTGCAGACTAATTGGTGTCTATGTAGCATGCCATGGGTATTATATGTTGCCAATTAGGCAATTAATGTGTCAAATCTTTACTTCGATTAATTCAAATGAAGTAAAGCTATAGATTGAACTAACTTGCCTCACGGATTGATCTTTTAGGGATTATTGATTTTAATCTCTCAGGATGAATATAACGATCTGTGAATCTTTCAAAGACTAACTACATGACACTAATTGAAATTATAAGGACCAAAGATTTAAAAAATAACTATATAAAAATTAATTAAAAAATTTCTTTAAAGTATGTTTCTCTCTAAAGTAAGTAAATAAGATTGTATTCATCTTTAATTTGATAAAGTAGATTATGATATTAATTTATTAAATAATTTAAAGATGAATACACTTTTATTTATTTTAGAAATAAATTCACTTTAAAAGAAAGTAACTATGATATTTTATAATTAATAACTATTTTTTTTTATGACTAATAACTATTTTTAATTGTTCTATTACTTCTTCGTTGATCTGCATCTGCCTTACATTTTATCTTCTAATTGAAATTATTTCTGAGATGCTTTCAAGATATTTTATAATGTTAGCCATCGATGCTTTCACACAATTTTGTTAGTGACAGAAATTATATATTACCTAACCGCAAGCTGTAGTTCAGTTGGTAAAACTTAGTTTCACGTGGACAGATTTTACCTAGAATATAGGGCTTCGAAAGTCACTAAAAATACCTCCTGCTCAAGGCCAAATTAACACCCAAATGGAAATTAGTTTCACACTTAAATAGTATGTGGGTATCTTGTGATTTTTATTTTAAAAAAAAAATATTATACATCACATAAGACATGGATCATGTACGCCTTGTACGATGAAACCATGCACGCATATGTTTTACAACGAATTAAGTGGTGACAACATGAGATTATATTAAGCGACTTAACTTATAATTGACTTGTTTAGTATTTCATACCATGTGATACTAATATCTTCCTTATGCTTTGTCTCCAAACCTCTTGCCAGTATAAATTTTCTTGGATGTTTCCTACTCTATCCCAACAAGCTTTGCATCATCATGGCCATGGCTCATCACACAAATCACTTCATCTTTCTCTTTCTAGCCACCTTCTGCTTCTTGTTCTTCTTCTTCTTTGAATCTTCGAATGCTGCCTATATCAATGTGGTCAGCTTTGGGGCTAAACCTGATGGCAAGTTCGACTCTACCATGCCCTTTCTTATGGCATGGTCTTCAGCATGCAAATCAAAGGAACCAGCCACAATTTACGTACCCCAGGGAAGTTTCTTGCTAAAACAAGTGACATTTTGGGGTCCTTGCATGAACAAGATCGATTTTCGAATTGATGGCACTCTTGTTGCCCCTTCAGATTATTGGTCACTAGGTAATTCTGGATATTGGATCTTGTTCATGAAGCTTAATAGGCTTTCAATCCATGGTGGGACTCTTGATGGAAGGGGTGCTGGCTATTGGCGTTGCAGAAAAGCTGGGAAGAGTTGTCCTACTGGAGCAAGGGTACGTATGTGTATGCTTTTTCATGTACTGTACGTCTCATTCTATGTTGGAGAAAGGAAAAAGGGAATATTTAAGAATAAAAACTCATTTAAGATATAGCCAGATAGGCAACATTGATTTGATCATTTAAAGAAAGTTGAGCTCAATTTAGTCTTTTATCTATAAAAAGTGACATTAAAACTGTCCTTTAATTATGAATTATAAGAACATCTTTGATGAAAACCTTGATCGAAAGAACTAAATTAATGTCACTTTTTATAATTTAAGAATTAAATTGATATTGATTTTCTTTAGAGGATCAAATTAATTTTATTTTTGAGAGGTTAAATTAATATAACTTTATTTAAAATATTAAATTGATGGCACATTTTTTGTACTAATTAAAATGAGTGTTCCATAAGATACATATATAATAAAAGAATGATATTTTATATTATTTTCCTTGCTTTCTCTCTAATTTGAAGATATTTATTCTCTGAGAATAGGAGGAAACATGTTCCATCCATTTTCTTACCCATCCTTAATTGGAAGGATAATACTAGATATACAACGTCAAAATACTATTAGAATTACCTTTCTCTTCAAATACAGAAGTAAAATAAACCCCAAGGCACCTAGTTAGCAAGTTGGCTTGTAATACTCCACCCCCACTTCCCCCTTACAAAAAAAAAGTCAGTAATATTAATATCCTTTGTGATGATCATAGACCATGCGGGTAATAATTCTAAAGGATTAGTCTGAGGTGAAGAAAAACATATAATATATGCAGTTAGAAAGTTCTATGACAAGTTTAAATTCTACATTCCTAATTATGATAATGTCTTGGGATAAGCTGAAAGGAAATTAGTCAAGGCAATGAAAGGACAGAAGCATGCATGCTTGAGATTATAGCCATGTTGAGGTTAGTTCAAATAATTTGGGTATATGAGGATTTAAATAAAGTTTCAAGTTTATGATAGGACTTTCAAAAATAAAATAAGAAAAAAATTGTATAATAAGCTTCATTTTAATTGGCGAGCTAGTTAGCCATTCATTTTTGAATGAGCAGTGTTATATGCACAAAAAAGTGCATTACAAATATCTCATAGAACTTAAATCAGTAGATAAAATTATGTCATCTATTATTTCACCCACAATACAAAATTTTTGGACTATTAATTTCTCCTGCTAGAGATTTCTGTACACACAGGGTCTCTGTATCTATTTTTTTCCTTTATAAATCACAAGCCATTCGAGATGATAGAAACACTCATTTTCTTGATGAAATAGAAAGAGTGATGTTTATACATATAAAACTTCTATATAGAAATTTTACAGACTGATTTATATAATATTTTTTGGTGTATCACTCTTTTTTCTCTCTTTCTCAGTTGAAGAAAAAAAAATGATCTGTGCATGTTCTGTAATCCTCACTTTGTTTGTGTAACTATATTTCTCATAGAAAATTTTGATTATCAATGCATTATGACAGTATCTCTTATCTTGAATACTAGTAATTGATTTTGTAAATTAAGTGCAGTCTGTATCGTTCAGTTGGTCCAATAATGTGGTGGTTAGTGGATTAACATCTTTGGATAGCCAGACAATGCACATTGCTGTCGACCATTGTAATAACATTTTGATCCAAGATGTGAAAATTAGAGCTCCTAGCGGAAGCCACAACACAGATGGAATCAATGTGCAGTTTTCAACTGGAGTTACTATCAGCCATGCCACCATAATGACTGGTGATGATTGCATATCCATAAGCCAGGGTACCTCCAATCTGTGGATTGAGCGCATCGCTTGTGGCCCTGGACATGGCATTAGGTAACTTTGAACATCACCTTAATTTGTATAGATCATACTTTTCTCATTTCTTTTTCTTGTATGGCTTCAAGTATAATTGTCAATCACCTCGAATTAAAAAATAGGTTTAGCTCTGTAATAATCTTCAAGTATAATTGTGCTTGAATTAAAATAGCTTTTCTTAATTTTATGAAAAAATTAAAATCATTTTTTTCCTAAACTAGATATCAGAGCCATTTGATATGTAATATTAAAGTCCTCATTTATTTTGGATTCCGATATAAAATGAAAGAAATATACAATATTTTTTAGAATATCTTTGTATTTCATATATTAAATTAAAATTATTAGAAGATTATTTGAAATGTGTGATTTGTGTGCGTATTTGTCTAGAGACAGAGAGTATGATGTAAAATTTATCAGCATGATGTGTGTGATAATGATACCAACATGGACGATTTTGTGAGAAATATCTAATAAAAAGTTTTTCATTATATACCAAAAAAAGTTATTCATTATAGCAAAATGGATCTTTATTTAACCTTGTGTCAATGAATCCTTACACGCTTTCAAGCCAGAATAAACACATGGGCCAAGGCTGGGCTAGACTAATTTAACTAGTTTGATAGTACATTCCTTTCTCTTATATTGTTTTTGTTGGTCTTTACAGCATCGGGAGCTTGGGCTCCTATGTGAATGAGGCCGGAGTTCAGAACGTGACAGTGACCAATTCAGTCTTCACCAAAACAGAAAATGGAGTTAGAATAAAATCGTGGGCACAACCGAGCAATGGATATGCTAGAGACATTGTGTTCAGGAATCTCATCATGCAAAATGCCTACAATCCCATCATTATTGATCAAAGATATTGCCCCGGCAGGGAATGTCCTCACCAGGCGAGTTCTCTACCTATCACAAACAAAAATTACTTTTTTCCTTGCTAGGATGAGTTTTTTAAACAAGTATTTTTACAAGAAAAAACCCTTTATTTGATCAGAAGATGCAATTTTTGCATATAGATGCGTCAAAAGAGGAGCATATTTTTCCAGTTAGATATGATTTTGGGGGCGTTTCTTGTCCTAAATCTCTAAACCAACTTCTCAAATAAGTTCTTCTAAAATTATTAATTTTTTCGGTGCTTAACATCAATTTGGAGGGTAACTATATATGAACATAATTGATTCTAGAAAATTGGCCCCACAAAAGTTACTCCATTATTTATAGCTTAGCAAAATCAACTTTGAAATACCATTAAAGTGAAATTACTAAATTGTCCACAACATTATTAGAAAAATACTAAAAAGATTTTTAAACAGGTATTCCTGCAAAATCATTTTACAAAATCAACTCTTCAAAGCCACATTTTCAAAATCAACCCCTAACACATAAGTTTATCTAAATGGTTAAATATAGTTAAAAAGAATGGCTAAATAAAATTGAGAATTTGTGCATGAGTAGTACTTTCTACCCTCTTGCAAGAAAGATTATTCAAATGGGGCTGAAAAGGAAAACTTACATGCTTTCAAATTCAATAACCAGCAATTATAAAATGTTATAACTTTCATTTCTTGGGTTTAAAAAAAAAATTCAAAACAGAATTCTGGCGTGAAGATAAGCGGAGTATCATATGAACACATAAGAGGAACGTCAGCAAGCCCAGCAGCTATCAATTTTGATTGCAGCCAAAGCAACCCATGTTGGGGTATCAAACTGCAAGACATAAAACTCACTTATCTCGAGGGATCTGCAACATCATCTTGTAGAAATGCAGGTGGAAGTAGTAGCGGAGTGATCATCCCAAGGAGCTGTCTTTGAATATATATATATATATATATATATATATATATATATATATATATATATATATATATATATATATAGAAAAATTTAATCATGATAGAAAAAGCCTATCAGTGTGTTTATTTGGTTCCCATTTCCTAAACATTTCTTTTGATTGTTGTGAACAATATAAGTTGTGTTCTCTCGGTATGAGTTCATCTTCGAGAACTCTCAGAATTCATTAATGTTATGAACGGGTTTCAAAAAATTACTTGAATGAAGTTAATGGAAGTAGTTTCTTCTGCACGATAGCAACGACGGTGGTGTGAAGGATGAGTATCTGTAAAAGGCTCTGACACTCAAGTTAAAACATACACACAGTAGATAAAGTATTTTGGGTTAGATGTATACCTTTGCGATCTTATATGATATTTATAAAAGCGTCTTGATAGATAAGAATCATGTTTAAATCTGTATTGATGAATAGTAAATGATGTTAATTAGGATAAAAATCAAATAAGATCATTATCGCTTATAACTTATTCCTTTATTTATAAATGATTCTATGAGAGATTTACTCCTGATAAATAAGCATATTTACTTATCTAAAAGCACTCATAAATATTTGGGATCCAACTCTAGCGGGCCGAGTTGCTCTTGAACTGCTAATTCAGAACTCGGCTCAGGACAATTGCCCCCAGTTGGCGCTCAGATGTGATAACTGAATGTCAAGATATCTAAGATTATCATGTGCAAACGACACACATGAGATAAAGGGATCTAAATCATGACACAAATATCGAATTTCGTGATGTCTCTACTGAAATGCTGAGGTTCGTGATGCAAAATAAAAATTAAGATGCCCCCAGTATTGATGAATTAGGCCGGGTTCCGATATATATTACTTTGCCTTGAAGTCGCTACACTGTTGTCTGGGATTCATACTGAGTTGCTCCCATACCAATTTAGGCAGTGGGGCCCATCCATTAATTATAAATTCTTTGAAAGTGAAGTTGTAATCCGTATTAGGAATTTATAGCAAAATCATAGTGTTAGTCCAAGGTCCAGCATGAATATAATCTTGTTTTGTCATACGTGTTACCAAGTGGCTTCCAAGTACTCAAGAGGGGGGGGTGAATTAAGTATAAAACTTTTTCGCAAAATCTCTTTTTAATTAAGACAAATATTAAAATCTTAATAAATAAATGCACAGAAGGAACGAGAAGAAGAAAAGAAACAATAAAGAGCAGCGAAAAATAAATGTGTAGTAAATTAAATTGCATAAAATAAAGAGATTAGGGAAAAGAGAAGCAGACATAGTATTTATCCTGATTCAACCACTAACCCACTTGTGGTCTACGTCCAATCCTCGAAAACCGAGATTTTTCACTAAGTATACAAGTTTCAATAGGTGCTTGATACCATTACACAAATGAGCACTTTTCAAACACAGGGAAACTCAACCATTGTGCTAAACTCTCAGCCTGCAGGGATACCTCACCCTTATACAAACCTTGAGGGATACCTCACCCTCGATATAGAATATCAGAAAATAGATGAAGAGAAACTCTCACTCAGAGTAAGTAATACAAATTGAAGTGCTAATGGAGCTCTCACAGAAATATCTCAAAGTTTTTAATCAAAAAGAGCGTAGAAAATAGTTTTCACAGATTAGAGTATTCAGAAAATAATTCAGAGTTATGGGCAATCAAATTCATGACCCAAGCTTGCTATTTATAGGGAAAACATGGAGATAACCATTTAGGTATAATTAATATCATTTAACACAAATTTGAAAACTTGTCTGTTTCTATATACGTGACTGTGAACCTTTGTTTATTCGAATAGAGCAAAATCTTATTCGAATAACACTATGTCTGAAATTATCGTGAAAAGCCATCTGAGAAGGGTTATTCGAATAACCAATATGTTATTCGAATAACTCTGTTAAAATCAGAGTTCAAAAACCAAATAGGTTATTCGAATAGCAGTTGAACTATTCGAATAAAGTTTAAAAGAAGTTCAGACACAAAAAGGTTTATTCGAATAACGTGTGAGTTATTCGAATAACTCACTTAAAATACAGTTCTGAAAAACTTCATTTATTCGAATAAAGGATGGTTATTCGAATAGCCACTTAAAAAACAGAGTTCTGAAAAACCTTAGTTATTCGAATAACAAGATACTTATTCGAATAGCTCATTTTAGAAAACAAACCTCGTGAAGGTGTTTATTCGAATAGGCTAAGTTCTATTCGAATAACTCAGTTCAAAACCGTTTTGAAAAAGGTGTTTTCAAAGATACTAAGTTTAAAAACAAATTTTATCTTTTCTTTCAAAAATAAAGAGATATCAAAGTGAGCTCTGTACAATAGATCCTAAGTCCTAATACTAATCAAATATAAACTTGGACTTGGTCTATTTATCATCTTCATTTATTCTTCACGTTTGTTATCATCAAAACAAGTCGTCAAAGGTATGCATCCAAACACATTCTTCCCCTTTTTGATGATGACAAACTATCAATGAGACTATCAATGAGAAAAGCGTTAGTGCATATAATTGGAATTCACAAAGAGGTATAAAAGCTTACTCCCCCTCTTTAATTATAAGAGGTAATATATATCAGATATGTGCGCAACTCCCCCTTTCAATTTGAATCCAAGCTCACTTTAAATTTACCTATCTTTTCTCAATTAAAGTTAAATGATCAAATATTTCTCCCCCTTTTGTCATGAGCAAAAAGGAGGGGTAAGTCCCATAAACATATACCAAAGTAAGAATGCATAAAAGGAAATATACTCATATCAATAGATCAACAGGACATTTTATTTATGCATTAAGAATAAAGAGAGTCAATTACACAGGCCAGAAAATAAATAACATGAAGCCAAAACACATTCAACGCCTAAGAACTAAAGTTCCTAGAAGTAAGCATCTGGAGGTGGTGGTGAAGAAGCTGGTGCAGGAGCAGGTGAAGCAGATCGGAGGGCAGCAGCCTCACGTTCAACGCCTTCTATTCTATTAAACAGAATAGAGAAGGTATGTTCTATGTAAGCTCGGTTATCCTGCAAGGTGGCCATGATCTGTTCCAAAGTGACAGGAGCAGGAGCAGCAGCAGGTACATCAGCAGAAGCAGCAGGGGCATCAGCAGGGTCAAGCTCATCCTCAGCGACCTCGTCTGGATACACCCAGCCTTCATCGGTTTAGATCATCTTCATTTTCCGTAAGGTGTGAGTGCCAAAGACGTTGTGGTGAGTCAGAGCAATGGCTCGCTCAGTCTCCAAGACTTGAGGATACTTGCTCAGCAGGGTAGTGACAAGAATGCCATAAGGCAAGTCAGATTTCTCCTTGCCCTTAGCCCTCATCATATGCCTCATGATGAACACAGGCCAGTTGATCTGATGGCCATTCTTCAGAAACCACAACATGAAGATGTCTTCCTCGCTGAGGTAGGTGTAGTTTCCACCGCGAGGAGCCAGGATATGAGCGAAGGCGTAATGCAGAAGCCTATCTTGGCTCTTCAGCATTCCACATTTGAGACCCTTATCAGGTAGGGCTAGACCAGGCTTCAGCAGGTCTTCAACTGCCTGAAGCTTATTGAAATCTTCAAGAAAGGGCGTGTCACCATCTTCAACAAGGGCGCCAAAGAACTGCAGCCTGAACAGAGTCAACCAGTCCAGCGGTGTGATCACAATGTTCTGATCACAGACCTCGGAGAGCAGGTTCTGGCCATCAAAAGCCAGATTGCAGAAGAACATCTTCACCAGAGCTGGATAGATGGTGGCCTGGTGAGAGCAAATCTGAAGAACTCCCTGGTTTTGCAGCAGGGTCAGAAAGTCGAAGCTGCGATACTACTGGAAGAAAGAGAGGTCCAGGTACTTGGGTTGAACCAAGTTTCGCTCCCAGAAGTGCGAGATGAAGCGTGCACGATGCTCTTCGTTGGAGGAGAGCCTTCTCAGATTAAGAGGGTTGGTGCCTGGAGCATTCTTCGTGCGTGGACGTTTGCTGGAGGAGGAGGCCATGGTGGAAGAAGGTGAAAGAGAGTGAAAACACAGGGGTAAGCAACATTAAGATGGTAGGAGCTAAGGAGACGTGAAGAGCAGAGAAGATGGAGGGTGAAAACATTTTAGGCACGCAGGGGTTATTTAAAGAAAACCCGTGTTTATTCAAATAAATATGGGTTTATTCGAATAAACCGTGCTGGAAAGCTGAAAGGACAGGCGCGTAGGAAACTGAAAAGGTGCTTCAGCTAGGATTTATTCGAATAGGAAGGGGTTCTATTCGAATAGAGCAACTGGGAAAGCCAAACGTTTTGGCTAGCTGACAATGTTTATTCGAATAACTATGGGAATTATTCGAATAGACTGAGGCCAATCAGTCAACACTGATAGAAATAAGTTCAGGTTATTCGAATAACTTGAGGTCTATTCGAATAGACAGAGGCCAAGAACAGAACCTGATAAAAGAAGGACTCTGGTTATTCGAATAAAGAGGGACTTATTCGAATAGACAGAGATGAAAAACAAATAGTATGTAACTCAGGGGCCAGTTTATTTGAATAAACTATGTTTTATTCGAATAAAACTGATATCCAACACAATTTTAACAAGCAGTAAAGGAGCTTATTCGAATAAAGGATTGCTTATTCGAATAAAACTAACACGTAATGAAGCATAGAAAAGACATACGTTTATGAAATTTGAAAGCATATATTCATGATAATATTCAAGCAATAAACAAGCAATTTAAATATTGGATTGATCAATTATGCCCAATTCTCCTCGAATATAAAAGAATGCTTCTTTTGCTAAGGGTTTAGTGAAGATATCTGCAAGTTGCTTAGATGTTTCAACAAACTCAAGAATGCAATCCCTTTTTTGTACATGATCTCTGATAAAGTGATGCCTTATCTCTATATGCTTTGTTCTGGAATGCAGTATGGGATTCTTAGAGATATTTATTGCACTAGTGTTATCACATCTTATCCGGATGTGATCAAGCTGAAGACCGTAGTCTAAAAGTTGTTGCTTCATCCATAGGATTTGAGCACAACAACTCCCGGCTGCTACATATTCAGCCTCAGCGGTAGATAAAGCCATACTATTTTGTTTCTTGTTATGCCAAGAAACTAAAGAGCTACTAAGCAAGTGGCATGTCCCACTAATACTTTTTCTGTCCAATTTGCACCCAGCAAAATCAGAGTCAGAATATCCTATTAGGCTACAAGAGGCACCCTTAGGGTACCACAAGCCCATTTGTGAAGTGCCTACAAGGTATTTCATTATCCGTTTAACAGCACTTAAGTGAGATTCCTTAGGGTTTGCCTGATATCTAGCACACATGCATACACTAAACATTATATCTTGCCTACTAGCAGTAAGATAAAAGAGAGATCCAATCATACCTCTATATTTCGTTATTTCTACTGATTTACCTCCTTTATCTTTGTCCAAGTAGCAGGAAGTGCCTATCGGAGTGGCTATGTGTTTAGCGTTTTCCATTTCGAATCTCTTGAGCAATTCCTTGTAGTATTTGGTTTGACTTATGAATGTCCCTTCGTTTGTTTGTTTGATTTGAAGTCCGAGGAAGAAATTCAATTCTCTCATCATTGACATTTCAAATTCATTCTACATTGACTTAGCAAATTCTTTGCAAAGGGATTCATTAGTATCACCAAAGATAATATCATCCACATATACTTGCACAAGAAGAATGTCATGCTTTTTATTTTTAATAAAAAGGGTAGTATCGACTTTTTCTCTTGAAAAACCATTTTCTAAAAGAAACTTACTCAACCTTTCATACCAAGCTCTAGGAGCTTGCTTTAAACCATATAAAGCCTTTTTAAGTTTAAAAACATGGTTGGGTAGTTCATGATTTTCAAAACCTGGAGGTTGTTCAACGTATACCTCCTCTTGAATAAAACCATTTAGAAAAGCACTTTTGACATCCATTTGATATAATTTGAAATCCATGATGCAAGCATAAGCAAGTAACATTCTAATAGCTTCTAATCTAGCCACAGGTGCATATGTTTCTTCATAATCTATTCCTTCTACTTGATTATATCCTTTAGCAACCAATCTAGCTTTGTTTCTAGTTATTAACCCATTTTCATCAAGTTTGTTTCTAAAAACCCATTTAGTGCCAATTATAGGGTGATTATTAGGTCTAGCAACTAATTCCCAAACTTGATTTCTTTCAAACTGATTTAATTCTTCATGCATAGCTAAGATCCAATGTTCATCATCAAAAGCTTCAATTAAATCCTTAGGTTCAATTTGAGAAACAAAAGCGAAGGGATTACAAGTATTTCTAAGGGAGTTACGAGTACTTACACCTTTAGATATATCACCAATAATTTGATCAAGGGAATGATATTTTGAAGTTCGCCATTCTTTGGGAAGTTCCAAAGCTTGCGAATATTCTTGTCTTTATTTATCCTCTTTCTCCTTGATTTCCTTTTCTTTACTGTCCAAATGTGTTTCTGCCAAGATTTCTGCAACATCATTAACAATAAGATCCTTTCTCGATCCATTTGGGTCAGTTTCATCAAATGCAACATGTATAGATTCTTCAATAGTCATAGTTCTTTTATTATATATGCGAAAAGCTTTACTATGATTTGAATAGCCAAGAAATATACCTTCATCAGACTTAGTATCAAACTTGCCTAAATTATCTTTTCTATTGTTTAAAACAAAACATTTGCAACCAAAAACATGAAAGTGTGAGACATTTGGCTTTCTTCCCTTATACAACTCATATGGGGTTTTCTTTAAAATAGGCCTTATAAGAGCCCGGTTCATTACGTAACAAGCTGTACTTACAGCATCTGCCCAAAAGTATTTAGGAAGAGCAGCCTCATTAAGCATAGTTCTCGCCATTTCTTCTAAAGAACGGTTTTTCTTTTCTACAACTCCGTTTTGTTGCGGAGTTCTAGGAGCAGAGAAATTATGATTAATGCTATGTTCATCACAGTAATTTTCAAAAATATTGTTTTCAAATTCGCCACCATGATCACTTCTTATAGAAGAGATTTGAAAACCTTTTTCATTTTGAATAACTTTGGCAAGTCTTTTAAAAGCTAGAAATGCATCATTTTTATTTGCAAGAAATAAAGTCCATATAAACCTAGAAAAATCATCCACAATCACTAAAGCATAGTAATTCCCACCAAAGCTCATAGTTCTAGATGGTCCAAATAGATCCATGTGCAAAAGTTGTAAAGGTCTAGTAGTTAAAACTATATTTTTTGCTTTAAAAGAGACCTTTATTTGTTTACCCTTTTGACATGCATCACATAACTTATCTTTTATAAAATTAAGCTTGGGTAGTCCAATTACTAGCTCTTTAAAGACCAACTTCTATAAGTGATCCATGTGAATATGTGTAATTCTCCTATGCCATAACTATGAATCATCATTCTTACTTAAAAGGCATTTCACATCATTTGAAGATATATCATCAAGACTAATCATATAGATATTGTTTACTCTATGACCAATGAATTTAACATGTTTATCATTTTTATCTTCAATTATGCAACAGTTTGAATCAAATATAACCTTATTTCCTTTATCACATAATTGGCTAATACTAAGCAAGTTATGTTTCAAACCTTCAACAAGCAGTACATTTTCAATAGAGGAGTTAGGGCTCTTACCGACTTTGCCGATTCCAAGGATTTTTCCTTTATTGTTATCACCATAAGTGACGTGTCCATGATTCTTTGGAATAAGCATAGTGAATTTTGAGTCGTCCCCAGTCATGTGCTTGGAGCAGCTGCTATCGAGATACCAATTTGAGCTCCTAGCTTTCAAGTACACCTACAACACAAGTTTAGTTTTTAACTTTTGGTACCCAAACTTTCTTAGGTCCTTGTGTGTCAGTTTTGGGTATAGTACCCTTGGGAACCCAAACCATTTTTGTTCCAATTTTTGTATTTATGTTTTTACTTGCATTATATGTTGAAGCACTATGTCCTTTCCTTCCACAATAAAAACATTTAATAAAAGGACTACTTGAAACATTAGAATGCACAAAGAAATTTTTATAAAGTTTTTGTTGATTTTTCTGATTATAACCTATCCCGATTTTTTGAAAAATCACTATTTGTCTTCCTAATAAAATATTTAAGTTATCCCTTCCAAATGTGAATTTAGAAAGAGTGTTCTTTAGGTCTTCGATTTCTTTTTCAAGTATATGACATGAAGAACAAGATGAAGCAGTAGAAGCATGTGAAGAATGATTTGTGCACGCATCAATGATTCCTAAAATTTCATTTTCAATTTTTAATTCTTCTATTTCTTTATTTAAAACCAGAATTTGATTTTCTAAAGAAGAAATTATTTTCTTAGAAGAAGAAATAATTTTTGTGAGTTTTAAAGATTCTTCATGTAGTTCCTCAAAAGCATCTTGTAACTCATCGTAGGAAGGCATAAAGTAGTATTAGAACTTACCTCATTTTCGCTTTCTTTTTCATCTCCTTTTGCCATGAGACATAGTTGAGCTTCCTCGCTATCTGAGCTGTCAGTTGAGTCCATGTCGTTTTCATCCCACGCTATGTAGGCTTTTCTTCCTTTTCTTTCCTTGAAGGGCTTCTTTTCAAATTTCTCCTTCTTCTTTTGATAACTGGGCACTCTATTTTCATGTGACCAGGTTTGCCACATTCATAGCAAGTTGGAGTCGATGAAACTTCTTCGCCTTTGAAATGTGTCTTTTTCGGAGGGAAGGGAGGTCTTCTTTGCGTTCTCTTTTTCCTGAGAAATTTACCAAACTTTTTAACTAGCAAACTTAGATTTTCTTCACTTACCTCGATGTTCTCTGAGCCTTCTTCATTTTCTTCATCATCATTGTCGATTAATGAAGAAGTGGCTTTGAGTGCTATCCCCTTTTTCTTTTTATCGTTCTCTTCGCTTTGACTCAGCCTGCTCAGTTCGAGTTCATGCTTATGAAGTTTTCTAAAGAGGGTAGCCAAAGTCATTATAGACAAATCCCTTGATTCTGATATGGCTGTTACCTTGGGTTGCCAAATCCTGCTAAGACATCTCAAAACCTTGTTAATCAAATCTTCATTAGAAAAGCTTTTGCCTAAAGATGCAAGATAATTAACTATGTGGGTGAACTTCTTTTGCATTTCCTGAATGCTTTCTCCTTGATTCACTCTGAATAATTCATATTCACGAGTTAGAGAATTTATTCTCGACCTCTTAACTTCACTAGTACCCTCATGGGTAACTTGCAAAGTATCCCACATTTCTTTAGCAGTTTTGTAATTTGAAATTCTAAAAAACTCATCATATCCCAAAGCAGTAGTAATAATATTTTTGGCTTTTAAATTAAATTGAACTTTTCTTTTGTCTTCATCAGATCATTTATTTCGTGGTGTTTCGGTCCTTACGCCATTGACTTCATGTGTGGGGTATAAAAGCGCCGTTTTCGACAGCATCCCAAACATCTAGATCAATAGCTTCGACGAAGATTTTCATTCTTTCCTTCCAATATGCGTAACCATCCCCATTGAAAAAGGGTGGTCGATTTATGGAAGATCCTTCTGAAAAACCATTTGAAGAAGCCATATTCTCTTGAAGCTGCTAAGCTCTTTATATAAGAGTCTAGCTCTGATATCACTTGTTACCAAGTGGCTTCCAAGATACTCAAGAGGGGTGAATTGAGTATAAAACTTTTTCGCAAAACCTCTTTTAATTAAGACAAATATTAAAATCTTAATAAATAAATGCATGAAGGAACGAGAAGAAGAAAAGAAATAATAAAGAGCGCGAAAAATAAATATGCAGTAAATTAAATTGCATAAAATAAAGAGATTAGGGAAAAGAGAAGCAGGCACAGTATTTATCCTGGTTTGACCACTAGCCCACTTGTGGTCTACGTCCAGTCCTCGAAAGCCAAGATTTTTCACTAAGTATATAAGCTTCAATAGGTGCTTGCTACCATTACATAAATGAGCACTTTTCACACACAGGAAAACTCAACCCTTGTGCTAAAGTCTCAGCCTGCAGGGATACCTCACCCTTATACAAACCTTGAGGGATACCTCACCCTCGATACAGAATATCAGAAAATAGATGAAGAGAAACTCTCACTCAGAGTAAGTAATGCAAATTGAAGTGCTAATGGAGCTCTCACAGAAATATCTCAAAGTTTTTAATCAAAAAGAGCGTAGAAAATAGTTTTCACAGATTAGAGTATTCAGAAAATAATTCAAAATTACGGGCAATCAAATTCGTGACCCAAGCTTGCTATTTATAGGAAAACACGGAGATAACCGTTTAGGTATAATTAATATCATTTAACACAAATTTGAAAACCTGTCTGTTTCCATATACGTGACTGTGAACCTGTGCTTATTCGAATAGAGCAAAATCTTATTCAAATAACACTGTGTCTGAAATCATTGTGAAAAGCCATCTGAGAAGGGTTTTTCGAATAACCAATATGTTATTCGAATAACTCTGGTAAAATCAGAGTTCAAAAACCAAATAGGTTATTCGAATAGCAGCTGAACTATTCGAATAAAGTTTAAAAGAAGTTCAGACACAAAAAGGTTTATTCGAATAATGTGTGAGTTATTCGAATAACTCACTTAAAACACGATTAGAAAAACTTTCATTTATTCGAATAAAGGATGGTTATTCGAATAGCCACTTAAAAAATAGAGTTCTGGAAAACCTTAGTTATTCGAATAACAGGATACTTATTCGAATAGCTCATTTTAGAAAACAAACCTCGTGAAGGTCTTTATTCGAATAGGCTAAGTTCTATTCGAATAACTCAGTTCAAAACCGTTTTGAAAAAGGTGTTTTCAAAGATACTAAGTTTAAAAACAAGTTTTATCTTTTCTTTCAAAAACAAAGAGATATCAAAGTGAGCTCCGTACAATAGATCCTAAGTCCTAATACTAATCAAATATAAACTTGGACTTAGTCTATTTATCATCTTCATTTACTCTTCACGTTTGTTATCATCAAAACAAGTCGTCAAAGGTATGCATCCAAACACAATACGTCGCTTCAAATCTGACTGCAGTCCTTTTGACTATTGCACTAGGTTTGTACCGCCACATGGCGAAAAGTTAGTGGAAGTTGTCATTTGATCTTCGCATTGTCATGATTGTCGTTTTCAAATTAAATACGAAAAGACTGATTTGCCCCTACACATGGTGATTGTTGGAGGTTAACTTTATAAATAAAAGTGGGATCCCCCCCAATTTTTAGCTTCTGCTCCATTTCTTCTCTGTTTCTCCTGCGTGCTAGGCAATTTTCAGATAGTCTAAGCAGCAATTTTTGGTGGTTTTTGACTTTTTTCAACCTTCTTCTTCTCATATATTCAAGGTATACCCTTTTTCCCACTTTATTTTTCTTCTATAAACATCATGGTGAGAGTGAGAACATTGAACAGTAGCGATAGAGAAAGTAGTTCTTTAGAGATTTTGAGAGTTCTGTCGTCTCAATTGCCTTAGGAGCGGCAGAGACAATCTTGTGTTTGGATGCATACTTTTGAAGACTTATTTTGATGATAACAAACGGGAAGAATAAATGAAGATGATAAATAAACTAAGCCCAAATTTATATTTGATTAGCATTAGGACTTAGGATCTATTGTACGGAGCCCACATTAATATCTCTTTGTTTTTTGACAGAAAAGAGAAAACTTGGTTCTAAACTTAGTGTCTTTGAAAACATCTTTTTAAAACCCTTTTTGAATTGAGTTATTCGAATAGAGCTTTGCCTATTCGAATAAACACCCTCACGTGGTTTGATTTCTAAAAGGTGTTATTCGAATAACTACCCTGTTATTTGAATAACTAAGGTTTTTCAGAACACTGTTTTGTAAGTGGCCATTCGAATAATCCTTCCCTTATTTGAATAAATGAAGTTTTTCAGAACTATGCTTTTAAGTGAGTTATTCGAATAACTCATACGTTATTCGAATAAAACCATTCTATCTGAACTTCTTTTAAATACGTTATTCGAATAGATAAGCCTTTATTCGAATAACCGTTCGTTTTTCACAACTCTGGTTTTAACAGAGTTATTCGAATAACAGGTTAGTTATTCGAATAACCTATTTTAGATGAGTTT
Source organism: Ormosia semicastrata (assembly GCA_029884595.1). Classification (NCBI taxonomy): domain Eukaryota; kingdom Viridiplantae; phylum Streptophyta; class Magnoliopsida; order Fabales; family Fabaceae; genus Ormosia; species Ormosia semicastrata. The sequence continues at coordinate 6,732,763 of JAQQTO010000045.1, forward strand.
TCAGAAACAGTGTTATTCGCATAAACCTTTGCTCTATTCGAATAAACGCGAAGCTTTTGTTTACGTAAATGGAAACAGACAAGTTTTTCAATCTGTGTTAATTGCTATTAATTATACCCAACGACTAATTCATCTGGTTTCTCCTATAAATAGCAAGTCCGGGTCACGTTTTTCAGTGCCAATAATTCTGAACTATTTTCTGATTACTCTGATTTGTGAAAACTATTTTCTACGCTCTTCTTGTTTAAAAACTTTGAGATATTTCTGTGAGAGCTCCATTAGCACTTCAATTTGTATTACTTACTCTGAGTGAGAGTTTCTCTTCATCTCTATTTTCTGATATTCTGTATCGAGGGTGAGGTATCCCTCAAGGTTTGTATAAGGGTGAGGTATCCCTGCAGGCTGAGACTTTAGCACAAGGGTAGAATGTCCCTGTGTGTGAAAAGTGCTCTATTTTGTAACGGTAGCAAGCACCTATTGAAGCTTGTGTACTTAGTGAAAAATCTCGACTTTCGAGGACTGGACGTAGACCACAAGTGGGTTAGTGGTCGAACCAGGATAAATTGTGCCTGCTTCTCTTTTCCCTAATCTCCTTTTTTATGCAATTTAACTTCTTGCACATTTATTTTTTTCTTTGTTCTTTATTGTTTCTTTTCTTCTTCTCATCCCTTCATGTGCATTTATTTATTAAGCTTTTGATATTCGTATTAATTGAAAAGAGGTTTTGCGAAAAAGTTTTATACTCAATTCACCCCCTCTCTAAGTCTTGGAAGCCACTTGGTAACAAGTGGTATCAGAGCTAGACTCTTGTATAAAGAGCTTAGCAGCTTCAAGAGTATATGGCTTCTTCAAATAGTTTTTCAGAAGGATCTTCCATAAACCGACCACCTTTTTTCAATGGGGATGGTTACGCATATTGGAAGGAAAGAATAAAAATCTTCATCGAAGCTATTGATCTAGATGTTTGGGATGTTGTCGAAAATGGCGCTTTTATACTCACACATGAGGTCGATGGTGTAAGGACCGAAACACCACGAAATAAATGGTCTGATGAAGACAAAAGAAAAGTTCAATTTAATTTAAAAGCCAAAAATATTATTACTCTTTGCTTTGGGATATGATGAGTTTTTTAGAATTTCAAATTGTAAAACTGCTAAAGAAATGTGGGATACTTTGCAAGTTACCCATGAGGGTACTAGTGAAGTTAAGAGATCGAGAATAAATTCTCTAACTCGTGAATATGAATTATTCAGAATGAACCAAGGAGAAAACATTCAGGAAATGCAAAAGAGGTTCACCCACATAGTTAATCATCTTGCATCTTTAGGCAAAAGCTTTTCTAATGAAGATTTGATTAACAAAGTTTTGAGATGTCTTAGCAGGATTTGGCAACCCAAAGTGACAGTAATATCCGAATCAAGGGATTTGTCCACAATGACTCTAACTACCCTCTTTGGAAAACTTCATGAGCACGAATTGGAGCTGAGCAAATTAAGCCAAAGCGAAGAGAACGATAAAAAGAAAAAGGGGATAGCGCTCAAAGCCACTTCATCAACATTCGACAATGATGATGAAGAAAATGAAGAAAGTTCAGAGAACATAGAGGTAAGTGAAGAAAATCTGAGTTTGTTAGTTAAAAGGTTTGGTAAATTTCTCAGGAAAAAGGGAACACAAAGAAGACCTCCCTTCCCTCCTAAAAAGACTCACTTCAAAGGCGAAGGAACTTCATCGACCCCAACTTGCTATGAATGTGGCAAACCTGGTCACATGAAATGGAGTGTCCTATTTATCAAAAGAAGAAGGAGAAGTTTGAAAAGAAACCCTTCAAAGAAAGAAAAGGAAGAAAAGTCTACATAGCGTGGGATGAAAACGACATAAACTCAACTGACAGCTCAGATAGCGAAGATGCTCAACTATGTCTCATGGCAAAAGGAGATGAAGAAGAAAGCGAAAACGAGGTAAGTTCTAATACTTTATTGCCTTCTTATGATGAGTTACAAGATGCTTTTGAGGAACTAGATGAAGAATCTTTAAAACTCACAAAAATTATTTCTTCATCTAAGAAAACAATTTCTTCTTTAGAAAATCAAATTCTTGCTTTAAATAAAGAAATAGAAGAATTGAAAATTGAAAATGAAATTTTAAGAATCATTGATGCATGCACAAATCATTCTTCACATGCTTCTACTTCTTCATCTTGTTCTTCATGTCATATACTTGAAAAAGAAAATGAAGACCTAAAGAACACTCTTTCTAAATTCACCTTTGGAAGGGATAACTTAAATATTTTATTAGGAAGACAAAGAGTGGTTTTTCAAAAAGCCCGGATAGGTTATAACCTGAAAATTCAACAAAAACTCTATAAAAACTTATTTGTGCATTCTAGTGTTTCAAGTAGTCCTTTTATTAAATGTTTTTACTGTGGAAGAAAAGGACATAGTGCTTCAACATATAATGCAAGGAAAAATATAAATACAAAAGTTGGAACAAAAATAGTTTGGGTTCCCAAGGGTACTATACCCAAAACTGACACACAAGGACCCAAGAAAGTTTGGGTACCAAAAGTTAAAAACTAAACTTGTGTTGTAGGTGTGCTTGAAAGCCAGGAGTTCAAATTAGTATCTTGATAGCGGCTGCTCCAAGCACATGACTGGGGACGATTCAAAATTCACCATGCTTATTCCCAAGAATCATGGACACGTCACGTATGGTGATAACAACAAGGGTAAAATTCTTGGAATCGGTAAAGTCGGTAAGAACCCTAACTCCTCTATTGAAAATGTGCTGCTTGTTGAAGGTTTGAAACATAACTTGCTTAGTATTAGCCAATTATGTGATAAAGGAAATAAAGTTATATTTGATTCAAACTGTTGCATAATTGAAGATAAAAATGACAAGCATGTTAAATTCATTGGTCATAGAGTAAACAACATCTATATGATTAGTCTTGATGATATATCTTCAAATGATGCGAAATGCCTTTTAAGTAAGAATGATGATTCATAGCTATGGCATAGGAGAATTGCACACATTCACATGGATCACTTAAAGAAGTTGGTCTCTAAAGAGCTAGTAATTGGACTACCCAAGCTTAATTTTATAAAAGATAAATTATGTGATGCATGTCAAAAGGGTAAACAAATAAAGGTCTCTTTTAAAGCAAAAAATATAGTTTCAACTACTAGACCTTTACAACTTTTGCACATGGATCTGTTTGGACCTTCTAGAACTATGAGCTTTGGTGGGAATTACTATGCTTTAGTAATTGTGGATGATTTTTCTAGGTTTACATGGACTTTATTTCTTGCAAATAAAAATGATGCATTTCTAGCTTTCAAAAGACTTGCCAAAGTTATTCAAAATGAAAAAGGTTTTCAAATCTCTTCTATAAGAAATGATCACGGTGGCAAATTTGAAAACAATGTTTTTGAAAATTACTGTGATGAACATGACATCAATCATAATTTCTCTGCCCCTAGAACTCCGCAACAAAACGGAGTTGTAGAAAGGAAACACCGTTCTTTAGAAGAAATGGCGAGAACTATGATTAATGAGGCTGCTCTTCCTAAATACATTTGGGCGGATGCTGTAAGTACAGCTTGTTATGTAATGAATCGAGCCCTCATAAGGCCTATTTTAAAGAAAACGCCATATGAGTTGTATAAGGGAAGAAAGTCAAATGTCTCACACTTTCATGTTTTTGGTTGCAAATGTTTTGTTTTAAACAATAGAAAAGATAATTTAGGCAAGTTTGATACTAAGTCTGATGAAGGTATATTTCTTGGCTATTCAAATCATAGTAAAGCTTTTCGCATATATAATAAAAAAACTATGACTATTGAAGAATCTATACATGTTGCATTTGATGAAACTGACCCAAATGGATCGAGAAAGGATCTTGTTGTTGATGATGTAGCAGAAATCTTGGCGGAAACATATTTGGACAGTAAAGAAAAGGAAATCAAGGAGAAAGAAGATGAACAAAGACAAGAAGATTCACAAGCTTTGGAACTTCCCAAAGAATGGCGAACTTCAAAATATCACTCCCTTGATCAAATTACCGGTGATGTATCTAAAGGTGTAAGTACTCGTAACTCCCTTAGAAATGCTTGTAATCACTTAGCTTTTGTTTCTCAAATTGAACCTAAGGATTTAATTGAAGCTTTTGATGATGAACATTAGATCTTAGCTATGCATGAGGAATTAAATCAATTTGAAATAAATCAAGTTTGGGAATTAGTTGCTAGACCTAATAATCACCCCATAATTGGAACTAAATGGGTTTTTAGAAACAAACTTAATGAAAATGGTTTAATAACTAGAAACAAAGCTAGATTGGTTGCTAAAGGATATAATCAAGAAGAAAGAATAGATTATGAAGAAACCTATGCACCTGTAGCTATATTAGAAGTTATAAGAATGTTACTTGCTTATGCTTGCATCATGAATTTCAAATTATATCAAATGGATGTCAAGAGTGCTTTTCTAAATAGTTTTATTCAAGAGGAGGTATACGTTGAACAACCTCCAGGTTTTGAAAATCATGAACTGCCCAACCATGTTTTTAAACTTAAAAAGGCTTTATATGGTTTAAAGCAAGCTCCTAGAGCTTGGTATGAAAGGTTGAGTAAGTTTCTTTTGGAAAATGGTTTTTCGAGAGGAAAAGTCGATACTACTCTTTTTATTAAAAATAAAAAGCATGACATTCTTCTTGTGCAAATATATGTGGATGATATTATCTTCGGTGCTACTAATGAATCCCTTTGCAAAGAATTTGCTAAGTCAATGCAGAATGAATTTGAAATATCAATGATGGGAGAATTGAATTTCTTCCTCGGACTTCAAATCAAACAAACGAACGAAGGGACTTTCATAAGTCAAACAAAATACTGCAAGGAATTGCTCAAGAGATTCGAAATGGAAAACGCTAAACACATGACAACTCCAATGGGCACATCTTGCTACTTGGACAAAGATGAAGGAGGTAAATCAGTAGAAATAACGAAATATAGAGGTATGATTGGATCACTCCTTTATCTTACTGCTAGTAGGCCAGATATTATGTTTAGTGTATGCATGTGTGCTAGATATCGTGCAAACCCTAAGGAATCTCACTTAAGTGTTTGTTAAACGGATAATGAAATACCTAGTAGGCACTTCACAAATGGGTTTGTGGTACCTAAGGGTGCCTCTTGTAGCCTAATAAGCTATTCGACTCGATTTTTTGGGTGCAAATTAAACAAAAAAGTACTAGTGGGACATGCCACTTGCTTGGTAGTTCTTTAGTTTCTTGGCATAGTAAGAAACAAAATAGTGTGGCTTTGTCTATCGCTGATTTGAATATGTTGCAGGAGTTGTCGCGCTCAAATCCTTTGGATGAAGCAATAGCTCTTAGACTACGGTTTCACTTGATCACATCCCGATAAGATGTGATAACACTAGTGCAATAAATATCTCTAAGAATCCCATACCGCATTCTAGAACAAAGCATATAGAGATAAGACATCACTTTATTAGAGATCATGTACAAAAAGGGATCTGCATTCTTGAGTTTGTTGAAACATCTAAGCAACTTGCAGATATCTTTACTAAACCTTTAGCAAAAGAAGCATTCTTTTACATTCAAGGAGAATTGGGCATAATTGATCAATCAAATATTTAAATTATTTTTTTTTTTGCTGAATATTATCATGGTTATATGCCTTCAATTTCATAAACGTATATGATTCTGTGTTAGTTTTATTCGAATAAGCAAGGCTTTATTCGAATAAACTCCTTCACTGCTAGTTAAAATGTGTGTTAAACATCAGCCTTATTCGAATAGAACTCAGTTTATTCGAATAAACTGATTCCTTTGCTTAACCCTGTATGTTTTTCATCTCTGCTTATTCGAATAACACATTCCCTATTCGAATAACCAGAAGCCTTCGTTTATCAGTGTTTCTTTCTGCCCTCTGCTTATTCGAATAAGTCCCTCTTTATTCGAATAACCGGCAAATCCTTTTTTATCGAGTTCGGTCTTGGTCTCTATCTATTCGAATAGACCTCAGGTTATTCGAATAACCTGAATCTGTTTCTATCAGTGTGGACTGTTTGGCCTCAGTCTATTCGAATAAGTCACATAGTTATTCAAATAAACCATGTCAGTTAGCCAAAACGCTTGGCTTTCCCAGTTGTTTTATTCGAATAGAACCCTTCCTATTCGAATAAACCCTAGCAGCCACACCTTTTCAGTTTCCTGCGCGCATGTTTATTCAGCTTTCATGCAAGGTTTATTTGAATAAACCTCAATTTATTCGAATAAACATGGGGTTCTTTAAATAACCCCCTGCGTGCCCAAAATGCTTTCACCCTCCATCTTCTCTGCTCTTCACTCCTTCCTCTCAAACCTTTCACCCTCTGCGTCTTTTCATTCTTTCTCACCTTCTTCCATGGCTTCCTCCTCTAGAAAACGTCCTCGCACGAAGAATGCTCCAGGTACCAACCTTCTTGATTTGAGAAGGCTCTCCTCCAACAAAGAGCATTGTGCACGCTTCATCTCGCACTTCTGGGAGTGAAACTTGGTTCAACCCAAGTACCTGAATCTCTCTTTCTTCCAGCAGCATCGTGGCTTAGACTTCCTGACTCTGCTGCAAAACCAGGGAGTTCTTCAGCTCTGCTCTCACCGAGCCACCATCTATCCAGCTTTGGTAAAGATGTTCTTCTGCAATCTGGCTTTTGATGGCCAGAATATTCTTTTCGAGGTATGTGATCAGAACATCGTGATCACACCGCTGGACTGGTCGACTTTGTTCGGGCTGCAATTCTTTGGCGCCCTTGTTGAAGATGGTGACACCCCGTTTCTCGAAGACTTCAACAAACTTCAGGAGGTTGAAGTCCTACTGAAGCCTGGTTTAGCCTTGCCTGATAAGGGTCTCAAGGGTGGAATGCTGAAGAGCCAAGATAGGCTTCTGCATTACGCCTATGCTCACATCCTGGCTCCTCGCGGTGGTAACTACGCCTATCTCAGCGAGGAAGATGTTTTCATGCTGTGGTTCTTGAAGAATGACCATCAGGTCAACTGGCCTGTGTTCATCATGAGGCACATGATGAGGGCCAAGGGCAAGGAGAAATCTGACTTGCCTTATGGCATTCTTGTTACTACCTTGCTGAGCAAGTATCCTCATGTCTTGGAGACTGAGCGAGCCATTGCTCTAACGCACCACAACGTCTTTGGAGCTCACACCTTACGGAAGATGAAGATGATCCAAACCGATGAAGGCTGGGTGTACCCAGATGAGGTTGCTGAGGACGAGCTCGACCCTGCTGATGCCCCTGCTGCTCCTGCTGACGTACCTGCTGCTGCTCCTGCTCCTGTCACTCTGGAACAGATCTTGGCCACCTTGCAAGATAACCGAGCTTACATGGAACATACCTTCTCTATTCTATTTGATAGAATAGAAGGCGTTGAACGTGAGGTTGCGGCTCTTCGATCTGCTTCACCTGCTTCTGCACCAGCTTCTTCACCACCACCTCCGGATGCTTACTTTTAGGATCTTTAGTTCTTAGGCTGTTTGTTTTTGGCTTTATGTTATTTTATTCTCTGGCTTTTGTACTTGACTCTCTTTTATTATTAATGAATAAATAATATTTCCTGTTGATCTCTTGATATGAGTTTTATGCATTCTTACTTTGATATATGAGACTTACCCCACCTTTTTAATCATGACAAAAGGGGGAGAAATATTTGATCATTTGACTTTAATTGAGAAAAGACAAGTAAAATTAAAATGGGATTGGATTCAAATTGAAAGGGGGAGCTGCGCACATATCTGATACATATTACCTCTTATAATTAAAGAGGGGGAGTAAGCTTTTATACCTTTTGTGAATTCTAATTATATGCACTAACGCTTTTCTCATTGCTAGTCTCTTTGATAGTTTGTCATCATCAAAAAAGGGGAGAATGTGTTTGGATGCATACTTTTGAAGACTTGTTTTGATGATAACAAACGGGAAGAATAAATGAAGATGATAAATAGACTAAGCCCAAATTTATATTTGATTAGCATTAGGACTTAGGATCTATTGTACGGAGCCCACATTAATATCTCTTTGTTTTTTTTGAGAAAAGAGAAAACTTGGTTCTAAACTTAGTGTCTTTGAAAACATCTTTTTAAAACCCTTTTTGAACTGAGTTATTCGAATAGAGCTTTGCCTATTCGAATAAACATCCTCACATGGTTTGATTTCTAAAAGGTGTTATTCGAATAACTACCCTGTTATTCGAATAACTAAGGTTTTTCAGAACACTGTTTTGTAAGTGGCTATTTGAATAATCCTTCCCTTATTCGAATAAATGAAGTTTTTCAGAATTATGCTTTTAAGTGAGTTATTCGAATAACTCATACGTTATTCGAATAAAACCATTTTATCTGAACTTCTTTTAAATACGTTATTCGAATAGATAAGCCTTTATTCGAATAACCGTTCATTTTTCACAACTCTGGTTTTAACAGAGTTATTCGAATAACAGGTTAGTTATTCGAATAACCCATTTCAGATGAGTTTTCAGAAACAGTGTTATTCGAATAAACCTTTGCTCTATTCGAACAAACACGAAGCTTTTGTTTACGTAAATGGAAACAGACAAGTTTTTCACATTGTGTTAATTGCTATTAATTATACCCAACGACTAATTCATCTAGTTTCCCCTATAAATGTCAAGCCTAGGTCACGTTTTTCAGTGCCAATAATTCGAAACTATTTTCTGATTACTCTGATTTGTGAAAATTATTTTCTACGCTCTTCTTGTTTAAAAACTTTGAGATATTTCTGTGAGAGCTCCATTAGCACTTCAATTTGTATTACTTACTCTGAGTGAGAGTTTCTCTTCATCTCTATTTTCTGATATTCTGTATTGAGGGTGAGGTATCCCTCAAGGTTTGTATAAGGGTGAGGTATCCCTGCAGGCTGAGACTTTAGCACAAGGGTAGAGTGTCCCTGTGTGTGAAAAGTGCTCTATTTTGTAACGGTAGCAAGCACCTATTGAAGCTTGTGTACTTAGTGAAAAATCTCGGCTTTCGAGGACTAGACGTAGACCACAAGTGGGTTAGTGGTCGAACCAGGATAAATACTGTGTCTGCTTCTCTTTTCCCTAATCTCCTTTTTTTATGCAATTTAACTTACTGCACATTTATTTTTTCGCTATTCTTTATTGTTTCTTTTCTTCTTCTCATCCCTTCTGTGCATTTATTTATTAAGGTTTTGATATTCGTATTAATTGAAAAGAGGTTTTGCAAAAAAGTTTTATACTCAATTCACCCCCCTCTTGAGTACTGGAAGCCACTTGGTAACAAATCTCCTAATGGTAGAGGTACTAGTATGGGACAAAGGTTGCTATCCGGGGTGGATATCCTGGATATGATACATAGGGTGGATAGAGCCAGAGAATTAGCAAGGCAAAGACCATCACGTCTGCTCTCCATATTCATGGGGGAGTTAGAAAGTTATAATAAAATTTATTCTGATTTTGACATGAGTACGACCTCTGTAGGTAATACAAGTAACTCAGAGATGGGACAACAGAGGACAGTGACATCAGAGCCAAGAGAGTATATATTCCCCAGGGACGTCAACTTGTACCAGTAGGTCAACTGTGAAGTTTTGGATACCTCATCTAATGTCGAGACCTCAGAGGACACTAGGGTAAGCAAAAGTACATCCATCTTAAGGAAGGTCAGTGTCATGACAATGAGTTCATGATTCGGGCTTTGACGGATCATTAGCGAGTCTACTCTACTAGAATGAAGAATGACTATTTTGTATATATGTACGAGGCACTATTTACCCATTGGTATCCTTTTGCCATTCTCTAACTTTCAAATTGGGGTTTTGAATCATCTGCGGATGGCTCCAACACAACTTCATCCAAACACATAGGGCTTCATTTGAACTTACAAGTTGATCTATAAAGTTTTCTATTAGTTGTATTCGATAAAGGCTTTTTTCTTCTTTTTCACCCTCTGAGAATAGTTTTCAAAAAGTGTGGGTCATCTTATGCACTCAGGTAGGGCGGAAGGAATTTAAGCCATTCTAGGAATCTTTGAAAAGTTTTAAGAAAGATTTCTTCTGAATAAAGGGGGCTCCGCAGATGACTCTTTTTTATGTTACACTGGAAGGCACGTCATGATTGTACCTTTATTGGACATAAGCAACATAGGAGCAGGGTCAAGAAGAAATCGAGACTCCATTGTCCTTGCTAACTGAAGGTGAGGTCAACGTCCTCAACTTTTTAGTGGTTCGATAATAATGGGGCCATCTATTGTAAAGATGTGTTGGATGAACCCTCTGATTCCTTGAGACAACTGTTAGGTATGTTGCTTTGAGTATATTAATATATTTGTTCTTCATGATTTTTCTAAGTGTAATAACATTGTTCGTTTCCTTTTTGTAGACAGTATGACACCTCCTGACGGACTTGAAGCTCTTGCCCTACGCTTGGTGCAATGAAAGGATGGGGCATCGAGCTTCGGATCCCAGCCATCGGTGGCAGTCCCTCTTCCCCAATCTGAACCCCAAGCTGCAACGTAGGAGTCAGATCCCAGGTCTCCTGCCCAACCACTCTAGCCATATAAGAGAAAGGGAGACAGTCGAAGGGAGCAAAGAGGTAAACAACTGATGACCAAAGCAAATCCTATCAACCTCACTGTTGGACACGAAACAGAGATCCTAGAGGACGCCCTTCTCTTATTTGTTGCTAGGTCTATCAGGGGTACGGGGTTGACCTAGGGCGGATCATTGACAGCACCTTCCTTACCCAAGCTAACCAAGATCCTGATTGAGCTGGACTTAATTGAAATCATCCAGGATGCCCAGGTCCAGGCTCTTTGCAACGCTTTCGTCATTTGTTTCCTAGAATCTACCTTTAAGACTGTTCATCAGACTTAGGATTTGGAGAAAGAGTTGGATGCCCTCCAAGGTGAGAAAAAGGAGCTAGAGATGGCAGCAACCTAAAAGGATGGGTAATTGGCCTAGATGAGTGAGGAGCTCGATCTACAAAAGACTAAAATTACTGGGCTCCAAAAAAAGGTTAGGGAAAGCGAATCTTGGGAGAAGACCCTGAAGGATCAAATATTTTCAATGGACTCCACCCTGACTATGCTCTATGCTGAAATGAATTCCTCAGGCAATTCGAGGCAAAGCTGAAAAATGATGTTATGTATCTTAAAGATGAATCAACTGCTTTGATGGACAACTCATTTGTTAACGTGCTCATTTAACTTCGCCTCTTGAACCCGGACCTCATTACCAAAGGGACTAGATCACGAAAGGTAGTTAGAGATGGTTATATCATGGATGTCATCTCTAAAATCACCCTTGTGAATCAGGTTCCAACAACAGATGGTGGCGAGGAGAAGGGCAATGAAAGTGAGGAGGGTGGCGAAGAAAAAGAAGTTGAGGAGGCTGAGCACGGAGAGCCCAATCTGGATGCTTGATTTCTTTTTTCTTTTCTAGTTTACCCCCTGCTTGGGATTAATTTTGAATATATATGGACAAGTCCAAATTTCAGGCATTTTGTTAATAATTTAAAATATTTTCTACTTTTACTTGCATATTTTCTTATTGTCATTTTGTTTTTTCCAATTAGGATAGGTTCAATGCTTTATCTCAGTGGTTTTTTCAATTAACACTTAGTGAATTTTCATCTATGTTTGTTCGTGTAAATGTCCATCTTTTGGGTTTGACCTTTATGGTATACTGTATTTCGGCTCTTACTCTTTGCTAGAGTCTTTTAACACTTAGCCAAATTTCTAAGTGTTGTTTTGACATGGAAGCCTCTTGAAGTGGTATCCTTTTTTCAGATACCAACAAACATTGTTGCCTTATCCTAGGCATCGGTCAGATACTCTTAACCTCTTTAAACTTGCTTTAAGTTTATGGGTTAAGGTTAGGCTCATTAGAGCATGGGTTAAAACTCTTGAACTCATTTCTGAACCACAGAGAATAGTCAAGTGGGTAGCCCTTTTTGATCTTCATTTGTGCATTGGAATATCTGATCCAAGGTGGACTTTGTATTTCTTGGACCTCTCCAAGGTGCAATAACCTTGTGGGTTGTAATAGTTGTAAATGTGTAAAATAACCAAGTACCAGGAATATTTTTACTAATTTATTTATGTTGGAACTCATCACTTACATGATAAAAACATAAAATAAAGATAATTAACTATAATACTTTCTAAGTTTATTAGCATTCCAAAAATTCTTGATACTTTTTCCAGTGAGGGTTTCCAGGGTATAGGCTCTAGTGTTTGTTTCGAAAGTGATTCGGTATGGTCATTCCCAATTAAGAGCTAGTTTTTCTTTCACATTTTTGTCTCCGATATCTGCTCTGCGTAAAACTAGGACGCTGGGAACAAACCTCCATGATATCACTTTGGAATTGAACCGGGCTGCTACACTTTGTTTAATAGCGGCTTCCCGAATGTGGACAATGCAGTATTGTTCCTCTAACATATCCAAGTTTTGGCAGATGAGGTCTGGATTAGCCTCTTATGAGAAATTCTACTTTCTCTAGCTCGATTTTCCTATCTCCACCAGTATCATGGCCTTGCAATCATAGGTTAGCTTAAAAGGAGTTTCCCTTGTTAAGAAGTAGGGCGTGGTACAGTATGCCCATAGGATGTGGTTGAGTTGTTCTACCCAATTCCCTTTAGCTTCATCAAGTCTGTTTTTAATCCTGTGAAGTATAACACAGTTGGCGACCACAACTTGTCCGTTAGTCTTTGGATGCTCTATCGAAGTGAAATGTTGTTTAATCTTGAGCCCGACTAGGAGATCCCTGAACTTTTGGTCAGTAAACTATGTTCTGTTATCCTTAACGATGGATTCCAGAATGCCGAATCTATTGATAAAGTTCTTGTAGGTGAACTTTTGTATCTATGTTAAGGTGATGGTGGACAATGGTTCTACCTTAATCCACTTAGTGAAGTAGTCCATAACTACCACTAAGTACTTAACCTGTCATGAGACTTGAGGGAAAGGACTTACGATATCCATCCCTTACTAAAGGCCAGGGTACGAACATAGTAGATAGCTCTTCTAATGGGGTAGCATAGATGTTTGAGAACCATTGACATTTGTCACACTTTTGGACATGTTCCATATTGTCGGCTTCCATTTTAGGCCAATTGTACCCAGCCTTCAATGCTTTTTGTGCTAATGACTTTCTACCGAGGTGGTGGCCATAACTTCCTTCATGAATTTTGGCCAAGACGCACTCTACTTCTTTTAGGCCGAGGCACTTAAGGAGAGGGGAAGAAAACTCATAACAGTATAGCTAATTATCTACGATGGTGTACCACACCTCTATCCGTATTAATTTCTGGGCTTCCTTCTAGTGTTCAAGCAATGTGCCATTACGGAGATAGACTACTATAGGTGTGATTCAGGTTTCATTGTCTTCCAGTAAGAGAACCTCGGAGTCCGTAATACTAGGTGCAAGTAGTTTCTCTTGGATCACAAACTTGTTGTTGCTATGGCTTTTAGTGCTAGCGAGCTTTGACAATATGTCGGCTCTTGAGTTTTGTTTTCTTGGGATATGTTCCACCTTAACACTGTTGAAGTCCTCAATTAGCTTTTTTACCTTAGCTAGGTACTTTTGCAATAAGGGTTCTTTAGTTAGGTAGTCACCCCGAATATGGGATGTCATAAGCTGTAAGTCACTACAAAAGACTACATCTGTGGCCCCCATTTCCTTTGTCATTGTAAAACCCAAAATACATGCTTCGTACTCCACCTATTTATTTGAAGTTGGAAACTCAAACCTTAAAGAATGTTCCAGTGTGAGCCTGACACCATTTTCCAATATGACCCTGGCACCACTCCCTTTGGGATTCGAGGAACCATCAACATAGATGGTCCAGGAATTCACTCTAGGATAGCCGAAATCCAGTGTAAGCTCCACCAAAAAGTGAGATAACACTTGAGCCTTTATGGCTTGTCTTAGCTGGTAAATGATACCAAATTCGGATAGGTCTACTGACTAAATGATCATTTTTCTAGCGAGGTCCGACTTATGCAACACTTGATCAATTGGTTGATCCATCTTTATAATCATGATGTGATATTAGAAGTATTATTGTAATCATCTGGCAATGGTTAGCAGCGTTAGAGCCAGTTTCTCGATCTTCTAATATTGGAGTTCGGGCCCTTATAGGATCTTACTCACAAAATAAATCGCCCTTTGACCTTCATTAGTTTCTCTTATCAAGACTGAACTAATCACTTTGTTGCTAACTAAGAGGTATGGATGTAAGGTCTCTTCGGGATTCAGCCTGGTCAAGATTGGGGTCTACTCAAAGTCTTTCCCTTTTTTTAGAGTTTTGAAAAAGAGAAGGGACTTTTGACTGACCTCGGCTAGGAAACGAGTGAGGCTGTTATCTGTCTTGCTAGTTATTCCACCTCTTTCATGGATTGCGGACTACATATATCAAGAACAACCTGGCATTTCTCCAGATTGGCTTCAATGCCGACATTCGTTAATAAAAACCCTAGAAACTTACCAGCATGTACCCATAAAATGCATTTCTTAGGATTCAATCTCATATTATGTATTCGTATTTGGGCGAACACTTCTTCAAAGTTTTCCAACATCTTTACGATATATTTTTCTTTATTCATCATTTACTGATAAGTTGTGCTTTTGTTTTTAATCCGAATGGCATAACACGGTAGCAATAACTTCCCATCTTGGTTATAAATGCAGTCTTGTCTTTGTCATATAGGTTTATAAGAATTTAGTTGTATCCGAAATAGGCATCCATAAATAAGAGAAGTCAGAATCTGGATGAGTTATCCACAAGCTTATCTATATTAGGAAACAGGTAAAGGTCATTTGGACATGCCTTATTCAGGTCAATATAGTCGACACACATACGTCACTTTCTATTTGCTTTCTTTACTAGGACCACTTAGGACAAACAAGTGGTATAAAAAACTTCTCTGATGAACCTGGCCTCTAGAAGTTCTTTCACCTGCTTCTATATTACCTCTTGTCTTTCTGGTCTAGCTTTTCTTAGTGCCACTAGCTTCATATCTTTTTTTATGGAAAGTCGGTGATAAATAAACTTGGGGTCCAACCCTAGCATGTTGGCGAACGTCTAAGTGAAGAGATCTTTGTTCTTATCAAGAAATTCAATTAGCTGAGATCTTTCATCTTAATTTAACTACCATTCAATCTTGGTTATCTGATCTAGCTTAGTGCTAAACTGAAAAGGTTGAAGTTCTCCTTCAGGTTGGGGACGCGTATCACGGATCTCCTCATGAACTTCCAGTTCAGTCAAGAGGACATTGATAGGGTCCGTAGTAACGGAGGCTGAATTGTTATCCTGGTCCATGGTCCATGGTTTTTTGGCAAGCTTCAGGTTCTCATTGTAGCATTTTCCATTCGTTGCCTAATCTCCTTTAATTGTGACAACCTTGTCATGTTGGTCAAGGAACTTCATAGCTAAATGGGGTGTGGAGATCACAGTTCCAAAAGTGTTTAGTGAGGGCCGATCCAGGATAACACTATAGGAAAAAGGATAATCCATAATAAAAAATTTGACCCTAAGTGTTTTAAACATAGGATCCTTCCCCAAAGTCAAATAGGTTTCAATGTATCCTACTGGAATGATTTTGTCTCCTGTGAATCTGATCAACTCTCTAGTGTACGGGATCAAATCATTCCTTGAGAGCCCTAGCTTCTCAAAGAGATCTAGGAACATAATATCAGCCAGGCTTCGTTGGTCAATAAATATACGCTGAACTTCAGTGTTGGTTATTATCCTAGAGATCACCATAGGATCATCGTGGTTCGGGATAGTGCTGCCATAATCTTCATCTGAAAAATAGATTGGTGGGGTCTTCCTGGGTTTGTCTTTTGACTTTGATCCCGAGTGGGAGATTATGCTCAACACAGCCCAGAGAGCTTTCTTTCTTACATTTCCTGATTCACTGCCACCCACAAAGCCCCCCCGAAATGGTATTGATTATCTGGGTTACTTCTGTATGACGACGTTCATAGTCCTAAGTAGGATTATCCTGGGGTTGTGCCCTTTCCTAGTTCTGGGTGTTATCTCGGGATGGACCTATTCTAGGATTTTCGTTCCTTGGGGATGAGCGTCTTCTCTGATATGGAAATGGGCCTCTCCGAGGACTATAGCTCCTCTTCTTGTAATTCCTTCCTCCTCTCTGATTATCATTCCGAGATTGACGAATGTATTGGCCTAGACAGCCATCTCGGATTAGGGATTCAATGGCATCCTGGAGGTTGATGCAGTCTTCAGTGTTATGTCCGTAGCCTTCATGACACAATGCTTGGATTTATCTTTCTATGTATGTTTTCTCAATGGAGGAGGCTTTTGCACATTTCTGAACTCTATGTTCATCACTTCTTGGTAAATTTGTGTTCAACTATTGAGAGGGGTGTAATTTTTGTACTTTCCCTTTAGTGGTGGCCTCAAATTCCAATTTTGTGGGGGAGTCTTCGATTTGGCATCTTCTCCCTTCTCTAGATGCTTTCTGGCACAGATAATATTTTTTGTATTTATGTATTTGTTAGCCCTAGCCTAGATTTCGTTCATCGTCTTTAGCTTTTTTTTAGCTAGTGAAAAGCAAAATGCTCTATGGCAAAGACTGTCCCTTATGTAATGTAAGCTGAGTCTTTCATCCTAGTCATGAATGTTTACTATTTATTTGTTGAACCGAGATATATAATCTCAGAGGGACTCTTCTTTTACCTACTTGATAGGAGAAATGCATGAAATGGATTTCGGCTGCACCTTACTAGTAGTGAAGTGAAGCAAAAATCTCGAGGTCAAATCTTCCTAATCAAAAATGAACTTCGGAGCCAAAGTGGTGAACCATTTTAAGGAGGCTTTCTTCAAGGAGAGAGGAAAAACACGACACATGAATGTGTAATCTCCTTTAGCAAAAAAAAAATAAAAAAATTGAAACGTAAGCATCTAAATGCTCTTGGAGGTCTGTTGTCCAATCATTGGATTCAATATTAATTGGATATTTAAAGCGCCTGGGGATCTCGTAGGCCATCAACTCATCAGAGAAAGGTTCATTTTTCTTAACCGATTTTCTTTGTCCTTGCTCCTGCTCTCTATTTTCATGCACCGGGTTTTCTGCTCTTTGTTTGGGTTCTGTTATCCTGAAAATTTCTAGATTATGTATCCCTTCATGGGTTGGTTCCCTCCTATTGTCGCGATTCCTGTAGGGAACTCGACCTTCATCCTTTTTTTTCTAGGTTAGGAGCTCTTTCCAGGTCATGAATACACTTATCTTGGAGCCTGACTAGAGAGATCAGTTCCTCTCGAGATAGCTCTGGGAGACGTGATTCGCCCTATTGGGACCAAACTCCATCATTGTTCTCTTGCAGTCTAGCTTCCCCTGAAGGGGCTCGACACAGACCAAGTCATTGAGTCGTCAGAATGCGCCGCAGCTGAGGGGAGAGGTTTCCGCTAGTATGCAAAGTCTTTTCTCTATCTCACCTGAGTTCCGGTTAGGCAACATTTGGATCTTGGATTGGAACAGAGGCTGGACGATGACCAAAGGAGAGTTGATTTTGTGTGACATAAGTGTGATTTCTCCTAGTAGTGACCATGACGGTAATGATGAGAATCGAAGTTTATCATTCCCACAGACACCAAATTTCTAAACGGTACTTGCAAAAGGCACTCCGACACTTAAGTTAGTCCGTGCACAAGGTGGGTATAGTATTTTATGTTAGATGCATACCTTTACAACCTTGTGTGGTATTTATAAGAGTATCTTGATAAATAAGAATCATATTTAAATTCACATTAATGGATAGTAAATACTGTTAATTAGGAAAAGAATCTAAAAATATCATTACCACTTATAATTGATTCCTATATTTATGAGAGATTCTATGAGAGATTTAGTCTTCATAAATAGACATATTTACTTATCTAAAAGCGCTCATAAATATCTAGGATTCAACTTTAACGAGCCAAGTTGCTCCTGAACCAGTAACCCTGAACCTGGTCTAGAACAATCAATATTGAATGTGTTTCATATATTAATTTTCTTTTCAATGAATTTTATATTACACAACACGAAAACATGTTGCCTTTCTATATATACATGCATGTTCCATTTTGCTGTCTATTGGGATTTGAGATTTTTAGTTTAAATTTATGATGTTCAAGTCCTTTTTTTTCAAGAAAAAAATTGTATTAGGTTCATTACTGTTAAGAATTTTGATATGCATTATTGCCAATGAAATCACCATGTTATTAAAAAAATAAAATAAAATGAAGAGTAAAACACAAATGACACTAATGAAATTTGGCCATTTTCATATTTGCAACACAAAGTTTGTTTATGACAGATAACCTCCATGAACTTTGGTAAATTTATAAAATGGTTAAATGAGATGTTAAACTTAATTTCAATAGTGTAGTTCGTAAATGTATATACAGATTTAACTTATAACATTATATATGTATTTTTCAATGTTACTTTACATTTATAAATTATAGAAAAAATAGTTTTAACTTATCCTTTTATTTATTTAATAAGTATTCCATCATTACTTCTTTTTTCTTTTCTCTTTTGTGAGGCTTTGTGGCTTGTGGTGTATGGCTCCGCTACTCCCTTCTTCTTGCTATTTTATTTTAGGGTTTCTTACTTTCTTATTCGCGTGCAATCTCTTCTAACGTGAAATTCATGGACAACAAGTAGGTTTATCTTTATCTATGTTTTAAATTTCCCAAAAAGAAAAGTGATTCAAAGTAGAAACTTTCACAACTGAGATATTGATATCGTCATGAAATCTTGCAAAAATCCTGTAATTATCTCAATTAATTAATTAATTAATCTCTCTTAAAAAATAACCAATAATATCATAAAATTAAAAAAAATTCTAACTTATATCATAATATAACTAATCAAACTTATATTTTACATGAAAAATATATAATATTAGTTTATTATCATAAATCACATCAAATTATCAAATCCACCTAAAGATGAAGTAAAACGTAGAAAGCAATTCATTTTCTTTAGCTTCTAACTTTATTTTATTCACCTTCTCCCAAGATTTTGCATAAGTATACAGTCAATCCAACAATTATGGCTAGAATGGTTGATAATTGAATTGTTGAAATAAAGAATTAAACCTTTGAAATTAAGTCTATAAGATAAGTCACAAAATCAAAGAAATCATAGAGAAGAAGAGAACAAAGTGTGTAAAACTTTTTGAATAATGAAACTAGGGGTGTAACGGGTCAGTTTGGTTCAGTTTTAGGCGAGAAAAAAATCTAAATCAATCAAAATCAATTGGTTTGATTTTTATATTTTTTCAAGGCCAAACTCGAACCAAACCAATTTGAACCCTAATGAGTTGGTTGGGTTCAGGTGGTCGGGTTGTATTTTTTTTTAAATGCCCTGCTACAACTGTTCAAAATCAACTTTCCAAAGCCAACAAAATAGGGAATTCAAACATCAAAAAGTAGAAATGGCAGATCCAAACATATCTTTCTATATAATAAAAAAAAAGCATATGAAGAGAAAAAAAATGGCAAATTCAAACACATCAGTATGGTAATGTTACTCCAGGAACAAGTTAAAATGCCAGAGTGAGGGTGCGTCGCAAGACTTTGCAAGTTGCAAATGCATGGTGAAACTCATGGTGGGCTGCATCGTCGTGCACTGCTGAAGGAGCGTGCGTTGCGACATAGCTGGAGGAGCATGGAGCAGGAGTTGTGGTGGGTTGGTGAGTGGCGAGGAGGGTTGGTGCGGCTAAGGTTGGACAAACATGGTGGATTTGGAAGAAATGGGGAGAAATTAGGAAATTGATTAAGTGAAGTGTAGATATAAAGTTTATGAAAAAAAATACTAGTCTGGGCACTAACTGAGGCTTAAAAAATATTTAAAGAAAAATATATATACCTTAGGTTGAGTCAGGTCTCATGTTCTAAACATGGAACCCGTTAACCGAATCAACCATCTCCATATTTGAACGGGTTTTACCCGAACCAAACTGATTTTTTTGGGTTCATCGGGTCAAACCGAACTAATTTACACCCTTAACTAAAATTGAAACGATTCATTTGAATCTCAACTAAGTGAATGTATAATATATGCAACTACTACTTGTACATGGTATTTACAGTGTGGAATGCTACACATACTAATATCTATGTACAAGTGCATAAATACAAAAGTTAGTTACACAGCTAACACAGCTAACTTGCACTTGTTATAATTACTCTAATTGATAAAAACCACTATTGGTAGCGTGTGGTGGTGCTCGAGTGTGTGCACGTGCATGCAACTCATAATATTGTGTAGGCTTGCTTATTAGCTATCCTGGTGTTAATAAGTGAAACAAATTTCAAGATTCATTATTAGAGCAAGCTCCATAAGATACACACACACACACACACACACATAGACATTGCTAACCTTCACGCTTTCATGTGGAGGATAGTAGTCTCCATATTTTGTTGAAAAATATTACCAATACACTCTTTCTTTCACTTTTTTTAACACACTCTCACTTATTAGGCCATGTACCACTCATTTTTAACACTATGACTTGTTTACATGCTATTTTTGTTTTCTTAAATATTATTCTTTTCTTTTTTTTATTGAGTTGGTTCGTTCATGGGTTATGAATACGGGTTTGGGTTAAGTTATGAGTAAGTGGGTAAGGGTTGTTAACATTGAGACTCATCTTCTGCTCTCATATGAAGGAGAAAGAGTGGGAAGTAGAAGCCACTCCACCACATCAATAACCAACAGGTGTTTCTGATGGTGGTAGAGGCTAGGTTATGGTGGCATGTTGCAGTTTGGATGATGGAATTTGGGGTTTCTGAAGATGGGTTTTATGGGATGAAGTGAAGGATTGCATAGTGATCAAAACACGCAGCAGAACAACGTAATAGCAATCCAAAAATAATTCTTTTTGTGTTTAAATTTATTCTAGTATTATGAAGATAAATTCGAAATACCTGGTAGAAGGTACTTGATACTTTAAAAAGATTTCTTCGATTGTATGAAGACTCTATGTGTATCCACACGAGACCAAACCTTGCTATTAACTCCTTTGAAACATGAAACTTATACAAAAATCTAAGAATAAAATACCATAGCAGAAAAGCATACATTTTCAGTTTATGATATATCAGTATATTTTGAAGTTTCCTTTTTGCACACCGTAAATAGTCAAAAAAGTTATTTTATTTATTTATTCCAAAAATAAATAATGTGCAGTATCACCAAATCCTATCTAATAGGCAACCTGTTAAATCTTACTTAATGTGCAACATATCCTTTTTAACATCCAACATATCAAGTCCAACATGCAGTATATCAGATTCGTATCTAATAGGATTTAACCAACCATTGGTTGCTGCTTGTACCACGTTCTTGACTTTTGGTGCATATCTAATAGGATTTCACAATAACGTGCAGCAATAAAACTTATCTATCAAGATAATGTGCAACAATAAATCTTATCTATCAAAATAACATGCAATAATAAATCTTATCTATTAGGATAACATGTAACAATAAATCTTATCTAATAGGATTTAAAACATTAGTATTTGCAACGTTTGGAAATTTTTGATTTTTCTATTCTAAATAGAATTTCTTCAGATAATTGTATCATATATTAATTGTATTCTAAATACCAAGTAAAGAATATAATAATATTCCATTTGGATAAAAATTTATTTATTTGATTAAATTAAATTCTCTAATTTAATTATTAAATAATAAATTAAATAATTTTTTAGCAAAGATTGAAATACTCGTTAGTGTGTGACCCCATAGGTTTAATACTAAACTAGTAGTAAATTAGTCTAACCAAATTACTAATCAAGGTTGGTGTCTAACAACACTCCTTAACGATTGGATAACATGAAGTGACATCTTTTTCTCTTCAAGAACCTTTAGAAGAATAATGTAATATTTCCTTCTGTCGTTCTAGCTCTGAGTTAACCTTAGAGTATGGTATAATTGTCAAACTCTAATAGGTAAACCTTTATGTTTTATAACCAACTAGTGAATGACTTACGAAACTCATTTCTTCATTCATTCAATTATTCTGGCCAATGTCTTAATTTTATTGTTATAATCATAGAGCTCAAATTCATTACCAAGAGTTGATGGATTCTTTCTTGATACATCATTAATTCTACAAGTATTTAGTCATACTCAATATCCATTCAACTAGTGCCTTAGGGCATTAGGTGTTCGAAATCAAAGTATAACAAATAACTTGTTAATTACTATGATAATCTCAGGTCAAAGAAAAAGTTTACGCCATGTTCTTCATGAGAATATCCTATTGATAGTTTAACGGTAATATAAACCATTAGGAATTCTCAGTTAAGTCAGTTCAATGATCATATTTTCATATGCATCATCTATATATGTGAATTAATAAATGAGATCTATCAATCTCTATCCAATAGAGACAATCACACATATATTGATCTATTCGGATTACTAATGTCCTATTCTCAATAATCCCACAATCAAAAACATTTTAGATTAAAAATTATAATAAAAACTTGCCTCTCATTATCATGATTTCTATCATGATGACAAGTGTCTAAATTTAATCAAAGACCTTGTCATATTAATTAAAAAATTAAATAATAAATATGACAAAATAAACTAAATGCCATGTTATTTATAAAAAAAATGATTATAATGTGTTCCAAAAATTATACAATAGATTGGATCTAGGGCATGTCAATTTTTCCTAATAATCTCTCACTTGCACTAGAGCCAGTCTTTCATGTATTCATTCACAATTCCTACTTGTGCTTGTCAAACTCCTTTACACCAAGTGCTTTTGGTGAATGGGCCTGTTGCATTTTCTTTTCCATCAACCTTTTGAATCTTAACATCTCCACATTCAATGATTTATCTAATTAAGTTATACTTTCACAAAATATGTTTAGACTTTTGATGCGATCTTGGTTCTTTTGCTTGAACAATGGCTCCATTATTATCACACAACAATGGAACTAGTTCTTCTATTGAAGGAACCATACTAAATTCAGATATGAACTTCTTCATCCAAACCACTTCTTTAGCAGCTTTATTTGCTGCTATATATTCTGCTTCAATTGTTGAGTTAGCTATTGTAGCTTGTTTGAAACATTTCCAACTCACTGCACCACCATTTAAAGTGAAAACATAACTAGAAATGGATTTGCTATCATCCTTATCTGATGCAAAACTTGCATCTGCATAACCTTTTAGTTTTAGTTTTGAATCTCCATAAATGAGGAATTGGTCTTTAGTTCTTCTCAATTACTTCAGAATGTTTTAAACTAATTTCTAGTGTTCCTCACCAGGGTCTGCCTAATATCGGCTTGTTACACCTAATGCATAAGCAATATCAGGATGCGTACAAGTTATGGTATGCATGATAGCTCCCATTGTACTTGAATATGGTATTCTATTTATGCGTTCTCTCTCTTCAAGGGTTTTACAACTATCCTCCCTACTGAGAGAAATTTCAGTGCCTATTGGTAAATAGCCTCTTTTAGAATTTTTCATGTTATACCACAAGTCACACAATTTAGGTACCTTGGATCTATCATACAAAATGATGGAGAGATAGAGGAGATGCTCAAGTTGGATGGATGAAATGGAGGATCGGGAGTTATTTGTGTAGAAAAGTGTCTCTCAAACTTAAGGGTAAATTTTATCGTTCTCTATCTCTTCGATGTTGTATGGTCTTGAATGTTGGGCGGTAAAAAGCCAACAAGAGCATAAGATCGGTGTTGCGGAGATATCCTGGCCATACAAGACAAGATAGGATTAGAAATGAATGCATTAGAGAGAAAGTAGGGGTAGCACCTATTGTGGGAAAGATGGGAGAATCTCGCCTTAGGTGGTTTGGACATGTAAGGAGAAGACCCTTAGAAGCCCCTGTAAGAAGAGTAGATCAGGTAGATAATAGCCCAATAGCTAGAAGTAGAGGAAGACCAAGAAAGACTATAGGTGAAATGATTAAAAAAGATTTAGATCTGAATAACATATCTGAAAACTTGGTTTATGATAGAGCACAATGGCATCGTTTGATCCATGTAGCCGACCCCACCTAGTGGAAAAAGGCTTGGTTGTTGTTGTTGTTGTTGTTGTTGTATACCTCTTTAAGATGGTATCAATGTACATAGATTATGAAAGTCTAAGCAACTTTTTAGATCTATCCCTATAAATCTTTATTCTTAAAATATAAGTTGCTTCTCCCAAATCTTTTATGGAGAACTGTTCAGAAAGCTAAATTTTTGTACTTTGCAATGCTGGTACATCATTTCCTATGAGTAATATGTCATCAATATACAACACTAAGAAAATAATTGTGCTCCCACTAATTTTTTTATAGACACAAGGCTCCTCTTCACATTTAATAAAATCAAACTTTTCAATTATCTTGTTAAAGCGGATATTCCAACTTCTAGAAGCTTGCTTTAATTTATAAATGAATCGTTGTATCTTGTTTAATACCCTAATACAATTATCATAAAATAAACAGAATATTTCAAGATAAATCACATTAAGTATGTCACTTCTAAAATGCATAAAAGATAAATCCATAATAACCAGTATAGTCATTATAGAGAACGAATGATAAAAAGATCATATATACATACATCACTAGCTAACAAGCCATACTGTATACATAAACTTCTACAAACAACCAGAAGAGTACAAATATACAATCATATTAAAAAAGAAATAAAGCTACTAAACTAAGCCTTCTGCTTCTTTTTTTCTTGCATTTTCCCTTTAGAGGGACTTCACCTGGATTTACATGGAACACACAGGGGGTGAAAAACCACAATTTCTCAGTATTCGCATACCAAGACCAATAGTTAATTATTTACAACAAATAAATCAACTGAACATATATAAACACTATATGTAATAGAATATCTGAAAATCAATAATATCAAAGAATTGCCCATACAATCCTAAGATATCATCGGCAAGTAACCAAGTAATCAATTGATCAAGTAAGACAACTGCCCATACAATTGTCAACAATGTAATGCCTTATGTTATGAGGTATGATTATGCTCAAACAATGTCCTAATATTATGATTATGCAATGCCAATGTAGGTTTTAAAGTTTGAAAATACAAGCTATTTACTTATTTCCCAAAAACCTCTGTTTCTTGTATATTCAAAGCAGGATAAGCCTAAAAGGCTAAACCCACTTGGTAATAGGTAGACACTTTCCCCTCACCAACGTAAGAGTACTATTGCCACCCCCATACCAGTAATCTTGACCATGCAAGCTTAAATGCAAGGAGAATTTAGATCCAATACCTCATTCTCGGGTCATATGGTTGTGCACACCATCTAAGGTCACAATACATAGGAAATTAGTAAATACTAAGTTTGAAAACTAAATATCGAAGCTGCATTTTAAATACTAGAACATAGGAATCTTAGCCTCACTTATCTAACAAATTAGTAAGATTCACATTTCTAGCTAAACAATATTTAGAACATCACATAATCACTTCACAAGTGATTTAGAAATTAACCTCATGTTGATTAAGGTTCTAAGCACTAACCTAGGCATTCTATCATACTTTGAATGTCTAAGAATTTCCAAACTTTTTATATATGCAAGTTGATAATTCTCTCTAAGAAATATCCTCAAAAGTGTTTCTTTACACTTTAAAAAACTTGCACAATTGATCCCAATAAGTAAGAAATTAAATTAGCATCACAATGCTAATAACACATTTCTGCCCTATTTCGGTGCTTGAGCACGTAAGCACAAGTGCTTGAGTGCGCAAGCACTATCAGAATGTAGCTCTCTAGGCGACACGCACTTGAGCATGCAAAAAATGAGCACTTGAGCGCTGAACAACCAGAGACAAATCTGTAGAATTTTAAAAATTTGTGCATTATTCTATTAGTGCACAAAATGAAATTTGATCACTTCAAATTAGTTTCTAGGTGATTTTAAGTCCCTAACAAGTTCACTACCATGAAGGAATCATAAAGCACTAATTCATTTCATAAAAAATGGATCCAAAAACCAAATCACTCATCCAAATCCCAAAATCTACACTTTAAGCATTTTAGGTCCAAATGGAGAGTTTTCAATTTCTAATCCAAACTCTTAATATGAACAAGTCATAAACTACATTTAGAACTTATCCAAGCAAGAAAATCACTTAAAACACCACAAAATATCATTTTGGCATATTAAACCTCAAATAAACTAAACATGAAAAATGAGAAAGAATGAAGTTTTGAGCTCAAGAACCCTTACCTCAAGTTGGCTTGATGCTGCAGATTATGCCTCAATCCAGAACCTTGGATTTCCCCTTTGATCTCCTCTTCTTTCTTTCCTCTTCTCCCTTTTGTTTTTCTTTTTTTTTCTCATTTATCTTTTACTGCCACTGGTTTTGTTTTTCCAGTCATGAAGAGTGAATGAGAAATAAGTGAAAAACTTGAAATATCAAGAAAAAAAAGTCCACAATGGAGGCTATAACCGTGGAGAGTTAAAGGCCTTATGATACAACATTGATACTTCTTGATCTGCTAAAAATACTTAGATTTAGCTAAATCAAGTTTTTCAAGTTTCAAAAACTTTAAAATAAATACTAAGATTCATTAAAAAAGTCATTTCACCAGTATCATAATTTTCATATCTGTGACTAGTCAATCTGATATTAAAACACACAACCAGTATGCTTAAAAATACCAAGCAAACTTTGATTATTCTCGAACTTTAACCACATCACAAAATACACATTTGTGACTTAGAAATAAGTTATCCATATCTATTTCCATTAGCTAAGCCATTTATGCTAATATCTGAGTCAGTTTAAGTAATTTTTCACCTTTCGGGTTACAGCAAAGTATTTAAACTAACTCAAATTGTCACAAAATTAAACAGGCATGTTAAGCAAGTATTAAACTACCTCTATAACTATTTACAAGTCTAATATGTTGAAGAGGATGTTACAGCTTGCAAACTTTATTATGATCAGACGAGGACGTGAAACCATTAGGTTGTGTCATATACACTTCCTCTTCGAGCTCACCATTTAGGAAAACAATTTTCACATCCATTTGTTATATTTCATAATCATAGTATGTTGCTATAACAAGTAGAATTCGAATTGATTTGAGCATTATCACAGGAGAGAATGTTTCATTATAATTTATTCCCTCTTTTTGACAATATCCCTTGGCAATAAGATGGGCTATATAAGTCTGCGCCTTTCCGTCTACTCCAATCTTTTTCTTGAAAATCCATTTATAATTAATAGGCTTTATATCCTTTGAAGTTTCAACTAAAGTCCATACTTTATTGCTCTTCATGGATTCCATTTCAGATTCCATGGCTTCTTGTCACTTCTTGTAGTCAGAACTTTGCATGGCCTTTTCATAGGTTCTAAAGTCATCATCATTATGATCAACCTCATTTGACACATTATCTTGCACCAATAAGTTTAATCTACTTAGTGCATGATGTGCGTGGCTAGACCTTCTAAGAAGTTCATTTGTAACTAATTAACTTTGTATTGGATTTGGTGGTTGATGCATTGGTTCTAAAATTGGTTCATTAACCTGTTCTTGAACCTCAACCATCAAAGGTGGTGTGACCTTCATGTTAACTTCAAAACATCCAGCAAAGGTTTCTCAACTTGCATTTCAAGCTCTTGAGCTTGCGTTATTTCATTGGTTTTTTAAACTTCATCTAGATCTATTTCTTCACCAATGACTTCCCTCTGAAAGAATTCCCTTTCTAAAAAGATTACTCTTCTTGCCACAAACACCTTGTGGTCAGAAAGGTGATAGAAATAATACCCAATTGTTTCTTTGGGATACCTAATGAACCTACATTTATCAGACCTTGTATCAAGTTTAATTGTTTGCAATCTCTTGACATAGGCTGGACATCCCTAAACTCTAATGTGTTTGAGACTTGGCTTATGACCTTTCCATTATCTCATATGGTGTTGTAGAGACTGACTATGAGTGAACTTTATTTAATAAATATGATGTTGTTTCTAAAGCATATCCCCATAAATTCATTGGAAGATCAGTGAACTTCATCATGGATCGTACCATATCTAATAAGGTTTGATTCCTTCTTTCAGATACACCATTGTATTGTGGTGCTCCTGGAGGTGTCCGTTATGATTTAATTCCATTTTCATTTAGATAATCAAGAAAATTGTCATTAAGATATTCTCCTCCTCTATTGAATTTGAGTATCTTGATACTCTTACCATGTTATTTCTCAACTTCACTACGGAATCTTTTGAACATTTCAAATGACTCAAATTTATGTTTCATAAGATGCACAAAACCATATCTAGACATATCATTAGTGAAGGTGATAAAATAAGAATATCCTCCTTTGGCTTGAATTTTCATGGGCCCACAAACATCTGTATGAATTAAACCCAATAACCAAATTTCAAAACTTGAAGATAAGGATAATTGAAGATTGAATAAGGATCCTTAAAGAGAAGGGAATTTGTTGTAAATTCAGATTCAACTCGTATTTTCTGACCTTACTGTTGTATTTGGACCATATCTTGAGTTATAGATATTAGACTGATGCGATTCTTACACCATTGGAAAGCTAACAGAAAATGCAAAAATCTTATATTGATCTTGAAGGTTAATTTTGTCATCTGAAAGACGAGAAAAATAATGAGAGAAAAAGATAAAAATCTAGCATCCTTCAATAAAAGGAAATTAAGTTTCCTAAAATTGGTTTTCTAAATCCAATCTAGATCTTTTCATTAATTGAGGACCAATTAAGGAGATTGAGTTTCTTAAATTTAGTTTCCTAAATCTAATCAATATCTTTTTATTATTTGGAAACCAATTAAGGAGATTTTGTGCAAGATACATTCATATTAGGTAAAATCTCTTATTAATAAATAGACAAGGAGAAGGGGGAGCATAAGGGGCTATGGATAGGAGAGAGAGACGTGTAGCGCCACACAAAGCAAAGGAAGAAGGAGTAACTAATTTTATTTTTTAGGATTAAGATGAAACCATAATCTTTGTTTTAGATTATTTAAATTTGTCTAGTATAATTTTTTTGTTCTATAATTGCACAATGATAATGATTATTGATCTTTAACTGTTATTCAATTTAATTTTTATTGATTATCTTTTAGTCAATTAGTAAATTTAAATTGATATATTTTAATCATATGCCACATTCTTATAGTCTTAGGTATGTGTTGTCCAATAGTATTCATTGTTTTTGTGATATAAGAATTGAATAGTTCATGATATATTAAATGATTTATGTCATAATTTGAACAGGTCATGTTATTTTAGATAAATTATATCATTAATTAGATTTCAATAATCTTTAGTAGTTATCAAAGCTTGTAGCCATAGGCACTCCATAGAACAAGATTAATTCTCATTTAAGTTAAATTCATCTTTGCATAGTTAGTGATGAATTCGAGGTCCTAGAATTGTTCTTTGATTGAACTTACATTTTAATTTGAGTTATTTCATTTAGATTTATTATTTAATTTTAGGTTTAGTTTAGCATGTAATAAAATTCTTAGATTAATTAAATAAAATAAAAATATCTTTTCTTTTTCTTTAAATTAATTTAGGTAGATATTAATTTTAGTTAATCCTATCACTTTTTGTGGGTACAACACTCTTGTATTTGCCAAATATTATGTAACAGCCCAATATTTGCTATCCAAATATGTCGTCATATAAATGAATAACCCAATACCGGTCTTGCTACTACTAACATACATTAACATCTTACCTATATCATTCATACACAATGAGCAAATATGGAGTCATGATAATAAAAGTTATATATGTACATCACAGCCTCAAAGGGCATATTGTTATACATAACTCAAAATAACTAAGCTAGTATAAAACATATATAAGCTTAGTTCAAAACAACATATATACTATGCTAGTTCTCATACATCTTCTTCTTCCCTTTCGAAGAACTCATAACTGGATTTACATGACAACACAATTGGAGTGAGAAAACATATCTCAATAGAAGCATTCTAATACTAGTATATATATATATACACACACACACACATATATACAATCAGATAATATTCAGAATTATCAAGTTGACACTTCAATCACAGAAGCAACAAATTCTCCATCTCAGAAACATGAAATCGCTCATACAATTGCAATGCATGAAAATGTTATGACAGCAACTGCCTATACAATTGCCATGATATGCTTAATTATGTCTAATGTATATGTCTATACAAGTCCCATGAATGAATATAGTGTCAAGATGTTATGAGCCCTCAGACTTATTGAGGATATTACCCACCTCAACTATTCTAAGATATGTTATGGTTTATCAGGCATAGTGAGGATATGACTCACTAATACTATCCATCAAAACAAACAGAGGATATTACTCACCTCCACTGGTCAACAAAGCAAAGAGGATATTACTCACCTCCTTACTCAACAATGTAATAAGGATATTATTCACCTTGTTACACACACCATAGAGAGGATATTACTCACAAATCTATGCCTCAAACAACACAAAGAGGATATTACACACCTCAAGGTGTTTCACAAACAATAGAGAAGATATGACTCACTAATCTTTTCAACAAACACATAGAGAGGATATTACTCACCAATCTATTCAACAAATACATAGAGATGATATTACTTACCAATTTATGCCTCAAACAACACAAAGAGGATATTACACACCTCATTATGTTTATCAAACATCTTATGCAAAACAATCACTAATTATTTTCCATAATTAGCATCACAATTGATTTATATGCATATCAAACTCACTTCACTCACACATTTCATCAAATACTCCTAAAAGAGTCTCATTACTCATTAAGAAGCATAAAAGAAAGTATCACACAAGTGATCCCCTTCCATTTCCCAAAATAAGGGCTTTGTTCTGTTTTGTCCAGCATTGGGCGCTCAAGCACTCAGCTTCTGCGTGCTTAAGCGCGCCACGCACATCACAAATTCTTCCTGGGCACTGGGCGCTAAAAGCACAGATTCAGTTTCTGCATAATTTTGCACAAATGATCACTGTTCCATTGGGAACAAGTTATCTTACAATCACTCAAAATCACTTCCAAGTGATTTTCTAACCTCAAACAAGGTTCAACTACACATAGTAAACTTTAATCCACTTCAATTTCATTTAATTCAACATTTTTGTGAATCAAAATCCAATATCCAACCTAAACCCCCAAAACTAACCAAAATGGAAATTAAGGCTTCAAATGATGAAAAATTCATCTAAACACATCCACAAGTCAGTTTCTAACTCAACCATACTAACCACATCAAGATTCAACTCAAGAATCATAAAATCATTCACCAAACCTCAAATTCTTCATTAAGTCTCTCAAGAACCAAAAATGAAAGAAAATGAAAAACAAGTAATCGAAATAGATTTCCCCTACCTCAATTCCCAGAAACGAAATCGGTTAGTCGTTCCTCCAAAAAGCTAAGCTCCTTCTCTTACTTTGATGAAGATCATTCTTCCTTAAAGCCTTGATTCTCCTTTTTCTTTTTTTTTCCCTATGCAGCCTTGAGAAGAAGAAAGAAAAGTGAGACAAAACTCTTACTTTTGGCCTTAAATAGGCCAGCAACAGAAACAGGGTCGTGCCCTCTAAATTTTGGTTATTTAAGTGACCAAAATTCACCCGAACAGTTAAGAACACTTAGTTATAACCAAACTAAGTTTTTAAACTTCCAACAGATTAAAAATAAATCCTAAAATTCATGAAAAATCTTGTTGCACCATTTCCATTTTTTTCCATATTTGCTGCAGTCAATTTTGCACTAAAACACACAACCAATATGCTTAAAAATGTCAAACTAATTCTGAAAATTCTCAAACTTTAACCACATCTACTTCCACACATTTGGGGCCTAGAAACAAGTTCTCCACACTTATCTCCATTAATCGAGCAATTTAAGTAAAAAATGAGACTGAAAAAAGCTATATTTAACACATAGAATTGCAGCAAAGTGACTAAACTTGCTCAGATGGTCACAAAACTTTACAGGCATGACAAACTAGTGTTAGGTTATCTCCTTCACCATATACAAGTCTACCATGACTATCCAGGGTGTCATATATTACATAGATCTTGTGCGCTTGCAAATAAAGAGTAATTTTATTACTTGAAAATTTTCTAACAAGTTTTTGACACCGTTATCGGAGAGTTGATTTTGTGATTAATTTAATTTAATTTTTAATTATTTTAATTTTTAGTCTAAGATTTTTTCTATTTATTTAATTTCCATTTTATTTATTTATTTTTTAATATTATTTTATTTATTTCGTCTTAGTGTTTTTATTTTTATTTTTATTGATTTTAGTTTTTGTTGAAAAGGTTAGAGAAGACTAATTTTACTCAAGCTTGTGACTCTCCAGGTGCTTTTGTTCCAACTCTTATTTTTTTTAGTTTGATATTTTGATTAGTTTATGTTAGGAGACGCTCCTTGTCATTAGATTTAAAAGTGTACAATCCTGAAATAGAACGTACATTTAAAGCACTTAGAGCATAAAATCAATCTGTGCTTATTAGTACTAATTTAAATATGACAAATAATAATCGAGCACTTAGGGAGTATTTTACTCCACATGCATATGATTCTCCTATTTGTGTCCATTTGTCTAAGTTGAAGGCTTTTGATTTGAGAAGTGATGTAGTTGGGGTTAATCTAATTTTTTGTTGTTCTTCATCTCTTGAAGCTGTAACATCTTTGAAATAAATACATAATATAGGATAACTTTGTATTACAAAAATAAAAATGCAATGTTTTAAGATGAAGTTATTCAAATAAAGTTAATTTTATTTGAATATAATGACTACTGAGAACATATAAACATCACAACAGTATGAATTATTCAAATAAGATTCCTTTTATTCGAATAAAGAAGTTGGTATCAGACTAAATGGAAGACACAATATGTTGCAGAAAGAATAAGAAACTCTAGTCTCCATTTAGTTTCTTTTCCTCATACTTAATCAAACTAACTAGTCCTAATGAAACCAAACCAAAACCAAGCCATGATCAGCAAGAACAAGTAAGCACTTGACCAAGTAAACAATGATTGGAAACAACAATTATGGGTGACAAGTGCCAAAAAATAATTGGAACAGGAGATAAATTGTAAAGCCAAGCATGACCATATGTAAACAGGTGTTCAACCATTTAATGAAGGTGAGTTAAGCTTGTAAAGATAGCATGTCCAAGTGTCATTATGGCGAACTCCAAAAATTATGATTATGAATAACAAAACAAGTGGAAAAATCATGAATAAATATTAGAACAAAAGCCATGATCACAAGGGAAGATTTTTCTGAAGAATAAACCCCGTTTTGACAGCAAACCACTCCAGGATCATTCCATTACGTAAAGCAACTTAATTTTGGCTCTATAAATATCTTATTTTCCTCTCAATCTTGTCATAACACACCCAATCAACTTCCAACGTATGCAGCTCTATTTTTGTAGTAACCAAACACCTCAGCCATCATCCTTTTTTTCATCAAATCCTACTTATGAAAATAGGTAGGAATTAGTAAAAACCCACTCTTTCTTCTTTATTTCATCTACCCATATCATTTAACTCATTCCTTGCATCCATTACTAATTGCTCTGTTCAATTTGAAAGAAAGAATAGCAAAAATGGATTTTACTGGTTTCTGCAATATGATTTTTGACTGTTTTATTCGAATAAATCTAAATTTATTCGAATAAAGCTTGCCAAAAAATACTTCTAGTGTTGTTTTTCTAAAAAATTTATTCTGATAAAATTCTTGTTATTCAAATAAAACATTTATTCTGATAAAATTCTTGTTATTTGAATAAATTTTGACAAAATGTTGAAAAATGAGTTTTTGAAGAGATTTATCCGAATAAACTTTATGTTATTCGAATAAACTTCCTTCAAACCTAATTTTGAACGCAAATAATTTTCTTTATCATCGACATAATTTACTCTTTTAAAGTCTTATAAATTATTGTTCTAGGTTAATTATGATTCTTTAATAGTATTTCTTTTTCTTTACATTATTTGTACTATGTTGATATCTACTTTGGTACAAGATATTTTTATGCAGAAAATATTTTTTGTAATATCATCCCATGAATAAAAATGAATCAATATGCAAAAGAGAAATATGGTGCCTATGATGAGAGGATTAAGGGACGGCTTAATCAAATTTATTATTATAACCATGAAGAGAGGATCAAGGAATGCTTTGGTCAAATTATTGTGACCATGATGAGAAGATTAAGGGATGTAACACCCTAGAAAACATGATAGACTTTTATATGATTACGGAGGTAACCTAACACTAGTTTGTCATGCTTGTGATTTTTTGTGACCGTCTGAGTACGTTTAGTCACTTTGCTGTAGCTCCATGTATGAAATATAATTGTTTTAGCCCCGATTTTGACTTAAACTGCTTAGTTAATGGAAATAAGTGTGGAGAACTTGTTTTTAGGTCATAAATGTGTGAAAGTTATTTGATAGTGCTCACTGAGAATGTTGAGGGGCATGTCATTAGACTTTGGAGAATATTCAAAAATGTGATTTTTGATGTTTTCAAGTTCTTGGCTAGATGAGATCATTAGTATATGTTTCTTAAAGTGTGTTCAGACTCTAATAGGAGTATCTAATGAAGTGGATATATGGTGAATATAAATCGATTAGTATGTTAATTATTGTGATATTTGATAACTACATAGAATGCAGTTATTTGTGCCCTATCCTTGTGCTAGAATGAATGCTATGTCCTTGTTTAAAATGCATATTTGGAAAGTTTTGTGCTTATATTTGATATATTCTGAATCTAAGCCTTTCTGATATGTTATTATGCAAAATTGAGCTTTAATGATCATGGATTGAGTAGCTTTATATATGTTATTGATTTGATATTTTCTCTATGATAGGAGGGGCTCCAAACAAGGTTAAATATGGAGCAATTGAGCTTAAAGAGGAAGAGGAAGCCAAATTGGCATCCAGCCAAGAAGCAATAGACATACTGCGGCGCAAGAAAGAGGATTTTACCTGGTCATATTGGAACGGGGCAAGTAGCCTAACAATTAAGTGAACGTTGCGGCGGTACATAGACCGACCCATTATGTGCCGCGACGTGCATATATGGGCGCCGCGGCATGGAGGCGGCTGCTGAGCCTATAAAGAGATTTTTATGTGTTTTTCTCAGAACTCTCTTCCAACTCTCTCTGTTTTCTCTCTGTTTTTCTGAGTTTTGGCTATTTGGCCATCTCTTTCTTTTTAGGTTTTGTTAGTTTAGTTAGTTTAGGTTAGTTTTAGGTTAGATAGCTTGGCTAGATCTTCATTGCTGGTGGATTGGAGTTAAGGATCAAAGGATTGAAGAAGGATTCAAGCTTCAGAGACAAATCAATGAGCTTCTTTCTCTCTTTTTCCCTTTCTCTCTTTTTCCCTTTCTCTCTTCTCTTCCTTATCTTTTGTATAGCTAAGCTATGTTTTAGGAATATTTTGGATCCTTTGATATATATTAATGATGTGTTTTTCTCTAAGTTTGTGTGGATGTTTGATTATGGTTCAATCATTATCTGTGCTTAATGCTTGTTCTTGGTTGGCCTCAATTGCATATTCCTGATATTGGCAAATGAACTAGACATAGGGATTTGTTGATATGGATATGGTATGGTTGATACATGTTTGGCGAGTTCAATTGGCTTGGATGAGTTAATTCGTTAATAGGATAGAAATATTCCTATTAATCATGTATAGTGTGTGATTGAGAATAGATCATTCATAAGTAGAAGTTGCACTGGCTCTCAAGGAAACTTAGTGAGTTAGCAATTGAAAGAGTTGATGACCTAGACATAGGCTTTTGACTACATCGATTCTCAAGCTAACCTAATCAATGCATTTGTGTTTTAGGGGAATTGCATGTTGTTGGTAGATGTAGGGGGTGAAGGAGGATTTCCTAAAACCTAACCACTTTTAGGTTTATTGCTTTTATAGATTAGTTTAGTTTAGATTATTATTTTCTATTTTTATGTCCTTGTCTAGAATTGATTAAGCTATTGGTTGGTACTTGGCTTTATAATCGAATATCCTCATAGGAACGAACTTTCAATTGTGCATGTTAGCAAATGGGCAACATGTTTTAACCCTAACAATATTTAACATCATTGTATTTCATGTTTGTAGTTAGGAATGTAAATCAATTGACATGCTAGTTATTGTAATAATTAGCATAATTGTTGTTCCATAACTATGTTGATGAGGTTGAGTCCTCATTCTAGATTATCTAATGTGATTTTGAATGAGTAGGTAACTAATCCTTCCTATCATAGTAATCATTGTTGAAGACCATGTTGATGAGGATAGTTTAATTCCCTCATT
The DNA here is from genome assembly GCA_029884595.1 of Ormosia semicastrata. NCBI lineage: Eukaryota > Viridiplantae > Streptophyta > Magnoliopsida > Fabales > Fabaceae > Ormosia > Ormosia semicastrata. Next base: position 6,769,211 of record JAQQTO010000045.1, read on the forward strand.
ACCTGGGATGAAGACTGTTGGAACTGGGTTCCAATGCTTGTTCAAAGGTTATGGAACTAGGTTCCTTTGTTTTGTTCGAGACTCATGCATAACATGACATTGCCATGGACTTAGTATCATAACATTATTCATTTCATGTTTAGGATATTGCATAGGCATAAATACTAGACATAATTTGACATAACATGACGATTGTTTAGGCGGTTGCTATATGACATAAAACCATGACATTACAATTATATGTGCGATTGCGTATCTTTGAGATGGAGATGTTGTTTGCTTCTATGATTAAAGTGTTATTTTTTATAATTGAGTATATTATCTGAATGTATATGTATATACTAGTTTTGGAATGCTTCTACTGAGATATGTGATTTCTCACCGTGATTGTGTTGCTATGTAAATCTAAGTGCGAGTTCCTCAAAAGGGAAGAAGAAGATGTATGAAGATTAGTATAATTATAGGCTTGATGTTGACAAAGCTTGTATAAAATGCTAGATCTTGTTGTTTTGAAAGTCTATGTATTACAATGTGCCTTTGGAGGCAATGATGTATATATATAACTTTTGTTATCGTGGCTTTCCATAATTATTTGTATAAATGTTATGGGTTTTGTTGTTGTAAGTTAGAAGTAGCATGGTCAATATTTGTTATTCTTTTATATGACGATATATCTGGATAACAAATATTGGGTTGTTGTATTTTGGTATAAGAGCAGTTCATCCTATCGACCCGGGGTATGGACTAACTATGCTTATGCATGTGTAATGATGGTTATGCATTTCTTGTCTCTTACATGTAATTGTTTGAGTGAAATTGTATGATTTGCCTTTGTTTTGTTTGTTTTAGCTACTGTTACACAGTTACATGATATTAGAATTAGCTACCTTAATATGGATTGTTCTGTATTTATAGGAAACTATGATAGCACGAGGGCGATCGGCAATGAGAGGGCGACCGTGAGGGAGCAGGAACTAGAACCTTGAGAATGAAGGGCAGGGTATGGCCGAGGCCATGATGACAATGGTCGAAGCGATACGTAAGCAGATGACTGCGAATGCCACAGTGATGAGGGAGTAAGCAGTTGTAACTGCTAGGGTGATTGAGAGGCTAGAGGCCAATCAAACATAGCCTACACCACCACCGGTACCACTATTGAGGCGTGAGGTACAAGGGGAGAAAAACCAATATTTTCATGACCTTTCTTAGTTTCGGAAGGTGAGTCCACCATCGTTTAAAGGAGACTATGACCCAGTAAGGGCTGAGGAGTGGATAACTGAGCTAGAAAAGATTTTTACAGCTATGAGATGTTCAGAGAAGTAAAAGATGTCTTTTGCAGCATATATGTAGAAAAGGGAAGCTGAGCACTGGTGGAATGGTGCAAAGAGACTGATGGAGGTAGCTGGGACCTAGGTTTTTTGGGAGGTATTCAAGGTTGTCTTTTTGGAGAAATACTTTTCATAAACCATGCAAGAAAAGAAAGAAGTGGAGTTTCTACAACTGCATCAAGGGAACATGACGGTTGGAGAGTATGTAGCGAGATTCGAGGAGTTGTCCAAGTTTTCTTCTTCACTTCGATACAATCCAAATGATAGTTGGAAGTGTGTGAAGTTTGAAACTGGATTAAGAGGGAGCATGAGGTGGTTAGTGAAACCTTTTGAGATTAGGGATTACCCTTCCTTGGTTGACAAGTGTAAGGTTGTTGAACCCTTGAGTTTTAGACCACAACATGAGCATCGATCACAAAAGTCCTACAAGCGAAAAATTACAGAAAATAGATCAGAAGGGAGTGCTTCATAGCATAGAGACCAGAAAGACAGAGGAAACAATATCAAAAGGTTGGTCGTGACTAGTTGTGTGCTAAATGTGGTAGACACCATGGAGATAAAGCTTGTGTAGCTGATCAGGTAACCTGTTACAAGTGTGGCTGGTCAAACCATTTTGTAAGGAATTGTCCTCCACGAAAGGAGGCAAAGTCAGAGGGTAAACCGAGAAGAGTCTACATGTTGGACGCCAATGAGACAACACAGTCTTCGGGTGCTGGTAAAGGTGAGTACATGATTGTACTTATTGAGTAACTTTGTTTTCTTGAGGTTTGGTTGCACCTGTTATTTTATGTGAGTTGTTTGAACTTCTTATATTAGGTAAACCAAATTTTGGGGACAAAATTTTAAAAAGGATGGGAGAAATATAACACCCTAGATAAACATGATAGTCCTGTATTTGGTTATAGAGGTAGCCTAACATTAGTTTGTCATGCCTATGAATTTTTGTGACCGTTTGAGCACGTTTAGTCACTTTGTTATATCTCTACGTGTGAAATATAGTTGTTTTCAGCCCCAATTTTGACTTAAACTGCTTAGTTAATGGAAATAAGTGTAGAGAACTTGTTTCTAGGTCACAAATGTGTAGAAGTTATTGTGGTTAAAGTTTGAGATTTATCGAAATTAGTTTGACATTTTTAAGCATACTGGTTGTGTGTTTTAATGCTGAATGACCCCCAGCAAATATGAAAAATTATGAAAATGGTGAAATAATATTTTCAATGAATCTTAGAATTTATTTTAAGCTTGTTGGAAGTTAGGAAACTTAGTTTGGTGAAATCCAAGCATTTTTAATTGATTGGGTGAATAGTAATCACTTAAATGACCAAAAATGAGGGCTCGACCCTTGGTTTTTGTTGCTTGGCCAATTTAAGGCCAAAATGAGATGTTTGCTCATTTCTCACCTCATCTCACGGCTGTAAGCAGGAAAAAGAAAGAAGAAAGGAAAGCAATGAGCTAAAGGAGAAAAATCATCCACCAAGCAAGGGAGAGAGCTTAGTTTTGCAGAAGAACGACTGACTGACTTCAATTTCTGAAGTTTGAGGTAGGGGAAACCTTGTTCTTAAACTCATTTTCCTATTCTCTTCATCTTGTTCATGCATTTTGGCTTGATGTGGTGAGTTAGGTTTTGAGTTGTTTTTAGTGTTTTTGGCTTGAATCTTGTTGGAGAACTTGAGGATAGCTTATTTATGAGTTGTTGGGTGTATGGAAATGGATTTCCAGCCCTTGTATCCCTTAAATCCCTTTTGAGTTGGTATTTGGAGTTTTAGGTTTTATATTGGATGATTATCCATGATTAATGATTTTGAGTGAAATTAAAGTGAAATTAAGAGTTGCTATGTGTAGTTAAACCTTATGGAAGATTGAAAATCACTTAGATGTGAAGTTTAAGTGAATGGAGGAGGGATAAGTCCCAATGGAACAGTACTCGAATCTACAGAATTTACTGTAGTATGTCTGGTGAAGAAACACAGCCTATGTCCGAAGACACGGGGGGCTGTGTCCTTCTCTACCAGTTGTAATTCGTGAAACAGTGCTCACAGAGCAAGACATAGGGGGCGTGTCATCAGACATGACCCATGTCTGAGGCCAAAATCTTCAAAAATGTCATTTTTGATGTTTTCAAGTTCTTGGCTAGATGAGATCATTAGTATATGTTTCCTAAAGTGTGTTGAGACTCTAATAGGAGTATCTAATGAAGTGGATATGTGGTGAATGTAAATCAATTGGTATATTATTTATTGTGGTATTTAACATCATTTTACTTCATGTTTGTAGTTAGGAATGCAAATCAATTGACATGCTAGTTATTGTAGTAATTGACATAATTGTTGTTCCATAGCTATGTTGATGAGGTTGGGTCCTCATTGTAGATGATCTAATGTGATTTTGAATGAGTAGGTAACTAATCCTTCCTATCATAGTGATCATTGTTGAAGACCACGTTGATGAGGATGGTTCAATACCTCACTACTCAGGATGAAAACTGTTGGAATTGGATTCTAGTGCTTGTTCAAAGCTTATGGAACCGGGTTCCTTTGTTTTTTTCAAGACTCATGCATAACATAACATTGCCATAGACTTGGTATTATAACATTATTCATTTAATGCTTAGGATATTGCATAGGTATAAACACTAGACATAATTTGGCATAGCATGATGATTGTATGAGCAGTTGCTATTATGACTTTAAACCATGAAATTGCAATTGTATGAGTGATTGCGTATCTTTGAGATGGAGATGTTGTTTGCTTTTGTGATTGAAGTGTTATTTTTTATAATTGAGTATATTATCTGAATGTATATTGTAATACCCTGGATAGTCATGATAGACTTGTATATGGTTACGGAGGTAGCCTAACACTAGTTTGTCATGCCTGCGAAGTTTTGTGACTTTCTGAGAATGTTTAGGCACTTTACTGTAACACTATATGTGAAATATAGCTGTTATTCGCTCCTGTAGTGGCTTAAACTACTTAGTTAGTAGAAATAAATGTGAAGAATTTGTTTCCAAGTCACAAATGTAGGAACTATGCTACAGTTAAAGTTTGAGAATTTTTGGAGTTAGTTTGGCTTTTTTAAGCATATTGTTATGTGTTTTAGTGTCGGTTTGACCCTTAGCTGATATAAAAATATCAGTTTTTGGTGAAACAAAATTTTTAATGAATCTTAAGATTTATTTTGAATCTGTTGGAAGCTACGAAAATGGATTTGGAGAAATCTGAGTGTTCTTAGCAGATCGGGATTTTGGTACCCAACCAAGAGAAGTCAAAATGAACTTCTCTTGTTAAATATCCCACGGTGGGGATATTTGAGGGTCAGAAACAAAAGTGAAAACGTGAAGGAAGATGGAGAAAGAAGAAAGTGAAAAGGAAGGAAAGAAAAGAAAGAGAAGGAAGAGGAGGATCAACCCTCAAGGGAAAGGATTCAAGAGGAGGCTTTGCTCCATTTTCATCTTCAAGACTTTAAGGTAGGGGGAAATCTATTTGTTTGCTTGTTTCATTCTTTTCTTTTGGTTCAAGAGAAGTTTGAAGAGAAAATGATCGTTTGAGAGGTGATTTGATGTTTTATAAGTTGAATCTTGATGTGGTTAGTATGGTTGAGTTAGAAACTGAATTATTGATGTGTTAGGATGAATTTTTCATCATTTGGAGCCTTAATTCCCACTCTAGGTCATATTTGGCAGTTTAGGTCAAGTTTGAGATTTTGATTCATAAGTGTTGATTTAAGTGAAATTGATGTTGTTTGAGAGTTAATGTGTGTAGTTGGACCTTGTTAGAGATTGGAAATCACTTGAAAATGGATTTTTAATGATGGGAAGAGGGTTTAGTTCTAATGGAACAGTAACCCGTAGCTGCAGAATTTGAGCTCTGCTGTTGACGCCGCAACGTTGGACTTTGAATGCCACAACGTTGGGAAGAACAGAATGAATGCCGTAACGTTGGACTTTGAATGCCGCAACATTGGGAAGAACAAAGGATGAATGTCGCGGCGTTGCATGTGAATGCCGCAACGTTGGTAGTTTTTCCTGCCAGTACTTGAACCTGAGGCTAGGGCTCCGCGACGTGGCTGAGGGGGTGCCACGGCGTGAGGTCTAGTTTTGGACAGAAAATTACTGTGTGATACAATGGGACCTATGATAGGTGTAGTAACTTCATTTATACTTCTTAATGAGTAATGAGACTCTAATAGGGGTATTTAATGAGGTGTGAATGTGTTAAATCAAATGGATTCGTAATGCTAATTATGTGAGATAATTAGGCATGATTATATACATATAATTTGTATTATGAGGAATCGAGGAATCGAGTTTCCCTAAGAATGGGAATTAATCATGTTTACTCTTTTAAGAGTGTTAAAGTACTTCTATAAGTATTTGATGAAGTGTTGTGAATTGAACATGAAATGCATGTAAATTAATTGTGAAAACTAGTTATGGGGAGTAATTAGTAATTATATTGCATGAAATGTTGGTGAAACCTATTAAGGTTTGTAATGCTAATTATGAGAATTTAATTAGACATGATGATATACTTGATTGTATATTTTGCCTTATTGAAAGGTGTGAGCCCATAGATGTGGGTGTTCTATATCAAGTAAGGCACATTGTATCCTTCCTAATATAGTGAAGTATTGAGGATGAATTTCCTTATTCATTATCGATAACCGTGTAGTTGATGAGACTTCACTACAATGAGGGGGATGAGACGTCCTCTGGGATAATGATGTATGCAGGATGGGACTTCCAGTGCTTGTTCAAGGTTATGGATGGGACTTCCATCACTTTGTTCAAGTTTCATGCATTCATGACATTACCATGGGAGTGAAGCTCCTGGATGTGGTATCATGCATTATTCATTTTCATACTTAGGAATCTGCATAGACATAATTATTAGTCATAATTAAGCATAGCATGACAATTGTATGGACGATTACTATCATGACATTTTCATGCATTGCAATTGTATAGGTGATTGCTTGTTTTTGGGATGAGATATTGTAACTTCTATGATTGAAGTGTCAACTTGATAATTATGATATTATCTGATGATATATATATATATGCTGGTATTGGAATACTTCTACTGGGATATATTTTCTCACCTCGATTGTGTTGCTATGTAAATCCAGGTGCGAGTTCTACGAAAGGGAAGAAAAAAATATATGAGGACTAGCATAGTATAGATGTTGTTTTGAGCTGAGCATATATTTGTTTTATATTTGCTTAGTTATTTTGAGTTATGTATAACAGTATGCCCTTGAGGCTGTGATGTATATATATAACTTTTGTTTTTGTGACTCTCCATATTTACTCATTATGTATGAATATGGGTTAGACGCTGATGTATGTTAGTAGTAGCAGGGTCAATATTGGGTTATTCATTTATATGATGATATATTTGGGTAGCAAATATTAGGCTATTACATATATGTATATATATTCGTTTTGGAATACTTCTACTGAGATATGTGATTTCTCACCTCAATTATGTTGCCATGTAAATTCAGGTGTGAGTTCCTTAAAAGGGAAGAAAAAGATGTATGAAGATTAGTATAGTTATAAGCTTGATGTTGACAAAGCTTGTATACTATGCTAGATCTTGTTGTTTTGAAAGTCTATGTTATGGGTTTTGTTGTTGTAAGTTAGAAGTATCATGGTTAGTATACAAGGGACGCCTTAATCATTATAATGATTGTGGTCATGATAAGAGCATTAAAGGACGCTTTATGATAATCACATATTTGATACATTAATAAACCCTCATTTTTAGTCATTTACACTCTCCATGTATTTAATTGATTGAGTTTGGTTATGTTTTGTAAGTTTAGATTCAAATTGGACTTAATTGAATTTTTTAGCATGATTTACGTCTTACATTGTTTCTGTATTTGAGTATTTTGAGGTGATTCTGATGGCATTTGAAATATAAGAGAGAGCTCTACAACTTTTATGAATACCTCAAAGGCCTAATCACACGTTTGGATAACTCAAATTGGAGTTGAAGCAAGAACTAGGGTGCTGATCCTGATAGCTTGACCTATTCGTACTGTTCATGACATAGCTCGGGCTATATGATGTCAAATAGGCTGAAATTTTGATGGTTGATATTAAGATCCAAATCTACAACTTTCATGTTGAACACTTTTCCAGAATCTGAGGTCTAATGGGTTATATTGGGCTTGGAAGTTAGAATAGAGGAGATATCGTTGGGCCTAAGCAGTATGCAGTAATAAAATTATATCTTGAGTTATAGGAATGCTTTTAGGCTCAAACTAACGGCATTTGAAAACTAAGATCCAGCCTACAACTTTCATGAAGACCACTTGGGGAAAAAATGACGAATACAATGACTTCAGAGCTAAATGATTTCGGAGACAAAGAATCTCCATAATTTTCTACTCATCAAAAGTCATTTGGCATTTTTCACTCATTTTCCACTCATCCACTCACTCATGACTCAGCCCCTTTGTCATTTTGTATCTCTAATCCTCTATAAAAGGGAGCCTTGGCTGATCATTTAGGAGGCTTAGGTGTTAGATACCAAATTCATGTCATTTTGTTGTTTGATTATCTTGTAGTTTTCTTTTAAATTGAAGTTATGTTCTTCTTCTTCTTCTTCTTCTTCTTCTCTTTTCCTTTCTTCTTGTCTATGAGTAACTAAGTTTCATTTTGCTTGGGTGAAAGAGTGAAGCTCTTGGTAATGAAATAAGGTTAAATTAATTTCTCTCTTGTGCTTAAATGATATATTTTCAAGTAGTCATTATACGTGTTATATTTTGTTTCCAATCAATTTAAAAACCCTTTTTGTAAAGTGGAGTTCTTGATTTGTTGTAGACAAGAGATTGACACAATGAATGCTTGAACTCATTTACAAGTGGTGGTGTTAGAAACTCTCATTGTAAAGTGGAGATCTTGATTTGTTGTAGACAAGATTTTGGCACAATGAATGCTTGATCCCATTTATGAGTAGTGGTATTAATAGATGATTAAAGGAATCATAATATAATTACGTATATAATTTTTAATGAATTTTGAACATTATATTTTCCGATTGGAACCTCCGTTATGTGTATATTTTAATTAAGTTATAAAAGAATTAATCTTGTCCATAATTTATTTACCAAGAGTGGATCTCCTTGCCCAAGCAATTTCTTTTTATTTGTGACCAAGTTTTATCACCTTTATTATTGTAACAAAATATTTTTCTTACGTCAAATAAATTTTTCTTCATCAATTTCCTGTGGATCGACCTCGGACTCCCGAGAATTTATTACTTGAAACAACCTGCACTTGGGTTTGCAACTTAACTTTTAATACCGCATCAAGTTTTTAGCGCTATTACCGGGGACTTGATTTGAAGAACAAATTTATGGTGTAAATATTTTGTATATATATATTTATATTTTTTTTTCGTGGATCTTGTATATATATATATTTTTTTCTACTCTTTTAATTTTTTTCTTTCTTTGTACTTACTAACGTATTAACTTAGTAGGAGAAAACTCTCCTTTAACCCTTTATAATTTACAATCATTAATGAAATGATCTTTTTCTTTCTTCTCTCTCGTCGGAGTAAAAAAATGGCTTGTCGATTCTCGATTTTCATATTTTAAATTTATTTTTTACACTTTATTTTTTGTACTTTATTTTCTATCATTTATTTTTTGTTTACTAACTTACTAACTTTCTTACTAACTATCTAACTTCTTACTTTATAGTTATCTAACATTTTAATTTACCTACTTCTAACATTTTAATTTATCTACATACTAATTTTTTAATTTTTCTCGCTTAATAACTTATTTGGTGGTTGGTTTATACCACATATTTGTTAATATTTATTTACTAAGTGTTAATATATATTTGGTGGCTGGTTTATACCCCATCATTGTTAATATTTAATGGTAGGTTTATACCGCCTACTTATATATATTTTTTTATTTTAAGTTACTTATTTATGCTTAATTGGTATCGTGATTTAAATTCTGGTCATTTGGTTAAAGTTAATCCTAGTACTTTACATATTGATTTCTCTAAATCATAATTACACACATCAAATACAATGGCTGAAAATGAAAGTGTGCATGATGAACATGAAAATCAACCATTGTGAATCATGCGTGAGTATTTGCAACCATCTTGAAATTCTAGTCCATAATGTTTTATCTTTCCACTCAATGCTAAAAATTTTAGATTTAAGTCAGGTATGATTTTTTTACTTTCTAATTTCCATGGTTTAGAATCTGAAAGCCCATATTTAAATCTAAAAGAATTTGAGGAAGTATGTACTACTTTTCATGATCAAATTTGCAATGAAGAGGTTGTTAAACGTAAATTGTTTCTTTTTTCTTTGAAAAATAAAGCAAAAACTTGGCTTAACACTTTGAAACCAAAATCAATTGACACATGGCAAGAAATGCAAGGTGAGTTTTTAAAGAAATTTTTCCCAAAACTCAAATGAAGCATATTTTCAAAGTTTGGATCGTTTTAAAGATTTGTTGAATTCTTACCCACATCATGGTTTTAAAAAATGACGTATTATAAGCTTCTTTTATGAAAGGTTAACACCCAAAACTAAACAATTTGTGGAAACAATGTGCAATGGTAAATTTCTTGATAAAGAACCTGATGAAGCTTTAGACTATTTAAACCAGCTGGCTGAAAATTCTCAATCTTGACATGGTACTAATCATTCTGAAAATTCAATTCGATCTAACCTTGCAAATGCTAGTAAAGGAAAATATCACCTTAATCAAGAAGAAGATCTAAATGCAAGGGTTTCCAGTTTGGCTAGAAAGATTGAAGTTATGGAATCAGAGAAAGCAAAAGAAATTAAATCTGTGCAAAATGAAGAAATTTGTAGCATTTGTGATGAATTGGGACACTAAAAAATTCCTGTTTTTAAAAAAGTTGTGCATGAGCAAGTAAATACAATGAACAATTTTAAAAAGCCATTCACTTCTTCTTTTTCAGATACATATAATCCGGGATGGAGAAATCACCTAAATTTCAGTTGGAGGACTAACAATCAGGCACAATTCATGCAGCCACCACCTCCTTAGGCACAGCAGGACTCTCAAAATTCTCAAGGATATGCATCTTATGTCCCACCATATAGGAAAAACCTTGAGGGAACATTGCATGCATTCATGGAAAAGCAAGAAGCCATTAATAACCAAAATACTCAAGTCATAGACATAAAAGACACTCTTGCTAAACTTTCTTTTGTACTTGCCATTCACAAGAAAGGAAAACTTTCCTCTCAACCTCAACTAAATCCCAAGAGTCAGTATAACCTAAATGAGGGTAGTTTAGAAAGCCAACAAATAGATCAAGTCAAATCAATGATAGCTCTTAAGAGTGGAAAGGTTGTTGAAAAATAAATTCCTGAACCTTGTGAAAAAAATGATGAGTCAAGTCCCAAAGATGAGGAAAGAGTTGATAAGCCACCTAGCCAAAAGGAGACCAAACCCTTACCTTCACCCCTATATCCTCAAGCATTAAACAATTCAAGTAAAGTGAACCATAACAGTGACATTTTTGAAATCCTTAAACAAGTGAAGGTCAATATTCCTCTGTTAGATGCTATCAAACAGATTCCTTGTTATACCAAATTTTTGAAGGACTTGTGCATTGTTAAAAGAAAACATAATGTGAAAAAAAAATACATTTTTAACTGAACAGGTAAGCTTTATTATTCAGAACAATAATGTGTTGAAATATAAAAACCCTGGTTGTCTTATAGTTTTATGCATTATTGGTGAACATAAAATTGAACGAGCTTTACTTGATCTTGGTGCTAGTGTTAATTTGCTTCCATATTCAGTTTATCAGCAACTCAACCTAGGTGAGTTAAAACTAACTTCTGTAACTCTTCTACTTGTTGATAGATCAATTAAAATTCCAAAAAGAATAGTGGAAGATGTGTTGGTTCAAATTGATAAATTCATATATCCTGTGAATTTTATTGTCTTGGAAACTGAACCTATGAAAAATAGTATCAAGTCAATTCTTATTATTTTAGGTCGCCCATTTTTAGCAACATCTAATACTTTGATAAATTACAGAAATGAAGTGGTGAAGCTAACTTTTGGAAATATGACACTAGAGCTTAATGTTTTCAACATGTGCAAGCAACCACAAGAAGTTTATGATGAAAAGGAAGACGTTGAAAGGATTGAGGCCATTATAGATGATCATCTCCAAACCAGGAGTTCTTTTGACCCATTAAAAATTTGTTTAATTCATTCATTTGATTCAGCTACACATTTAGATGATGATGTTTCTGAAATATGCTCTTTGTTTGACTGTACACAGGAAATGAAATATAAAGGAAGGAAGCCAAGATTCGAAGAGCTAAAACCCATGAATGATGATACCCATGAAGAAGTACCCACACTGGAACTAAAGCCATTACCTATTGGGTTGAAGTACACATTTTTGGGAGAAGAACAAAGTTTTTCAGTGGTAATTTCCTCATCCTTGACCAAAGAACAAGAAGGTATGTTGATAGAAGTACTTAAAGGCATAAAAGTGCAATTGGATGGACATTAAAGGCATAAAAGGCATTAATCCATTAATTTGTACACATAGAATACATTTAGAGGATAATACTAAAACATCTCAATAGCTTCAAAGAATATTAAATCCATGTATGAAAGAGGTAGTTAGAGCTGAAGTTCTTAAATTACTTGATATTAGAATTATCTATCCTATCTCTGATAGCCAGTGGGTAAGCCCGACACAAGTTGTGCCTAAGAAATCTAGAATAACAGTGGTTGAAAATGAAAAAGGAGAATTAATACCTACCTGAGTCTTATCTAGTTGGTGTATGTGTATTGATTTCAGAAAATTGAATGCAGCCACTAGGAAAGATCATTTTCCATTGCCATTTCTTGATCAGATTCTGGAAAGAGTAATAGGACATCCCTACTATTGTTTTCTTGATGGTTATTTAGGGTATAATTAAATACCAATTGCATTGGAGGATCAAGAAAATACCACTTTTACTTGCCCATTTGGCACTTTTGTATATAGAAGAATGCCTTTTGGTCTTTGTAATGCTCCGATAACTTTTCAAAGATGCATGTTAAGTATTTTCAGTGACATGATTGAGCATTATTTAGAGATTTTCATGGATGATCTGATAGTTTTTGGAAATTCTTTTGAAAATTATCTTGATAATTTGGAAAAAGTTCTTAAAAGATGCAAAGAAAAATGATTTGTGTTAAATTGAGAAAAATGTCATTACATGGTTACCTCAAGAATAGTGTTAGGTCATGTGATATCTTCTAAAGGAATTAAAGTTGATAAGGCTAAAGTTGAATTAATTGCTCATTTGCCTTCCCGAAAAATAGTCAAAGAAGTTCGTTTCTTTTTAAGACATACAGGATTTTATAGATGATTCATAAAGGACATTAGTGCCATATCTAGACCTTTATGTAATCTTCTAACAAAAGATGCACCATTTGATTGGAATCAAGATTATCAGAAATCTTTTGAAAAATTAATCGGTCTTTTGACTTCTGCTCCTATCATGTAATCTCCTGACTGATCTTTGCCTTTTGAGTTGATGTGTGATGCTAGTGATTTTACTGTTGGTGCTGTTTTAGGACAGAGAAATGAAGGTAAGTCTCATGTAATTTATTATGCAAGTTAAACTTTGAATAGTACACAAATGAATTACATCACTACTGAAAAAGAACTACTTGCTGTAATTTTTGCATTGGATAAATTTTGATCTTATTTAATTAGTTCTTCCACTATTATATTCACTGATCATGCTGCTGTTAGATGTTTAATGTCTAAGCAGGATGCCAAATCTAAGTTAATACGGTGGATCTTGTTGCTTCAAGAATTCAACATCACAATAAAAGACAAGAAAGGAGCCGAAAATGTTGTTGCAGATCATTTGTCTAGACTTACAACAGGCTCATCTTTTGATAACACACCTATCAATGATTCTTTTCCCGATGAATTTTTATTTTCTGTTAATCCATGCCTTGGTTTGCTAACATTATCAATTTTCTTGTAACAAGTAAGATGCCGCCTCAATGGACGCACCAAGACAGAAATTTTTTTTTGATTGAGGTGAAAATTTTCTATTGGGATGACCCATATTTGTTCAAATATTGTCCTGATCAAATATTTTGGAGATGTGTACCCGACAATGAGGAAAGTAGTGTCATTAAATTTTGTCATTCAGAAGCATGTAGATGTCATTTTTCTTCAAAGAAAACGGCTGTAAAAATCTTGTAGTGTAGATTTTATTGGCCCACATTATTTAAGGATAGCTATATTTTTTGTAAAAGTTGTGAAAGTTGTTAGAAATTGAGTTCTATTTCTAAAAGAGACATGATGCCTTTGAACCCTATCATTGTCATTGAAATTTTTTATTGTTGGGGAATTGATTTCATAGGTTCATTTCCATCATCATTTGGATTTGTGTATATTTTGATTACAGTTGATTATGTCTCAAAATGGATTGAGGCGATTTCATGTCGACATAATGATCACAAAACTATTTTGAAATTTTTAAAAGAAAATATTTTGAGTCGATTTGGAATCCCTCGAGCTATCATCAGTGATGAGGGAAAATATTTTTGTAATAAACCATTTGAATCTTTAATAAAGAAATATGGCATCACACACAAATTTGCTACCCCTTATCACCCTCATACAAGTGGACAAGTAGAATTAGCAAATAGGGAGATTAAACAAATTTTGAAAAAAATGGTTAACCAAAATGGTAAAGATTGGTCTTTAAGATTAAATGATGCACTTTGGGCTTACCGTACTGCTTTCAAAACATCTTTAGGCATGTCACCCTATCAGTTAGTCTATGAAAAACCTTGTCATTTGCTTGTAGAACTGGAGTATAAAGCATTTTGGGCCATTAAAGTTTTCAACTTAAGTCTTGATGATGCTTCCAAGTTATGCAAATTGCAATTGAATGAACTTGATGAATTAAGAAATGATGCATATGAAAACTCAAAGATTTATAAAGTTAGAACAAAAACTTTTCATGACAAATCAATTTTGAGAAAAACTTTTGAAATTGGTCAAAAAGTTCTGCTTTATAATTCTCGTCTTCACCTATTCCCTGAAAAATTGAGATCTAGGTGGATTGATCCTTTTGTTGTTAAACATGTGTATCCTCATGGGGCCATAGACATTGAGAACCCTAGGAATGATAATGTATTTAAGGTCAATGGACAAAGATTCAAACCATTTCTGAAACATCAAGTTGTTGAGGTAGAATCCATATCCCTTTCTAATCCTTGTTATGAGTAGAATTTATTTTAATTTTAATTTTTTCTTTTTGCAGTTCTTTGTGTTCCCAGTTAAGTGGCGGATAATGGTACTCCGTGACTCTCAAGTCGGTTTATTTTTTTAGTTTCCCATAATAACTGATTTCTTCTCCTTTTAAAATGGATGTCATTCTCTCAAATCTAAGAAAACATTTCCCTTCTCTCCCTCTAAATGCTCTAACAAAAGTCTACAAAGCTAAGTTTGAAAGACTAAGACTGTTAATGTACAAGGGCATCTCAGAAGATATACGTTGGATAATCGAAGTAAAGGTTCGTTTAGCTGGTGAATCTGCAGATTCATTTGTCCCATAGATGTCGGGTCTCGGTAAAAGTTCATTTTCAAAAAGGAGAAGAACAAAAAGAATGAAAGTTTGTTACAAGTGTGCATGATGGAATTGAATCAAAAAGACCTTGTTTGCCAATTTATAAGAAAATTGGATGGAAAGCTTATCCTCGACTCATAGAAGGCGTTTAAGCCATTTCTGGATGTGAAACCAGAGGAAGATGTGAGCCACAATCACAATAACTTGTATATATTATCTTGTACATTTCTTAAAAAAAAAGAAAAGAAAAGAAAAGAAAAGAAAAAAAAAAGAAAAAAGAAAAAAAAGGACAAAACTTCGGTTGTACTTGGTCTTTAATTAGATTAGGAGCCCCTGCCAGCGGCAGTCCCGTCATTGACTCGGGTGGACCATCGCATGTCAGTCTATAAATAAGGTTCGTGTGCCATGCTCTGTAGAGAGTCGCACTCCATAACCCAATGTTCACCATCTAGGCATTGTGGAGTTAATGGACGGGTAGAAGCGTCCCACTTTGGTTATTAGTGAGAAGTAACCTGCGAATACCAAAGCGTATGAGGCATCTGAGCTTGATCCTCTCTTTTATTAGAAGGGGCTCTCAGCGCCCTGGGATGGAGCGTTCTGGATCTTGGATATTGCGAGTTTCAGATTTTAGCATCTTTGTTGATGTTATGAACCTAAATGTGAGCTCTCCAGGTTCTAGACCCAGGATGGAAACCCACGATGGTTTCTTTATCCTCTTTTCTTTAAATAAGCGGGAGGGAGAAGAATTCCAAGATTAGTTGAGCCGTCTTGGTATTACTGCACTCATGACGCGTAGTATAAAGATTTGCCATGAAACTATACATAAAGGTATGTAATCATTTGTTATTATTATTTTATCTTTGTATGATTTTGTTAAATTTTGGTTTTGGACGGACGATCCTTTGGATGAGATCCTTCAGGGATTTCTAGACTTCTTTACCCTTATGATTTTCTTGAAGTCTAAAAAAAATAAAAATAAAAAATAAAAAAATAAATTTTTTTCTTAAATTCAAATTTTTCTGACAATAACCAATCTACCTATATAGGAGCTATTATTACTTTTTCTATTCTTTTTCCTATTTAAACACTCCATTTTCTTCACTTTTTTACAACTCATAATCATTCAAAGAGTGTGTGAGTGTTGAAATGGAGGGAGCTTCTTCTTCAGTTCGTAGATTTATCAGTATCTGTGCATTTTGTGGCACAAGTTATGGGAAGGGTTTAGAGTTTATAAATGCAGCAAGCACTGTTGGTAGAACACTTGCTGCGAGGAACATTCATGTTGTATATAGGGGAGGTAGCATTGAATTAATGGGGGCTGTATCACTTTCTACTCATATAAGAGGTGATCAAGTTTTAGGTATCATTCCTGAACCTTTAACTCGAAAGAACATCATTGGACAGACAATTGGGCTGGAAATTCAAGTATCATCTATGCATGGACGAATGAGGACAATGCTTGAAAACTCTGATGCATTCATTGCTTTACTGAGTGGTTTTAGTACTTTAGAAGAAGTTTTTCAAATTATTTCTTAGGCCCAACTAAACATCCACCATAAACCCATAGGTTTGTTGAATGTTAATAATTTCTTCAATAATTTGTTATCTTTTGTTAACCATGCTGTGGAACAGAGCTTTATCACATCTTCGACAAGACGACTCCTTATATCTGCTTCTACTATTGATGAATTAATTGATAAATTACAAGCTTTTGTTTATAAACCTGATTCAATAATAGCTCAAATAGATTGGTCAGAAGGCAGTAGCAAGGGAGGCAGCAAGGAACAAGAATGTGATCTGGCACTTCATCTATAACTTTTCTTTATCTTTGGTTTTATTTATTGTACTTTGTTTCTGTTTTAATTTGTGCAATGTTTCTCTTTTTAGTAATTGCAACAACAAGTAATATCTTCTATCATTTACCTATCTATGTTTTGACATTGAGGACAATGTTGTGATCTGGTTGAGGGGAATGATAGTTATGTAAAAAAAATAAAAAAAACCCAAAAAAAATCTAAAAATAAAAATAAAAATATTAGGAAGTGTGTTTGTTAATACATTTGTTGTGTTTATATGTTTATCATTAATTTATTAACAACAAAAGTAATTTGGATGGCAGAGTAAGGAGTAAATTATTTACTCTTGAGATGTATCAAAATTGGTGGCAAGTAAGGAGTAATTGGGTAGACAACTAGTTTGTGTGGAAGTAGCAATTCAAATTCAGGAAAATTTGCATGATTGAGTTAATTGTCTTCTTTCTTAAAAATCATATGCTTAGTTATGGATGTTGAATTGGTGAACTGAGAATGATAGAATTATGCCTTGTGAGATTTTGAGTCTATTGATAAATGGATTGAACATTTGTACTATTCTCTTCTCTCTTGTGTGAATTTCACTCATGGAATTGTTACTTTAGAACTTGCTTTGATTCTTTTTGAGACTACATTTTCATATGCATACATAAATATGATTGAAACATTTTTCTTGAAATAGCTACTTTAATCAAATAGACAGCCTTGCTTAGCAGCATATTGTCTCAATATGATATTCAACACTCTTATGACTTCTTAGAAATTCTCTGATTCCTAATATGATATCAAACACTCGTATGACTTCTTGAAAATTCTCTGATTCCTGCTAACGTAAAGCATTGGAAATGACCTATTTCCCATTGCTTAACCTCTTTGAGCTTATTTGATCATTCTTTGTTTCGAACTCATTTTGTGCCTTAAATGAAAAAATCATGTTCTTACCTGACCTTAGGGAATAAGAGAACATTAGCTTTGTCATTGGATGAGTTCTTGAACAAGTGTGGGGGTGTGTGTGCAGAATGGTTAAAAAAATGTATATATGATGTTCTTTTTGTAAAAAAAAAAAAATCAAAAAAATAAAAAAATCAAAAATCAAAAATAAAAAAATGTAAAAAGAAAAAGAGGGTCAACAAGGTAATAAAGGAAAGGAAAAGAATATGTAAAAAGAATTTGTATTAGCTGGAGTTGGGATAAACTTTTATGCTTGTAAATTGAACTCAGCTTTCATGTTCTTTTATTCTCTTTGGTATTTAACTTGTCATATCTATATTACCTTCTCCTTTATCTAGATCCCATTACAACATTGAATAAAGTTCTCATAATTTGTGAGTGCATGTGTTTTGAGTAGTGGAGAAGTAGAAGATAAACAAGCTTATGGTAGTGCAATTTTCATAGGTTGAATTGAGTGAAATACCTACCTTTTAAACACTTGAGGGATTGAGAGCAAATCTTGTGAAGATCTATCATTCTTGACTCATGCTTTTCAATTGAAATTTCATTGCTTATTGATTTGAGATGT